>OZ004705.1:157442313-157904618 GCA_963924515.1 Vespertilio murinus | reverse complement strand
CGGCTGTGTCTAAGGTTTTTAAAGCTGAAAAATCTCAAATCCTTTCAGTCAGGGTGTAGCTGATGAACAGCGATATCTTCACTGGCTGGGTTAGGCCTCATTGGCACTTCTCATTTCAAACTTAGCTTGGGAATTTGGCTGTTGGGCTACTTTTGTTGTGCAGTTGAGTTTCTTGTTTGGTGTTAAGTGTCCCCTATTGTCTTTTAATAAAGTCACGGCTGTTTCACTGTCAGCAAGCTAGACAGCGAGGTCAGGCTAAGTATCTACATGGGCCAATCTCAGAAGTATACTATTGAATGCAAAAAAACCCCCAAAACATATTGTAGAACCATTAAGCAGTGGGACTCATTTAGGCAAATTAACAACAAGTAAAAAATGCAGCATATTGTGTTATTTTGAGCATATTTAGGAAGGATATTCCTGGGATTATTATTAGCTACTTGTAGATTATGCTTGCTTAATCCTTTTAGACAATTCGATTAGAAAAGGAAAATCAAAGCTTATTTGGCTAACTGGATTCATTTGCCCTTCCACCGAAACAAAAATAAATGAGTAGCTGCTTCTCTGACACAGCAGTGAAGAGCTGGAGCCAACATGCACAAGCTTTTTGGTTGATTTGTGGAGTCAGGGGTTGGCATTTCAGGCTAGTACTATGCTGTGTTTACCTTCCCTTCCATCGCTCATGGATTGCCAATGTAGGGATGATGGCCCCACCCTCCTTCCAGCATTTTCACATTCTTCTTTCAGTGCTGAAAATCATAGACACAAAGCTCTGTGTGAGAGCCAGGCGGTCTTTTCTGGAGGAGCCATTGCCTTTCAGGGATTTCTGGGGAGAGCTCTAGGCATCAATATTTCCTTTGCATCCATGAAAGTAATTCAGGGGGTCATTCAAATATTTATAGGGGCGACCTGCCCTGCCACTGCCTAGGCCAGGGGTGGGCAAACTTTTTGACTCGAGGGCCACAATGGGTTCTTAAACTGGACCGGAGGGCCGGAACAAAAGCAACCTGACCATGCTGGCACTCTCATCTTGGGCTGCTGGTGAAGGAGCGGAGGGGAGAGCAAGAGAACCCTCCACTCTTTCTGCTCCGCGGGCCAGATAGAACAGCCGAACGGGCCGGATCCAGCATATGGGCCGAAGTTTGCCTACCCCTGGCCGAGGCTCTCATCAGACTTAAAAGAAAGGCAGGGACCTTGTTGTCGAAGGCAGACACTTTCAAAAGACAAACAACGCATACTCTCATAAATCTTTAATGCCAAAACAAATCTTCATATTTCTACTGAAGGTGTTGATGCAATAATGATTTGTCTTTGATCCAAAGAAACAAAGGAAGTTGACATTTATTGTTCAATGTAAAAATTTTTCCATTCCAGGAAAATTGACTCCAGGGGTTGAACAGGTTCACAGTAAATCCCTGTCTGAGTGTCCCCACGAATTAGTCTTTTCCAACTAGCAAGCCACTGGAACCAGGTCCTCTGATTGGCTGTGGCGGCTGCTAGAGCCTCCCTGGGTGGTCAGACCCCCTGGCAGGCATTCCCCCTGGCCTTGCCCCAAGGCTACAAACCCCCGGTGCAGCCATTCAACTGCAGAGAAGGTGCCCTTTTCTCTGTGGGAAGAATTGTCTGTTTGCAGTCTAATGGTGTAAGCTGCATTTCCCCATGTTACTTACTTGGGTTTAGATTTAGTCAGGGTTGCTGAAGGTTTTTATGTTCCCAGCCAGACCTCCTGTGCTCTGTGACAAGTTCCTCAGTAGACCCATTCAGCTTAGGCAGCCTGCTTTCTTTTTTTATTTTCACCTCTCTGACTTTTAATAACTCAACCCATTTCCTCCTTTCAACTGCATTAGCAGCGCTAATTCAGCACACTTCCCAACTGTTTATTTGTCAGTAGGCTTTTAAACTGGGGATTTTTAAAATTTGCTTCTGAGCCAGGGTTTTACCGGAATGTGGTTAAGTATTCTTCCACCCTTGCAGCATTCTTTATCAGGTAAGTAAAGCGAGACGGTACAGACTGTTCGGTAGGGATATCATTATTTCTTGCCGGTAGCCAAACACCTGCTGCAAGGGGCAGATTCCCAAAGGTATGTTAATTTACTTACTAGCTGTGCTAAGGAACAGGTATATTCGATAAAGCTCAGATCTTTGACTGGTTAATGCTGACTATATTTGTATGCACCCAAATTTGTTCAGAAGTCTTCAAGTCGATTTAAACAACATCTTAGGTGAGTGTATGCAAAATTACTACACTGATAAGCCTGCATCTTTTGGCTGGACACACTGTCAAACCCATGCTGTGAAAACCACAGGCTGCTTTATCTTGTAGGGCTCCCCACCATTCCAACAGCTTCACAATCTAAATTGAAAGATGAGACTGAGGGCGGAAAACCAGGACTACAGGCTCATTAGAGGAGAAGGACCCCTGCCGGCTGCCCCTCGAGGGGTGATAGCAACACGTGCAGGAGTAAAGCCTTTTGAGGGGAGGATCTGGAAGGGGTGGGGCTTTGGGTACTCAGCACACGCTGATTGGTGGGTTAATATAAGGCACATGATTAGGCACTTAGGTACTTAGGAATAGAGGGCTTAGGGTATTTGGCAGGTGCTGGTCGGTGCTTCAATGTACAGTCCATATAAGGTGCCTGGTTAGGTGCTCAGGAATGTCCAGGCCGCAGGTGCAGTTGACGTCATACTCTGTCCATCAGCTGGGGGAAGGAAGGGTCTATCATAAAGCATGGCCCACGTCCATGCAGCTAAATTCAGCCTTCCTCCACGTTGACCCTAAGCAGTGCAAACTCAATCATTATGCTTAGTTCTAAATCCTGCTGTCATTTCCACCGTCTCCCACTTCACTCACACAATTTCCTTCCTAGTGCCATCGTTTCTGACCCAGGTCCTCACCAGTCTCCTGTAGAAGACTTAAGAACTTCAGCCCTCGAAGCCCAGGCTTCCCCTAGAAGGTCGTCTGAACAGTCGTTCTGCTGCTCAGTCTAATTAGCATATTAGGTCCTTATTATATAGGATGATAAAACAGGAATTCTTTGATTTATCTTATCTATACTGTATAGCAACTCATTTCCTTTCTTTATTCAAACTGTTAGGCACCATACTTTTTCGCTATTACATGGACTGGCACAGCTTTCTTATTGGATTAAAATTACATTTTTTGACACATACGTGATTGTAAGCTGCAAAGTAATACTTTTCATCTCTGCATGGCACTTATAAGGTACTCATTCAGGTGGTTAAGAATATCTTTGTTCTTAAAAATTATCAATGAATTGCATATCTGCCACATGCAGATGAACCTAATTTCAAAAGCATTGACATGGAGCAAATCATGTTTTGTTCTCTTCCAAATATAGAATCACTATGATTTTAACAGCATAAAACATTCCCTTGCAATTAGTCTTTTTTTTATGGTAGAGGATTCTCTGGTGTTGTCAAAATCAAATCTGGCGTATAAAAATGCCTGACCTGTTTTCTTTTCAGAAAAACTCATCCCTTCTCAACATTTATTCTTAAAAAAAAAAGATATCGAAAATTTGCCCGCAGACATTTAAGACATGGAATTTTATTTATTTATTTATTTATTTATTTATTTATTTATTTAATGAAGAGGTATGCAATATGAACTCCATAATCATATTAGAAAAAAAAGGTCAGCTTAGTCATCTTATCTCAATATTCAAATGAGTGGGGTTTTTTTTCTAAATTTTTCTGAAATTGTTTTCTATTTTGTGACAACCATTAGGGTTCCCTCTCCTTTGAGTGTATCTTTGTAACTCTCAGGTTTGGCAAAGCATGGGAAAGAAAGGGGGAGGAAAGAGGGTAAAAAACCCCGCTGTGTCTCCTGGCTATAGTTCCCTTGTCTAATGCTTTAACTCCAGCTGAAGATTTTACTGAGCTCATCAAACTTCCAAGGACTGTATTTTCCATTTTACTATATTCCTTATAGTTCCACATGCCGGTGTCTATGTGGAAGTTTCTCTCAGTAGACTCATGATGCTCAGATAAATGCTGAATATGGATCACTGAGTAGCTGAGATTTTCTGTGAAATCTGGTTCATATATTTTGTGGTAAATAAATAAAAGATTATTGTATAGCTTTAACTGCATTTTACTGTTTTTCTGAGCCCACATGGAAGAAGTTTGTCCAGAATAGATCATTTTAAAACCTACTCAAACCAAGAGAAAATCACAGCTTTCTCTCCCAGCAACATAACTCAGGGTGTAGTGTTTTCAGATTTTAGTCTCTTGGGCTCCACTCCACGATGTTCCTGCTTTTTATTTGTAGCCTGCATTCTTGGTTTTGACGGTCTAGGATTTGCAATCATGCTGTGCAGGACACAATAACATTGTGTGCCTCTTATTCTCATCCGGGTTCAAAATATTGAGAAAAAACATTATTTTTCAACAGAATGACCTAAAGAATTTGCAAATATCCTAATAATAATGCCAACAGAAATATCTCCAGAAAATGCCTTTTGTTTTTGCTGTCATGCATTTTCTGTTTTTCCTAGCTTGGAAATTTAGTAATGGGTTTTAACTGAAGCAGTGGCATAGACTTAATTTTTATTTTTATCTGTCTATTCCTTGTTAAAATTAAATTGTTTGTACTATTTGCAATGAGAAATTGTTTTATATAGTTGTTCATTAGGGTTATCATTTGCAAATTCCCTTTTAGTTATATTTGCACTTAGAAATAATAACCAAGATATGGTTATTTGCCGAAACCGGTTTGGCTCAGTGGATGGAGGGTCGGTCTGCGGACTGAAGGGTCCTGGGTTTGATTCTGGCATTTAATTTGATTCCGGCATTTAATTGGTTGTGGGTACATCCCCGGTAGGGGTTGTGCAGGATGCAGTTGGTCGATGTTTCTAGCTCTTTATCCCTCTCCCTTCCTCTCTGTAAAAAAAATAAAATAAAAATAAAAATAAAATAAAAAATAAATTAAAAAAAAGATATGGTTAGTTACAGTTGGCTATAAAAGAATTACATAATAGCTGGGCCAATAAAACTCACTAGTTTCTAAAATAATGCTCATGATAGTTATAGAAAAGGTGGGAATTGTGTTTGTTTTTAAAATCCACATTTTGGCCCTGGCCAGGTGGCTCAGTTTGTTGGAGTGCAGTTCTATAATCCAAAAGGTTGTGGGTTCCATTCCCAGTCAGGACAAATACTAGGTTTCAGGTTCAACCCTCGGTCGGGGGTGTATAGGAGGCAACCTATCAACGATTCTCTCTCTCTTTTATTTCCTCTCTCTCTCAAATTGATGAAAACATTTCTTGGGTGAAGATTAAATAATAAAATCTTCATTTTGATCAATAATAAGGCAGTTTTAAGAATGAACTGGTTCATAAAATAAGGCATTATTTTTTTACTAGAAGCCTGATGCATGAATTTGTGCACAAGTGGGGTCCAATTGGCCTGGCCCATGGGTGTGGCCCGAGGGGGGAGGGGTGGAAGGGTAGGGTGCTGATTGGGACCTGGATCAAGTTGGTTGGCTGCTGCAGTGCATGTCATAGCCATCGGTCATTCTGGTCATTCTGATCATTCCACCATTCCAGTGGCTGGGCTTTTATATAGTTTTGGATAGTTTAAACTATCAGGTATAATTCAGTTAACCTAAGACAATTTTTGGCTGACTTGAGCTTGCTTATTTCATATGCAAAAATCAATATTCACTATTATATTAATTTTCCAAAATATACTCTGAAGTACATATTATATTCTATGTTTAAAGCACCATAAACAGAAAGGAAAACATACATTCAGTGAGACTTATGCAAGTGAAGGGAGCATCTTTCAGCCAACAGCTAAAAATAACTGAGCCACATAAAGCCACTAATCAAAAATCAGAGGGGGAAAAGCATTCTTAGCACCATTCTCATTTTCTCTTGGTAATTGGTTTTCTTTATTCCTACTTTTGGAATCAGAGAAGACTAACAGTGGAAGAAAAAGGGCACAGAGAGGAAATGAGAACTTGACAGACCACAGATTAACATTGGGTCTTCTCTTCAGATTTGTTAACAGCAGACTCTAAGTCTAGGAAATCTCACTCATGGACAAGCCTCTTTTCTTTTTCTTTGTATTTGTGGAAAGTCAGGTATATCTGACTCAGTTTTGTTCCTTGCATTTTCTTTTTGATATGAGTCTGAAAGATTAGTGTTGGGTAGCAAATGTTGAAATAAAAATTATTTCCTTAGAGTAGCCTTTACAAAATTCAATACAACTCAACCTTAAGAATAAAATTTTGCCATTTGCAACAGCATGGATGGGCCTTGAGAATATTATACTAAGTGAAATAAGTCAGTCAGAATAAGCTAAGAACCATATAATTTCACTCATAGGTGAGATATAAAACTGAGACTGGTGGACAAATAGCAGTGGAGTGATTGCCAGAGGAAAGCAGCTGGGGGAAGAAGAGGATTCCAATACTAGTAAATGAAGATTTGACTTTGAATGGTGGACACAGTGCAATATACAGATCTTGTAACATAGACACACCTGAAACCTGTATGATCATATTAACCAACATCACCCCAAAATTTAATTTAAAAAATTAAACATAAAAATATATAAATAAAAAGTAAAAATAACAACAAAATAAACAACACTAGAGAATCTTTAGGTGAGTGTAGATTCTCCTTACCACCCTGCTTTGTTACTTTTTTTCAAGCAACCATGAACTAAGGATTTCATAACAGATGTCAGTAGACTCCTTTAAGGACAACTTGCCACCAAAAGAAAGGTTCTCATCTCAGAGCATGGGAGCAGAAATGTCTTTGTACAGGGATCTGGTCAATTCCCTTGGCTCTAGTTTAAAACTATTCTCAATTACTCCTGAGAGCTCGCAGTCAACCCTTTACCATTGAGTCAGCAGAAGAAAATCACAATTCTCTCAAATATTATATTATTATATTCTCCCTATTTCACTTCTTTTTTTATATGTGTGCATATATTTTTATTAATTTCAGAGAGGAAGGGAGAGAGAGAGAGAGATAACCATCAATAATAAGAGAGATCATTGATTGGCTGCCTCCTGCATGCACCATACTGGGGATTGAGCCCGTAACCCAGGCATGTGCCCTTGACCAGAATTGAACCTGGGGCCCTTCAGTCCACAGGCACACATTCAATCACTGATCCAAACTGGCTAGGGCCCTATTTCACTTCTTGAATTTAATCTCTGATTATTAGTATTTGTGCAGATATCATCATACCTGATATAAAGCCATGCACAATTTAGGATTTCAACAATAGAATAAGAGTATTCTTTTCCTAGCACCCTTGTCCATGGTATTGAAACCCAATATGTGGTGGCAGGGTCTGAGTTCTTTGTCTCATAAAACCAAAGAATGGATTCACGAACAAAATGGTGGGAAGAAAACAACATTTATTGGGGGGAGGGATGGACAAAGCCTAGGGGGGATTTGTGGACTGAAGGAAGGGAGCTCAAAATGGGTTACTGCTTAAGCTCTTTTTCTAGGGATATACATACTCTGCTAGCTTCTGATTGGTCCCTTCAAGGAATTCTGGCAATATCCAATCATATCAAAGTTCAAGTTCCCTCCTATGTGAAGACCTGACTGAGGACTGCCACTCCAGGTTTGAGGTGACATCACTGTTCACCCCTGGCAGGGTCAAGGGTCAAGTTCTTTCTAACTCCCTTTGTTTGATAACTTTCTTTTTGTTTATAAATTTGAGGGTTTTTGTGTTCTCTTTTTAAAAAATTATGGTAGCTAGTGGTCTGTTTAGTTCATAAAGTTCTACAGAAAGTTTTTTATAATCTAATATGAGATTCTTCATTCCTTATATTCTCTTGAGAGACAGGATTTCAGAAAACAGGAAACATGGATTTTTGTGTCCTTTTAAGTTTTTCACTTCTCATCTTCAAGTTGTAGAGCTGTGTAGTATATGCTCAATAATTGCTTAAAGTGTGGTATGCATACCCCCAGGGGTACGGGAAGAGTTTGCTGGGGATATGCACTGCACCATGCTTAGCTGCACCTAATTCTATGTTCTCATGAGTCAAGTCAAGACAGTCTTGTGCCGGAACCGGTTTGGCTCAGTGGATAGAGCGTCGGCCTGCAGACTGAAAGGCCCCAGGTTCGATTCCGGTCAAGGGCATGTACCTTGGTTGTGGGCACATCCCCAGTAGGGGATGTGCAAGAGGCAGCTGATCGATGATTCTCTCTCATCGATGTTTCTAGCTCTCTATCCCTCTCCCTTCCTCTCTGTAAAAAATAAATTTTATATATATATATATATATATAAAAGACAGGCCGAAAACGGTTTGGCTCAGTGGTAGAGCATCGGTCTGCGGACTGAAAGGTCCCAGGTTCGATTCCGGTCAAGGGCATGTACCTTGGCTTCAGGAACATCCCTGGTAGCGGGGTGTGCAAGAGGCAGCTGGTCGATGTTTCTCTCTCATCGATGTTTCTAGCTCTCTATCTCTCTCCCTTCCTCTCTGTAAAATATCAATAAAAAATATTTTTAAAAAAAGACAGTCTTGTGAGGCGTGAGATGGTCTGGTGTGCAAATAAATGTTATTTATAATATAACTTTTATTTATATTTTATTATAAATAATTTTATTTTTTGTTTATTATTGTTTTGTGTATGTACCCAAAAAAGAAAAAAAATATATTTTGATTGTTATTAAAATATATCCTTTTTTTTGACGAGGGGTACTCAGCGATACAAAAATTATAGAAGGGGTACACATATGTCAAAAGTTTGGGAAACACCGGATAGGCCATTGAAAAGTAGAGCTCGGGTTGGGGAAGGAGTGGATCAAGCACAGTGAATTATAAAATGCATAGATTAAGAAAATGAATGAATAGAGAAGTGAGTAAGTATATCCACAAGAATTCCTTCTCTGCCTTACATCCTAAAATATACAACTTTTAGCTTAAAGATTACAGATATTCAATTCCAGATCTAATGCTTAATTTCTAGAAATGCAGAAAAATGCAGTGGGCTATCTGTGCCAGAGGCTGTCTTATCTTTTTTGCACTGTTGTGATCATTTGGAGGGCAAGATATCCACTTTCCCTGAATGATTATATATATATATATATATATATATATATATATATTCCTCTTTTCCCCTCTAAGCATCTGATTTAAAGGAGTTTTGGTTTGCTTCAAACAATTCTATCACTTTGAGGAATAACAGTATGATAGTATGATCTCTGGGGATAATTTTCAGACAGATATGATTGGATTCAATCCAAAGCATGAAATATTTGAACAGAGGTTGACATTTAAGTTTGTGAAGGAAAACTTTAAATCATTTAAAATATTTTTAAACTTACTCTAAAGAGATTCATCTAATTTCATATTCTTCACTGATCCACATAAATTTCTTCTGCACCTACCAGGACCTCACCAGAAACATTAGTAAATGTGGTTCCTTTTTTCCCCCCCTAGCCACGTGTTTTCTTATCTTGCAGGTTGTTAGCTATATGCAGTGAACCGGGGAGAAAACAGAGGTGCGTTCAATTAATTTCTTTGCTCAAAGCCATCCTTCTGAAGTTTTTTTTACATCCGTTACATATGTTGGCAGTACTTTTCATGAAGACTGACAGTATTTCTGAGACAGCACAAATGGAATCCGAGTGCCTAGACGGGTTTTCCTGATGACAGGGTTGATTTCCAAGAGGATTCTATTTCAAACGAGAGCATGATTATGATGGTAGAAGAGGTATTGTGGAGCGACCTTATTTTAGAAACTCATTCAAAATCCATTTTTTTTCCCTAAAGTTTTTGTTACAAAGCAAGTGACACTTAAGTTTACATGATAGCAGAGCTCTTCAAATATGGAAAAAAGTTTTGTCGTTTTTATAGGTGTTTGGAGCAGTTTTATTATCACAGCTACATTGAGCATAATGTACAAAGATTACCCATAGGTCCCCTGCTTCTTCCATATGTTCACGGTCTACCTACCCCCTTATCAAGATTCCCCAGCAGAGTGGCACGTTTGTTACAAGCAACGAACTTATATTGACATATCATTATCACCCATTATTATCAACCATAAACCCAGTGCACATTATTTGTGCACTTGGGAGGTGGGATGGGAAGGGGGTCCCTCAGCCTGCCCTCTCAGAGCGGGCCTAAGCCAGCAGTTGGACATCCTTAGTGCTGCTGTGGAGGCTGGAGAGGCTCCTGCCACCCACACTGTGCACACCAGCCACGAGCCTTGCTCAGGGCTTCTGGCTGAGCGGTGCTCTCCCTGTGGGAGTTTACTGACCACCAGGGGGCAGCTCCTGCATTGGGCTTCTGCCCCGCCTTGGTCAGTACACATCATAGCGACCAGTAGTTCTGTCGTTCAGTCAGTTTGCATATATATGTAATTTTTTAAAATGTCTACATTGTTCATTGATATTTATTAAATAAATTATTTTTCCTTATGTCAAATTCAAGTTTGGCTTTGACAGTTCCTGGTATTTTTTTTCTTTTCTTTCTGACTATTTTTTATCTATGGGTGATTGATTTGAAGGGCTAATTATATAACATGGAGTAAAATTACTGAGCCATAAGGATTACATGTGCAGATGATTATTGCATAATATATACATATCAAGATATCATCATGCCTCGTAAATGCACACAATTTTTATTTGTCAACTATACATAAAAAAGGATGAAAAATTCAAATGCCGTGTGCATAATTTTACAAGTTAAATTTTTATGTTTGCCAAATATAACTTTCCATTTTTTAAAAGCTGATTTCTTATTTCCTTCAAGCTCCACTTCTGCCAAAGTAGAAAAAGAGATTAAGTCTGCTTATTCAAATTACCTTAGCCTCAATCATTTTAAACATTTCAGGTCAATTCAAGGCTTAAATTTCTTTCAGGAATTTCTCATAATGTCTCCTCTCCAGATGATGGTGTCTGGGTAGAAGAATGTTGCCTCAGGATAGCAGCAAATCTCCTTCCTAGCCTTGTCTCCTGGCCTGGCCAGTCCTCTTTTTCGTTGATCTCTGGTTGAGGAGTGGTTCACCTTGCTTTGCTTGAACCTCCACCACCTTTACAGCTTCACCCTGGATCAAGTGCCTCAGGCTGGTGTGACTGATGGCTTGTTTTCTGTGTGAGCCAAAGTGAGGGATTTTCTTTTGTTCCTCCTTTCCCTCCCTCTCTCTCTCCCTCTCTCCCTTCCTTTCTTCCTTCCTTCCTTCCTTCCTTCCTTCCTTCCTTCCTTCCTTCCTTCCTTCCTTCCTTCCTTCCTTCCTCATCTTTATTCCATATTCCATCTGCAATATATGTGAAATTGTTTTGTTTTAAATGTCCACATTGTTCATTGATATTTGTGAAATAAATTACTCTTTTTTCTTCTGGCTCAGTAATTCCACATTGCATAATATTCCTAACAGTGAAAAAATTAAGATATCCTACGAAAATATATGCAAGTGAAAGGCTGAAACAATATAATAATTCAAGTAAACGTTAAATTCATTTTGAATTTCATGATAATTACATGAAATATTATATGTGAAGTAAAAATTATTTTTCCCAAGAATATTGAAAACTTTGTTAAATATTCACACAAAAAAAGGTTTAAAAAGTTGAGCACAAAGCTATGCACAATATGTCTGTACATGTACTATACACATACATACCTCAAATGATTTCCTTAATTTTTCTCCTACATCTTTCAGTAGATCTTTTACAAACATAATGCTGTTTGTATTCTTTTACTTTAAAGTATATTTTTTCCCTTATGTTTCATGGCTACCTTCTTTCCCATAGAATATTTGTTAGATTTGCTAAAACCCAGATTCCTAAAATACACAGCAAATGAATCTATGGCGGCCTTGCTCTTACTTATAAATGGTGGTTAAATCTTTTTCTCAGATTGACAAAGCACAGTCTATGTAATTCATTCTCTCTAGTTCATATTACGAAAATCTCGTAAGTGCTCACAGGTGTGCCTCTGCTCTATTGCAGGCCTATGTTCCCGCAACTGTGTCTCCTGGTTATCTGCTCCTCTCAGCAGTCACTGCTCACTGAACAACTGCACAATTCAATGTGTGCAGCTACCAGAGTTCCTCCCGCATCTGCTTCCACTATAGCAATACTGTTCTGATTGTATAGGATTTGAGTCTTTGAGTTAGAAGAGAGATGGAAGAGGATGTAAGAAACATATTGCTATAAGTTTAGGCTTTTTATTTTTCAAAGGCAGAAGTAGGAAAGGTGTGAAGTTTCTTCATTACCAAGCCGTTTCTTTAAAACACATTGCAAACTTGGAGAGGAGATGAGAAGAGATCGCTTAGGGTGCTAAGGAAGTCCTCATAGACTTGAGAGGATAGTGGGATTTATCAAGTGGAGGACATTCCATGCAGGGAAACAACTGAAAGTCTGACCAGTGTGCTCAGGAGGCAATTATTTGCTAGCTTAGGAGTGGAGATGTGGGGAGAGGTCACTTGTAAATAAGTGATGAAAGAGAATTTTGGGGCCAGATTCTAGAAAACATTATGTGTTACTGTTTTATTTTTTCTCTGAACTGAAGCTACATCATATTTTACTACTACCATGAATAGAGAGGTTGAGTTTTATAAAAGACTGGTGTCCCCGTGCATGAAATGTGTGCACATTAAAAGGGGATTAATTAGAGGAAATATTTTAATATTGCTATTTGCCCTTTCTCTATAATAGAAGTGTCAGAGATGAAAGAAAATTAGTAAAATGTATATGAAAATCTCCCTCCTGTCAGATTCTGGGGCTCACCATGGGACCCAGAATCAAGTCCCTGCCCACCTATGGCACCTCAAAATCATTCAAGACCCAAACCCAGCTGGCCCACCATGTCAAGCCCTGCCAGGTGGGGGGGACACAGCCTCAGGTCCCCCATCAAGCCCCACCAGGTGTGGGGGGGCACACCTTGAGGTTCCCCATCAAAATCCCTGCAGGCAGGGGCATGGCCTGAGGTCTCCTGTCAATTCCCGCTCGGCAGGGGGCACAGCCTAAGGTCCCCTGGCCTGGTGCCAAGGTGAGGGGTACAGCCTGAGGTCCCTCAGCTCTGGGTTGAGGGCATGGCCTGAGGTCCCCTGTCAAGCCCCACCAGGCAGGGAGCGTAGGCTCAGGTCCCCTGCCCTGGCCCAGCACCACGCAGCCTCAGGTCCCTGCTAATTTCTCCTTAAGGCTCATTATGGGAACTTGGCCTCCGCTGTGGGTGCAGCCATCTTGTGTTACGAAAACCCTGCCTGTGCTGTGGGTGTCGCCAGCTTTGTGATGGTGTGATAGTCAATTTGCATACTCTCTCTTTATTAGATAGGATGATCAGCATCTTTTGGTTGCATTTGAAATGGTCGTCAGAAATGCTACATGTTAAGATCTGTTAGCTTGTCCTCTAATACATGCCCAGATCTGACCACTTTTCATCTTCCCTACCTCAGCCAGTTAGCTGAACCACCATGATATCTCACTCAGATTGTTACCTTGGGATTCTTCTAACTGGTCTGACTAGAGTTTAAGTTTCACATGAACCATAGAAGACTTGAGAAGCCTGAGCCAGCTGTCAGCGGGAGCTGAGTGGTAGTGACTCTGTAAATGGGACTCATTCTACAGCAGGTTCTCCAACAATGTTTCCTTCAACATCAATTTGTTTTAATATTGAGAAAAAAATTTATTCCTGGCCAGGGCCACAGTCTGTGTGGAGTTTGCATGTTTTCCTCATTCCAGAGATGTGCATAGGAGGTGAACTGGTGGGCCTAAGCTGTTCCAGACTGAGTGTGTGAGTGTGAGTTTGTGTGTGTATATGTGTGTGTTAATGTGTCCATGTGTATGAGAGGGTGTATGTGCATGTGTGTTTGCATGTGTGTGTGTGTATATGTGTGTGTGAGTGTGTGTGTGTGTGAGTGTGTGTGAGAGAGTGTGTGTGTGAGTGTGTGAATATGTGAGTGTGTGTGTATGTGTGTGAGTGAGTGTGTGAGTGTGTGTGAGTGTGTGTGTGAGTGTGTGTATGTGAGTGTTTGTGAGTGTGTGTGAGTGTGTGTGTGAGAGTGTGAATTTGTGTGAGTATGTGTGTGTGAGTGTGTGTGAGAGTGTATGTGAGTGTGTGTGTATGTGTGTGTGTGTGTGTGTGTGAGAGAGAGAGAGAGAGAGAGAGAGAGAGAGAGAGAGAGAGAGAGTGGTGCTGTGAGGGAAGGATGTCCTGTCAAAAATGGGTACTGCCTTATGCCTGAGCTGCTGGGAGAGGCTCTGGCCACCCTTATACTAGACTGAAATGAGCTGGGTGGAAATAATTATATTACTTGTTTTTCTCCATCTTTCTTAAATACATTTATCCCAATATTTAATATTAGAAATGTTTTGGGTCTTAGAAGTTTGGGTGTGTTTCTGTGAGCTGAAATATGTGGCAATAGAAACAACTCTTATTTATATCAATTAACCTATGATAAATTGATTTCATTATATACATCATTTCACTTAAAATGCAATTTCCAAGAACCTATTGATGACTTTAAGTGAAGGTTTAATGCATTTAGTTTCATTTTCCATTTTGCTCTACTATTTTGCATCAGCTTGGTTTTCTCACTGAAGTTACCCACCCAACCAGGAGGAATTTGCTACAGTACCTTAAAAAAAAAGGTAATGTTCTTACGTGAATATTCTTTCAAAAAATGCTGCGAAAATTTACTTGAAAATGGCACATGCAATTTTGTAAATAGAGCTAAATGACAAATGTAGAGATTTTTATGATGCATTAGAGGTTCCTGATCAAAATAATATTAAGGAATTACTACTTTATGAGTTAGCCTTTCTTCAAAAGCTTCTCGACTGGAAGCTAGGAATGCACACTTAACTGGAAATAATCTGACTCTTAGCTGTCCAATTTCTGGGTTATGGAACTGTTAATATTTTATTAGTTGTATTTTTATCAAAGGCAGACTCTCATGCTGTAATTTCATTTTTCTTTTTATGAGATCATACAGAGACGTTGTTGAGAACTTTTCCCTTGCCTGGCATTGAGGAAAGGACCTTAGAAAGGGCAGCCAATGGCTTCTAACTAGCTCACATCTAAGGTGCCAATTTCCTCAGCCTTTCCAACAACTTAATTGAACTTAAACTTGTCTGTTTTTAGCCTTTTAAAAGGCTATTTGGCTACAGGGACACCACGAGAGCCTGCCCTATTTCTTGATCCCAATGAATTTAGTCTAATTGTGTACAACTGTGATGTTGCAGGGTGCCTGGATAATCTTGACGAAAATGTAAAGACTAAAATGTGTGAAGTAAATTGTTTATTTATGCTGCTCACATAAGGTGAGCAATCTGACAGCGTGACTGAATGAATGAGAAATTAGGCTTTTGCTTTTCAATAAGTGACATATAAACGCAAAAGAACTCCTAGCTAACAACCCTCAGATAGTAGGAACACCTGTGCAGATCTGAGAGCCAGCACTTTATTTTAGGTGTAATTACACTAATTACACCGCAGGTTTCCTAGACCTAGGATTTAGACTTCTCTGTAGCATTCACATAAGAGCCTTCACAATATTGCATTTTCTGTTTTATGCATATCAATTTACTAGGAAATGGACATGACTTTGAATACATTTTAGAAACCTTTTCATGATATAATTGCAATATAGTTCCTCTCAGGTCTGCAGAAAAAAAGCCTTGTGTTTTAATTCTTTAAGTGCAAAAATAATAATGCACTCTTCTGTCAACTGCCATGTTACAGTTACATGAAGGTAAAAAAAAAATTCCAATTGTATTTTAGTTTGGATCAAAGTCTGTCACTTCAAATAAATGGGGGGGAAAAACCATCACATGGCCAGTTATATCATTCAGTCATTTAAGGTGATTCCTAATATGAAAGAAAATGGAAGGGAAAGTATAATAAAAGTAGGTATCCATTGTGAAAATACTTCTCTTATTACTGTATGTGATTCTGATTATTCCTTTCCCTGAATTTGGAGTTGTTTGCCTTGTGTGCAAAATATCTTATTAACAATAAAAATATTTTTTGCATATACTATTCTAAACACAGGATTTATGCACATACATAATTTCAAGTTAGCATATTATAAATCATTTACTGACCAACAAAAGTACTTTTAATTAAAAGAGTTTTGTGGTTTCTATTTTTTTTTTAAAGACAGTAGATTTTAGTGAAGCCTTGGCTTAGGTGAACCTTTGTAAGATCTTTGCAAATGCAGTCACCTTGGTCAGATGCAATTCAAGGGGCCATTTATACCAGCGATCCTCAAAGTGGGGCAACAAAACCTATTCATTAGGATTTTCTATTATTTAATTTAAGGATGACCTGGCACCCCCAGAAAGCAGAGTCATAACTCACTTATCAGGACTTATCCTGAGGGAAGTTGAGGTGTCAAAACAGAGGCATTGACAAAAGTCCTTTGTCCACGCCTTGATTTCAGCATATTGTGATTATTGCAATTTAATTGTGCCGCATCAGGTGGATTTGCAGGTTATAATAATTAGTTTCAATTACACTAAACCTCTCAAAGTATACAAATGTTTAAGAAAGATTCCTGAAAGACATTATAGTTTGAATAAATTACTAATAACACAAAGGCAGATAATAAGAAAATGGCAGACCTCTCACTTCTAAAACTAACACTGGCCATATTTCAGTCACATTATAAGCTAAAACCAGTAACCTTATAATATCTGAGATATTGATAACAATTGAAATGATCAAGAAAACTGTTTGAAATGCATACCTTAGTGTCATTAATGATGAAACTTGTCTTCATTTTAGTTAGCCTTGAGATGGAGTTAATCATGGCATACAGCCATCGTGAGTAGCAGGGCATTGGAAAACTAAGCATTTGGAAGAAGACCATTTCTTCAAATGTTTAGGGTCATATGATAATTTAGTACTTTATAAAACACAATAAACATTTATGAAAAATTTGAGGTTTCTTAATAGTGAGAGGCAAAATGCCATGGATCATTAGGGAAGCACTTATTTTTGTCTTAATTATAAAAAAAGTTTGAAATATTTTATCAAAATTAATATGGGTACAAACTAAAATACATTTTCTTATAGAAAAAATTATTTTGGCACATACGTGGAAAACACTGTTAAAATATAGGAACTGTATTAATACATATTTTATGTGGTTAGGAATTTTTCAGTATAGATGGATAAGTATTTGGGCTTTTCAAACATTCAGACTCTGGCACTTATTAGATTATATGTTTGTTGTGAGTAACCAAGGGAAGATGTCCCTTAGGCGATATATTCTCAATATATATGACTATAAAAAACTACCTTCTTTTTTTTAATGTACAAAACAACAACAACAACAACAACAAAACCTACTTTGTTCTGTGGATAAAGTACATACAATATCCACTGGTAAAAGTGCTGATTTGTTAGAAATTATAAACAAGGCTCCTGGTTGTATTTTAGAGATATCTTCAAAACTGAAATTCATTTCTTTATTATTTATAGACTTTGAAAATTGAACAGCATCATTTTCAAGTATTATGATTATAGTTTTGTAAAAAGAAGACTTTGAAATTTTGAAAAAAAAACTTTGAAAAAACTCCTTGTATGTTTTTTTAAACACAATAGACGTGAACATAAAAGTCTTTTATAGCCACAGCAATTTTCTGGTTGTCTTCTGACAAGAAAATGGGAGGCCAATGTCACACAATTGGATGCAAGCAGGGTTTTTATAAGAAGGGAAGGAGAAGGGAAAACAGAACAAAGGAATCCGAAGGAGGGAGTTTGAGAGTTGTCCATTGAGTGGATTACAAGCAAGTCAGCACAGCCTCTTCAGACAGCTGGTGAAGTCATGGTCTCATTTGCATCATCCTGTTTTCTTATGATTGAACGTAAGCAATTTTCCCAGGGTCAAAATGACTGAAGGTTGGAGTCTGCTTCTTTTGAAATTAGGTCCTAGAATTCTTAAGCAAATAGGCTGTTTATCTGCAGTTACATATGAGTTAACAGGTATATAGCACAACACCCAACCAACTGAGCTACACTGGCCAGGGCAATATTTTTTATTTGAAAAATTCCTCAACTTGCAAGACTAACATGCACTCATTATTTAAATGATGTTTCTCTTTGATTCATCATGACAAACAGGAAAAAATTTGAAGACACTACACTTCTTCCGTTTCACAGTCAGAACAAAGTGAAGGATACCTTACCTTTTCCTCGTACTCCCTCAAGTGTGTTTTCCAAGGAATGTGTTTTTTCCTGTTTACTTTGCTAACAAAAAGTCAGGGAGATTTGTACTGTGTTTTCCCAAAAATAATACATCCTCAGAAAATAAGACCTACCTACAGGTTTCCTTCTGAGTGAAATATAAGTCATCCCCCCCCGAAAATAAGGTCCCCAGGCTCTGTCTCAGAATGAAAATTAATTTACCATAAACTGGTCGCTAGGGCTGCCCAGACTGGCGTCTAGCAACCAGTGACCTTACTTGGAGTCCTGATGTCACTGCTGTGTGAATGGAGAGAAATCAGTGTGGAAACTTTGTGAAACCTAAACTGCAAGAAGTTGTGACTTGGGTGAAGAATTCATGGGAGAAAATCACCGACAGTTGCATTGCAAATGCACTGCGAGCAGGCTACCTTGACAAGAAGTACTCATTTAAAGACAGTGCTATTGCTAAACATGTGAGAGTTGGTCCACTGATTCTGAAAGAAATGGAGTCATAAGAAATTCACCAGGAAATTCAGGAATTGGATTGTTATGATGATGTTCCAGAAGATGATGACATGATTGTCATTGAATAAATGAGAAAATTCTTGATACTGTAGGATTCACAGTTTGTCTGGTTTGTGTTGACAACTACCGTACTACCATACCATATACAGGTAATAAATTTCCTTTATTTTAATTTAATAATAAATGTGTACCGTATTTTTCTTCATGGAAAAATAAGACATCCCCTGAAAATAAGACCTAGCACATCTTTGGGAGCAAAAATTAATATAAGACACTGTCTTATTTTCGGGGAAACAGGGTACTTACCTTTGAGGAAGATAGAAAATGATGAGAAGTGTGTACAGGAAAGAACCTACTATTAAAACCAGTCAGGAGCCGAAACTGGTTTGGCTCAGTAGATAGTCTGTGGACTGAAGGTCCCAGGTTCGATTCCGGTCAAGGGCACGTACATTGGTTGCGGGCACATCCCTGGTAGGGGGTGTGCAGGAGGCAGCTGGTCGATGTTTCTCTCATCTATGTTTCTAGCTCTCTGTCCCTCTCCCTTCCTCTCTGTAAAAAATCAATAAAATATATTTAAAAAACCAAAACAAAACAAAACAAAAAACAGACAGGATTCCTCCTGGGCACTGCCCAGCCGCACTTGTGAAGTTCACAGTGTTTTCTGTGGTTAGAGGGCACAATGGGGGCACATCTGTTGGAAAAATGGGGCTCCCAGCATGTGACACTAGCATAAAAAACCTACTTAACTTTCTTTTGTTCTGTGATAAAACATCTAGAGGAAGGTAAGAGTTTTAATTCCCTTGGGTAGCCTTTAAAAATCTAAGTTGATCCTCCCATCTCATTCACATTTGATAAATGGGATACTGGTTGGTTGAATGTAAAGAAAATGAAGGACTATAAATTTCTGGGGTACTTTTCTTAATTTTGAGAACTGAACCATAAAATGCTTCAAAGTGTGGCACTACAGGCCTATAATGCTGTCTTGTTTTGGGAATTAGCTCAGTAAACCTATTTCTAATATTGCCTATAAAACAGTAAAGCCATTTCTTCATTTTATTCTGTGAAGCTTTGCTTCTGTTTATCAGCCATTCCGTCAATAAGCGGAAGAGGATCTTGAAGATATATACGTATGAATTGCCATCTCACTTTATTAAGGACAATAAATCCTTCATGTGAGAGTTTATGGGATGAGCTGTATCATATCTGTGACAAATGAAGGCTAAGACAATAGTAGTAAATATTTATCTTACTCAAAATAAAAAGCTCAAAAATGCTCTTCTTGTGTTATAATTTCCATCTTTCCTTGTCAATTTCACACTGCGAAATAGTGTGAAACAAACAGGGAAGCATTTCTGGCATTCCCATCGTCTTAAAAAAAGAAAAAGAAAAAAACTCAACTGAAAATAACAACATTTAAATCAGACGTATAGTTCCACCTTTGATATTAAAAGTATGTTTTCTGAATTGGAGACTTAATTTAAAGCTTTTTAAAAATCCATTTTTATTTCTTCTAGAAACATTTGTTATTTTTCAAAGGTGAGTTAATAATTCCGCAGGTTTGTGTTTTAAGTTTGAAGACTGTGTTATCTTGAAAAGAAACATTTTAGAAAGAATTTGTACATCATACTTAAATCCTTCTCATCTTGTGTCATGTATAGCCTTTTGCACCAGGTATAGGGCATTATGCCCTTCTTGAATTTATGATTATAGGAGGGAGCAGATAGCAGGACTTACTGTAAAATTATGCACCCATTAAAATTCTACCTACATTCCCAATGACTACTTTCTGAGTGGGATAAGCCAAACATTAAAGGTGATTTTTTAAAATGATGAAACAAAATACGTTTTCTCTTTTAGGTTAACTTTCTATACATCAGAATCACTTTACAGTTAAGTTTCTCAAATTATTACATGCTCACTCTATGGG
Source organism: Vespertilio murinus (assembly GCA_963924515.1). Classification (NCBI taxonomy): domain Eukaryota; kingdom Metazoa; phylum Chordata; class Mammalia; order Chiroptera; family Vespertilionidae; genus Vespertilio; species Vespertilio murinus. The sequence continues at coordinate 157,884,033 of OZ004705.1, read as the reverse complement.
ATTTTTGTTCCAGATCCTTTTCATATATATTATGGCATAGACACTTTTTAAAGAGTCCTACAATACAACCCACAATTTTATCCCTTTCTACTTTATCTTCAATTCTTTCCTCTATGAAAATTATTTTCAAAGGCATTTGACCTAATTCATAGTGATTGTACCATTAACTCCCCAAAAAGGATACATTTGGGCATGTGCCTTATTAGGCTGTGGGTAGAGATAGGTGAGCTAGCTCATTATTTTTTTTAACTTTTGTTAATTCTATATGGTAGATACATGGTTATTTATTATTTTATCCTTCCTACGTTTCTGACTTTCCCTTAAGATTTTAAAACTTCTTTTTCAAATACAGCTGACATTCAATATTATTTTACATTAGGTTCAGGTGTATAGCATGACCTCCTGATAGCTGTTGGTTAAATTTTGATTTTGTGAGGTATGAGGTCTGAGAGTAGTCAAGTGCAATGATTCAAGTGCAAAGACAACATTATTATACCTTTAACATTCAACTTTCAGTTGGCAGAATTGTTACTCTTAAATTATGGCTGTGGTATTACAGAGATTATATCCATGGAAGTTTCTGGAGTGAGTTCTACTTTTATCCACACCCAGAGTTTTGCTGGTATTGTGCCTCTACCTTTTCTCTGCTGAATATGTTCTTTTAGAGAAAATTGTGGCCCTGACCTGGTGACTGAGTGAGGCAAGAGTTAAAATCATAGGCTCCATTTTCATCCTTGCTCTGTGTTTTTATGTTAGTTAATGTGTAATTGCTAAAGATTCTTTGTCTAAAAAAAGTGGTATTTGTATTATACATCAACATTTTTTTTTTGAAATTCTAGAAATCTCTGCTTTGACATTTAGGGAAATAAATATATAGATGCATGATTCTATAGTCAAATATGTTAACAAAATCAGGTTGCTCTAAATGCTGATGGGTGTATTTAATGTTTTCTTACTTGGAAAAGCAGACATTCATTGCAAAGATTTTAAACAGATATTACATCTTTGGTTGAGAGAAAAATATTTCTGGATTACTTTCACACAAGCAATAAAAAACAAAGAAAGGAGTGATGTTATCTCTGCAATAGACCCTGGCTGAGCCTCATTGGCATTCCTGATTTTAACAACCCTTACATATTAAGGACCGAATATGCAATGAATCAGCTCTGAAAGCTGGAAGCTGATTTACCCTGGAGAGGGGGGTGGGGGAGGGAAGAGGGGAGAGGCGGGGTGGGGCGGGGCGGGGGCACCTCCAAACTGGCCTCAGTCCAGACCTCATTGTCTCCAAGAATTCTACTGTTTAAAAACATCCCGAAGTTTAGGGGGTATGGATACCAGCACGGTTAGGACCCCGATGTGTATATACATATTTCCTTTAGGTTCATAAGCTTAACTTTGGCCTAGAGCTTTTCTTTTACAGTCCCGGATATCTGGGCTGACCGCACCATTCATCCTGCATTTGAATTGATCGCAGGAACTATGTTAAAGTATTAGATCAGGATTCTTTCCTCCCAAACCTCTAGAGGCACCTTTTTAAAATAAAGTATTTAAATTGGAGATTTTAATGGAAATAAATCTATTTGTTCCTTCTCCCAATTGGCCACTGTTCTCATATGGAATGTACCCCTTGAAAGATAGAGCTTTTGTGTTTGATACATAGGACGTGGCCCATGAGTTTAAAAGATCCTTATAAGGTGCTCAGGTTTGAAAATTGGGGGGTGGGGGGACAGAGGGGCATAGACCGGCAGCAATGATTGGTGTGTAGGTGAACTTGTGAATTGTGAATGAGAAAATAAACTCAATTGCAATTGCTATTGTGTTAACTCTGTAAAGGCAAAACTTTTAGTTAAACTTTTTAGCATGTGACAGTGTTGCATATATATATATATGTGTGTGTGTGTGTGTGTGTTACATATACATTATATGTAAGTTATAACATATATACATATTATATATATATATATATATATATATATATATATATATATATGATTATTTTATTTTAATCACCCTCCCCACTCATTTACTATAAGCAGAGTATTGTATGCCTTGTGATAATGTTCTGGACATTTATAATTTGGCTCATTGCCCTCCCTTAAGATTTTGTGGTTTCTCTTTTTTGATTGTTCATTTTTATGGTTCCTTTATATATTTTATAACTAGTTCTATACATATATATTAGGTATGCATATGCAATATATAAACTGTTGCAGAGTAGAAAAATAGATATATTTTTATCCCCCCCAAATCTCATCTCAATTTCTTGGAAATTGACAGTGTCTTTTTCTCATGTTAATTGCTTCCAGTCAACTACAACTATATATAGTAAATTAACCAACATAAAATTGGATTTTATGTTTCCTTTACGTTTTTTAAAATTGCTCTGAGAATTTATAAAATTCTAAGGTAGGATAGACATTATATTGTTAGAAAAACACACCCATGTGTTAATTATGTTATTGATAAGTGTTTTTCTCCCAATAACTAAGAGTTTAATTTCTTCTGAAATATTGTTGAATACTGGAGGGAAATGTCATAGCAGTCTCAGGAGAAGTACCCTGAATTAAGACATAAATTTAAATCACCTTCCATCAGGAGCAACTCAGAATTTCAACAAAAAGAAATAAAACCCACCCTGGCCAGTGTGGTCCAATGGCTGGAGCGCCATGCAACACACCTAAAGGTCTCGGGCTTGATTTCTGGTCAAGGGTATGTACCAGGGTTGCAGGTTAGATCCCCAGCCCTAGTCAGGGCTCTTGGGGGAAGCAACCAATTGAAGTGTCTCTCTCACATCTCTCTCTCTCTCTCTCTCTCTCTCTCTCCCTCCCTCCCTCCCTCCCTCCCACCCTCTCTAAAAATCAATGGAAAAAGATATCCTTAAGTGAGGATTAACAAAAAGAGAAAAAAAGAAACAAACAAAGCCCACATATTTCTTGTCGTAGAAACAAACACTAAACTTCTAAGTGAAGACCCAAAACACTTCTAATGTTAATCATTGAAAGAAATATGAGTAAAATATTATCGCTTATCAGTTCTACACCCTCTGTTTGAGTCTATATTATACAATAGTTGTTTCTGATAAATCTGTAATTAGTGCTTGTGACTGGGTTTTATAGAACATTTCTGGCTTTACCCAGGGGAAGGTAGGGCCTTATTTATTTTAGAAGGTAGAGATTTCTTAAAATAAGTTCACTGTAAAAACCAAACAATAGTTTCTATTAGAGCCAGACTCCGAACAATAGCTGTCTACACTGGGACTGGACTTTCTCCCTGGAATTCCTGACTTTCTAAGAGAATTCGGCAGAATTCACTCCTTGTGCTGACCACCACTTAACAACTAACCTTACACAGCCTCCCTCAGATCCAGTGGCATGACCCTAAGCCTGTCCTCTCAGTCTGAGTTTCCATCTCAGGACCTGTCTCTACTGTAGGAGGTTGGTGTTCATTCAAGGGCTAATCACTACCAAGGTGCATGCCACTAGAAAACTTGTCTTTCAAAAATTACATTTAAATAAAATCCAAAGGCTATCAGGACATTTACTAACAGGAAGAAACCCATACATGCAAGGATTTTAAAAAGCAATGTATAATGAGGACTTGTGTATCCACCACACAACTGAGTGAAAACTCCATTCCCTTGAGGCGTTGCAGTCTGAGCCCTTGTGCCATTTCCTTCACCCCCAGATGTAACCACCGTTTTGAATTTGGATTTATTATTTCCTTGTTTTGCTATGTAGTTTAATTTTATGTTTGTATCCCAAACAGTCTGTTGTTTAGATTAATGATTGTTTGAAGCTTTTTGGATCCTATTGAATCATACTGCTTATATTATTCTACAATTTTTCTTCGCCACTCAAAAATTATTTTCCTAACATCCATTCGTGGGGTTGTGTTTAGCTGCAATTCATTTATTTTCTTTGCTGTTTCAGAATCCATTTGCAACCATTTATTTATAGCTTCTACTGTAGATTAATGCACGGCATTTGACAAGGTCGTTTTTTGTGTGACCGCTTTCATACTGAGAACGTTTTTTCATTATCACTTATTTCATTTTCACAAATACTAAGCCATTGAATTTTGAGCATTTTTCAATTGCTATTGAACTGCCTTTCTACTATTACACCCACCCCGATTCCCTGTATCCTGAGCATCTTTTATTCCAGCATACCTGTACATCATCTCACTGTGTACTGCTGAGAGCAATAATGGATGAGAAGATTAAGGCTAAGGAAGAGGATGATAGTCAGGAATTAGTTTGGGAAACCTGTTGATAATAAGGTTTAATTATTTGTTTATCCTTTTTCCCCCTACTTTTATTTTAACTAGCTTGGCCTTAGTTTGACCTCAGGTTAAAATCCTCTGAACTAATATATTTAAAACAAACCTAAAGAAAAAAAAACTTGACCTTCATGCAGACTCATTATTTTAAAACTAATTATCAAAAGTCAGAATCGTTTTATCCCAGAGGTCACTGAGTAAAGAACCATCTGTAAAGGTTTCTTTCAGCATGTTTCCATCCTGTCCTCCAGGTGAAATATTGGAGTCAGGAAGGAAATTAGCACGTCCTTCTGGAACTATGGAGTATTCCGTTATTCAATTGAGGTAAGAGAGAGTAACGTGAAGAAATTAACAGTATTCCTTCCTACTCAATTTTTCAACATTTCCAGAAGAAACCGAGAAGAACAAATCCCTGTCAATAAAAACAAAAGACACTGGAAATAGCAATTTCTTTTTGACTCCTGAGTTTAAACTTATATTGAACTGTGAAGTCTGGTCATAATATCTCAATGTGATTTTCGTAGAAAGAAATTATCAGGTAAGCTAATATTACACCAAAAGTGAGAGCTGAAAGTGAAGGACCCACTAATCTCATTCCATAACAACTACTGATGTTCACTAAGGGAAAAAAATGGCTTATGCAGAAAAAAGTAAAATTTTACTCTTATCAAAATGTGCTGCTTCTTCAGTTTCAGCAAGCAGTATTTTTAAGTAAATCAAATATAAGCCATTTGAATTCACTTAGTCTGTTGCCCTTTCCATATATAAACACACAAAGCTGAGATGTTAACGTATTATTTACTATATAGTTTCTCCTGGGTTCATTTGCCTAGATGGGAGTGCCTGAATTTTGTTCTTTGTGTCACTTCTCCGTAATGAGGAAAAATTGCTATTGCCGCCAAAAGAGAAGGACAATCAGCAGCCTTTTCCTGCTCTATTTTCAATGATTTTTCTGAGAAGGGAGTGAAGTCCCTGGGATGATAGTACTTTGTAAAATGTGTGAGACTTATTGTGCATCAGGAAAATGCATGCTCTCTTGGGAAGAAAGTAAAGGGTATTTATAGGAGATATTAGAAAAGGGGCTGAGATTTTAGCCAAACAACAGGGGAGTAATTAACCTCACAGGAGAGATAATATGGCTCATATCACAAGTCATCATTGGGAATTTATTCTTCTTCTTTATTGGTTGATTAACTGCATTCTATTTCGCAAAGATAAATGCAATGAGGCTTAACGTGAAAACACCTTACATTGCACACTGAGTAATTTAATTGCACACTTACATGCTATTTATGTCTAGAAAGCACACACACAAGCTTGTATTTGGCAGTGAAAGGCTGCCATGCCCTTTTTTGGAATCTACCACTGTCCTGATGTACCATATGGGCTTCAGTTCTGCAGATATTCACATCTCCCAGAAGACAGTGGACAAGGAAGGATTCTGATGATTTTCAGGAGAAACACCAGACTTCCTTCTCCAGCCACTTCTGATATCTGCCTATCACGGTATGACTTTTGTTAAATTATAACATGAAAAGGAAAAGCAAGCGATTTTTTCCCCTGTCCTGTTTCTGTGACACATTGGCAAGTGTCTTTTTCTGTGTAAATACATTTTGCATGTACTATTGGGAAAGTATAGACTTGAAAATATGGCTAATGCTCCAAGTTCTCATAAATGAAGGCCTTAAAATTAATGACTATACCGATTGTAGTGCGATCCACGTTTGTTAAGCTTCCCCGGAAGTAGGTAACATGGCTTAGCCACCTTCTTAGGAGAGAGCAACTGGTGAAACAGGAATGGGACATTTATTATGGTTGAAATGCCTTTAGCTGGGCCAGCAGGCCTGAGTGAGAGAGCAGAGGGACAATATGGGTGCAAACTAGATTGATAGATATATGGCTATGCAAATGCCCAGACTCTTCAGCTATGCAACTCTACCAGCTGGCTGACATTGACCTTGGAGTAATAATAATGTTTCCATTTTCTCATCTGAATAATGCTGTAAGCTATACCTGACATATCTATTTCACAGGGTTATTATAATCACTGAATAGGAAAATATGTGTGAAAGATTTATAAACTTTTAAATGTTAAATTCATTCTAAAAATAATATTGTTTGTGTTTATTTGATTTTTACAACAGTAGAAAAATTGGTCCAGACTTTTTTTTAGATGCTAATGATGCACAGGAAGTCCATGACTTATCGACTATCACATACAGTCACACTTTTAATGTATTTGCAATCTCATTATAGGGTATTCCCTATGACCTCTATTTTAAAGATGTCTAAAAATAGAGTAAATCTTTTTTGGGAGGGGCTTTCATTGGTTACATATATATTAAGTGGAACTCTAATTTGGTTGCCAATGATAGAAACCTAAAACAGCTTAGTAGAAAAAAGTTAAAAAGGAATGTAAAAATGTTTGTGTAATTGGGTATTCAGCCCTGAAGATAGTATTTATGATCCCCACCTTCTGGTAATTAAGGTACTGTGTAGTCCCCTCTCACATTATGTCAGAATTGGTCTGTGTGACCCATAGATGACAGCAGAAGTGATGGTATGTGACTTCTGAGGGCATATGATATCAGGCGTTGTAGTTCTCTCTTGGATTACTCATTCCAAGGAAAGCTATCTGCCATGCTATGAGGATGCTCAAGCCGCTCTGTGGAGAAATCCATGTGATGAGGAGCTGACACCTCCTAACAAAACTCAGTGAGGAACTGAGGCCGCTAGCCAACAGCCATGTGAGTGAATGAACCCCTTGGAAGGAACCCTGCAGTCCCAGATAAATCTTCAGATAAGGGTCACTCCACTGACATCTTACCTGCAACCTCATGAGAGATCCCATGTCAGACCACCCATCTAATCCAATTCTGGATTCTTCACTCTCAGGAACTGTGTAAGACCATACATATTTGTCATTTTAAGCTGCAATGTTTTAGATTGATTTACTATAGAGAAATAAATTATTTTTTCAATTTCTTTATTGATTGTGGTGTTACATATGTGTCCTTACTTCCCCATTATCCTCTCTACCCACCCCCCATGCCCTCGTCTTCCTGTTGTCTGTGTCCATTGGTTAGGCTTATATTCATGCATAAAAGTCCTCTGGTTGATCTCTTCCCCTTACCCCCCACCTTCCCCTACCTTTCCTCTGAGGTTTAATGGTCTGATTGATGTTTCTCTGTCTCTGGATCTATTTTTGTTCATCAATTTATGCTGTTCATTATATTCCATAAATGAGGGAGATTCTTAATAAAATAACTGACAAATCCAAAAGTAGAACTTGCTGAGGTACATATGGATTCATATCTATTCAAAGCTCTGGTCAGAGCTATATATTTCACTTTATCTCTTGGTTCTACATTTCTCCATGTTCTTTCATTCTCAGGTTTTCTCCCATAGGGGTAAAAATGATGACCACTGAGAGATTCTGGTTCACATTAAATTTACAGTTTTTAAATTTTATATAGAAAAGTCATATCATTTCCTTCCTATCCCTTTGGTAAATGAAATCTCATACAGTACTGTAAATAACTAACAGTGCTATTTGGGACACATGTCACCCTTTAAACTACTTTGGGCAGAGTGATGATACCATGCCTGGCCAGGCTTATGTCATTGGTCAGATCTCCAGCATTGAGGGAAAGAGGAACGTTACAAAAGTCCTGTTGGAATCCTCCTATATAATAATACTATATAATAAAGAAGTAATATGCAAATTGACCATCACTCCAACACACAAGATGGCCACCCCCATATGGACACAAGATGACCACCACAAGATGGCCAGCAGGGGAGGGAAGTTGTGGGTGACCAGGCCTGCAAAGGAGGGCAGTTGGGGGTACCCAGGCCGGCAGGGGAGTGGTTAGGGGGTGATCAGGCTGGCAGGCAGAAGTGGTTAGGGGTAATGAGGCACACAGGCTGGTGAGTGATTGGGAGCCTGTAGTTCTGGATTGTGAGAAGGATGTCCGACTGCCCATTTAGTCAGACATTACTAGAGGGGTCCCAGGCTGGGCTTAGGGACACACAATCCCTCATGTATGAGTTTTGAGCACTGGGCCTTTAGTACTGAATAAAGGTGGGTCACTTCCCCAAACAAAGGGGTACTGGATAGTCAAACAACATACAGTCATCACATGACAGGTGTTACTTCACAGGATGAGTGTAGTTATTCTGATGTTCTTTATACTTCCATTAGGAATACTTATTTCTCAGGTTGCAGAGATAGAAGGACAGTATTATTTTCTTTAAAAGGTGGTGCTGCTGAAAAAGAAAAGACTCCATTTTTAAAGATGAAGATATCTGCAATGCTTTCTTTGTTAACTTGTTAAAAAATAGTTCACAAACAGAACTTTCACAGGTTGGTGGATAATTAAATCAAATATACTCTGGACAAGGGTGATAGTTACCCAACTGTTTGTCCTCTTACCTCCCTATGTCAGTTATCCAATTAACAGCTGAGCTAGAGCAACCATGTAAATCAAATCATGTTACCTTCCTCATAAAAACCCTCTAATTGCTTTTTATTATAATCAGAACAAAATTCAAAGTCATTATCATGACCTACAAAGCCCTACATGATCTGACCCTCCATCCTACTACTTCCTGCTTCCTCACTCTATCTAGCTGCAAATGCGTTCATGGTGTTTCCCAAACTCATGATGTTAAGCAGTCTCAGCTCAGGTCCTTTGCACTTGCTGTTTTTCCTATTTGAAATGCTCTTTTCTGAGTGTTGCACAGTTCTCAATGCCTTACTTAGGTTTCTTCCTTATTCTGGCAAGTGATATCTAGAGAAAGAGATAGCATGTCTATCATATTAAAAAAATTAAAAATCAAAACACTCCTTTATTTCCTCCCTTTAATCTGTTAATCTGGCAAAGTAAATTCTTTGACTTCCCATCATTGGTCTATTATTGGACTGAACAAACTTGTTACTTTGTAAATGTGTATTTGAAGTTCAGATTACTTTAATTTTTACATCTACAGTCATGAGAAGTATTAACCTATAGTAGTTCTTTCTTATATTGTCCTCATTTGGTTTTGAAGTCAAGATCATGCCAGCTCCTTGGAATGAGTCAGAGAGTATACCCACTAATGAGTAAGAGAGTGTCTTGTCTCTTCATCAGATTTCATGTAAATTAGAATAACTTTTGTTTTTTTTAATTGCTAAAATTTCTTACAAAGACAATTTAGGCTTTTTATAATTTTCTTAAGACAATATTGTCAATTATATTTTAGTTGAAAATTTTAACCTACATTCAGATGAACTGACTTAAAACCATTGATAGTACTCTTTTATTATGTTTTAATCTTTCTTGGATTTGGAATTATGTTGCCCTTTTAAATCCTAATGAATAATTGGTGCTTTTCCCTTTTATTTCTTGATCAATATTGGAAAAGCTTTGGACATTTTTCTTGTTTTACCAAAAGCCAAATTTATCAATTATCATCTCTAATGTAATTTTTAAATGTTATATTTTTATATGTATTAATTATACATTTTCTTTTTTTCTTTTCAATTTTCTCATGTATCTCATTATTATTCTTCAGCTTTGTTTCTTTTCCAAAATTAATATAAAGGATAAATTTTTCTTAAGTACTAATTTGGCTGTATCCCAATAGGTAAAAAGAAATATTTTTATCATTGAATAGTTCTAATTATTTTAATGCTTTTATTATAGTTTTTTCTTTCTCTCATGAATTATTAAGAAATTTATTTAAAACAAATATAATAGTAGAGGAAAAAACCAGTCCCATGAGAGTATGTGGAGGACAAAATAATTCTGTATAGGATATCTGGGAAACTCTCTAACATGCTCATTTTTTATACTGGACCTTGAGGAATTAAGGCTTTCAGAAATGACAATGGGATGAAAGATTATTTTAGCAAAAGCACTAATCTAGGGTCTGGAAGGCCTGTTGGAGGGTCCTCAGAGGGATTAAAACAATGCGTTTGAGCTTGACCATGCCTATGCTGTGTTGTAGAAGACATTTGCACAAACACAAGATTTCTGACAAAGAATCTTATTTGAGTATAGGATATGGGTCTTGTCTGAACACTTTTATTTTACTTTTAGGCTATACTGAAAATCACTATAAAAGTGAGCCATATTTTCTAATCAAACGTCTATGTATTGCAAAGAGAAATGAATCCATTTCAGCGCTACACAGTTGCACAGCCTCATTTGGAAGCATTTGATGCTATATTCATCCTATTGACACAATTGCTTTGTATGTGTTTAGATTTCTAGTCTGCAGCGATTTGGAAGAATCTGTCAGCAAAACTGTCTTCATTCCTGGAGACGGAGGTGATTAGAATAAATCCTTTCATTGGAGTTTAGAATGAAAAAAGGGGTGTGGTGGGGGGAGCAGGCAAGGATGGATGTTTTTGTTGTAATTCTCATTCAATAGTTATTTTGGGTAAGTGGTATTTTTTTTTTTAATATTTCACTTTCTATGGATTTGCTCATCCTTTGGCTCCTGTCATTTTGAGAGTTTTTTTGTTGTTGTTTTTATTTTTTTTATTTTATATGCAGTTCCGTCATGAAGCAGTTCCTAATTAGCAGCCAAGCTGATGGTCATGCTGTATTTTTCTGAAGCAACCTTCCTAGCAGGCCATGCCCAGGCAGTGGAATGTGGTCAAAGTGCTGGCTTTGCCGTGAAGCACACCTGCTTTCTGGCTCTGTGCCTGGATAGTCATATAATTTTCCTTTGCACATGGGTAAGATGAGGCTAATAATTCATCCTTCTGCACGCAACTATGAGAGTTCACTGTGCAGGTTGCTGTGAGCAATCTGAGTTCTGACTCACGCAGACTCGTTTCCTTCCCACCCGTATGCCCTCTTTACCTGTGCACAGAGGTGCTTTCTCCCAGCCTCACCTCGCTGCAGTCTTGGTCGTGGAGCCTTTCTGGTTTTTGAAAATGCTTTTTACATCCCCTGGCACCTTTCTTCCTGTAATTCTACCCTTTCTTCCTGGTACTTATCACAGTTGGCAATTTCTATTTATTGATGTGATTATGGCTTTATAATCTCCATGAGAGTAAAAATCAGATCTGTTTTTCTCTGTCTCTGCACCTTGTCTTGCATGTAGGAGTCTCAGAGAAGAGTTGTTGAATCTCTAGCTGAATAAAGTGGAGAAGCAGAGCTTTTAAACCCTAATTTAAGACACGTCCGCACCCTTGGGGAGGCCATCCTAGCTGGATAGTTAGAATACCGGGGTCAGAGAGAGCTGAGTTTGGCTCCTTCAGTTCCTTAGCCAAGTTATCTTTAGAGACAGTTTCACCTCTTTGAAGATCAGTTTCTACATCTGAAAAGTGGTGCAAACACACTCATCATAGGGTGTTGTGTTTTGTATTAAATAGTATAATGTAAATGAAAGCCTTGACATAGAGTATGCACACCATAAATAAGAAGTTTTTAATATAGGCAGTAGTAGTAGTAGTAGTAGTAGTAGTAGTAGTAGTAGTAGTATTGGTAATAATTCCACCCTGAACAAATATTCTAGACTAAATAAAAAAGCTTTGTTCCATGTTAAAGTTAATTAAATCTACTGGCAATTACTAACATTTAATATATAGCAATGATATTTTTATCTGACTAATTCAAGAAAATGCAGCCCAGGAGTATGTTTTAAAGAAAGTTACCAGTAGAACCAGCAGTCAAAATGCTTTGGTAGCTGACAGAGTATGATGCGTTAAACATTTTGAGGCAAAGTGTATTTGAAGAACAGAACTGAGTTATTAATTTTTGCTGAAAGACACAACTATTCTACTAAAGATGCTGCCAAGGAATGGAAAGTCAAATTGCAAATATATTTGAGAACTAAAGACAGACCATTCTCTATATGACTGATTTTTTTTTGCGGGTTTATGAAGCTTCATGTGCTTAGAAAGGATTAATTTACAGGATACTTTTGCCTCTATATTGGAAGCTCTTGGACAAGAAGGAGCCATTGATTGATCTTCTCCCTCTGCCAACTTCTATCGTTACCTCTGTCAGATGGGCCGCTGTGGCTGACAAAGAAGCCTTTGGAGATGGCTTATGAATAAGACCATGAGAATTTTCAATAATAAAAGCTTGCAAATTGGGCAAAATGTTACTTAGCAGAAGGCATGAATCTTTGGTCATGCTGTGGCTTTGGGTTACCCATGCAAGAGGGAGAATGTGCATGTAACTTGAGTTAGTTACTAACTTCTTAATAAGAAAAAAAAATTCATTGCAGAAAATCTACAGAACAGAGAGAACTTTCATACAACTTTGTGCATAGCATGCCTTACAGTCTTCCAATAACAGAGGAGACACTTTACAATTTATTGTATACATTAATTTGATTGCATAGTGATATATTGGTTAGACAAATTACCACAGATCTAATTAAAAGGCAGTCTTAAAGCCACCTGATTGCTGATTTAAATTACATTTATTTGATTCCAATGTATTTATGGAGATAAATTAGATGTAATTTCCAGGTAATAAAACTTAAGTGGTACAAAATATCAAGGTTACTAGATAAAAAATGAATGGATAAACTCAACCACACACTGGATACTGTGAGCCATTGAATGAGGTGTGTACAAGTTCAGAAGCAAGATAGAAGAGTCAAGAATCAAACAATGTATTGGTAGTTAAATTTTTTTTTTGCTATTATTTTATGAGGTCCACATGTATCTCCAGTTACTGGCCCCAGTTTCTTCATCTGAAAGTGAGTTTTTCAAATTTACTCTCCAGGATTGTTTTTATGAAAATGAATAACATAGGAAAGTGCTATGCATTTCCATTGAGATGTTATGACAACTTCTTTTAAAAAATATATTTTATTGATATTTTACAGAGAGGAAGGGAGAGAGATAGAGAGCTAGAAACGTCGATGAGAGAGAAACATCGACCAGTCGCCTCTTGCACACCCCCTACCAGGCATGTGCCCACAACCAATGTGCATGCCCTTGACTGGAATCAAACCCGGGACCCTTCAGTCCGCAGACCGACGCTCTACCACTGAGCCAAACCGGTTTCGGCTGTTATGACAACTTCTAATGAGGTTGTGTACCCTAAGCCATCCTGAGACTGAGAAGCTTTAGGTACCATATTCTAGAAAACCTGTACATCTGGCTTGCTTATCCTGTTGCCCACATTTGAAGACAGTCTGTACATAGATCAATTTTAATTTATTGTAATATCAATGAAAATCTGGCTAAAATATATACATATATGTTTCATATTAAGTTTAGGCTCATGACTAAATTAACTTTGCAAAAGAATGACTATTTATGTATCTGAAAACGTATTATTTTCCAGCTATTCCAAATTCAGTGATCTTTGAATTATGATGTTACTTTTTTTTTGAAGTTAGAAAGAAGACTGGCAGTCCGATGGATACCTGTCAGTTTTACTATTAATCTTTCGTTTTGACTCATTAATTAAGTTAACTGCTTCATTAAAAAAATGTTGTGACTAATAGATTTAAATTAATCTATCTGAACATAGGCAAATATTTAGAATCTTAAACTCCTTGATGTGAGGATAAAACTGAAGTGGAATGAGGAAGGGAGCCGGGTTAGAAGATGAATGGCGACTGTTGGGAGCTCTGGTAACAAGAAGTCATTTTAGGCAACTGCCTCCTATTCTTAGGAAAGTAAGTGTCTGCACATCTATGGCTCTATCCCACCTCCCTTGTGTGTTTAAAAGTTAAGGCATTTGTACTAGATATTTTTTTTCTCATCTTGTCCTACCTGTAGTGCTGGGAATCCTTGCTATATGACAAACCCCATGCTTACTGATTTTGCCACTTGGATAAAATGTGACTTCCCTCTTCATTTATTGCAGATGTCTTTTATCCTCATTTCTCTGTCCCACTAGAACCTCAAGGCTAATTACACGCACGAAAGGAGACTCTCTCTGTGCCTGTGGTTAAATTTTTCTTTTCTTTTAAAAAAATATATATTATTGACTTTTTACACAGAGGAAGAGAGAGGGATAGAGAGTTAGAAACATCGGTGAGAGAGAATCATCAATCAGCTGCCTCTTGCCCAACCCCCACTGGGGATGTGCCCGCAACCAAGGTACATGCCCTTGACCGGAATTGAACCTGGGACCTTTCAGTCCGCAGGCCGACGCTCTATCCACTGAGCCAAACCGGTTTCCGGCTGTGGTTAAATTTTTCTTTGCTCCTTATTTCTAGTAAATTATGCTCCTTGAGTGTCTCTTTAATATATTGTAACCACCTGCCTTCATAATATATTTATTTCTTTAAAAAGCGCTGGCACTTTTCTGTTTTATACATCAGGTTTCCTCTTGAAAGAATTATTTCCACTTATCCTTTTTATTATCACTCCTTGTTTTATTTCAATCATCATGCTTGTTCTTTCTCCTAGGACGGGACCCCGCTGCGACACATATTAGCGAGTTCGGTAAATGCAGCTTCAGGTGGGGATGTGAGATAAGCTGCACTGCCGGTGTGTAAGATCCTCTCTTATTTATTACGCTCTCTAAAGCTAGAGTAAAGTGTTTTCCTTTGGAAGGCACATTCGGTAAAGTCATTCGGAGTGCATAGTTATGTGGTTATCAACTTGAAATCCTAATCCCAGGGCTCTAAGTTTTCAGATACACATGTTAAAATATATTGACCAATCTCTGGAACAAATAAGTACGGCCCAAGGATTCTGTTTCTGTTCTTGCTATAATAACCCTACAGCTGTGAATAATCAGTGGGTTTTGGATTCTTCATGAATGAATTAAGGTGCTGCAACTCAATCCCCAATGCCTCTTCTACCTCCAAAAGAAAATGTAATTGGATTAATGTTCAGTGTTCATCAGTTTATTTTTTAGTCTCCACAGAAGGAGATTACTTTGTGAAATATACTTAGTGGCCAGAGCACAATAATCTGACCACTAAGTCTATCTATCTATCTATCTATCTATCTATCTATCTATCTATCTGAAGCCTGGTGCATGATTTCATGCATGGGTGGGGTCCGGTCAGCCTAGCCAGGGGGAGGGGACATAGGCAGTTGGCTAGCCTGCCTGCTGGTTCAACTCCTGGTGGAGGGGACAGTTTGCATATTAACCTTTTGTTATATAGGATATACACTGTTGCCAGATTATTATGCATTCAGAGATCATAATAATCTGGCCACTCAGAGTATTTGGCATCAGAATATTCCATAAATGTGTCAAGATTCTCCTTACATTCCATTTGTGGGTAATATTTTATTTTCTACTCTAAATTGGAAACCATCAATGTTTTCTTGGTTCTTTGTATTTTTCAGTTAGAGTTTCAGTTCGGTTTCATAATAATGTGTGAATGATAACTTTGCATCATACATTAGTCAACAAGCATTATGGTTGATATGAGTTTAAATCTATACATTCCTCTCAAAAGTCAACTTCTTACTTATACTACAACCAACTGTTTTTTAACTTTAGATTTTCAACAAAGACAAATTTAGTAATCTTGATACTAAAACTTGAATTTCATGATGCAATGTAAAAACAATACATAGCAATATGATAGTGCTTAAAAGACCTAGTTAAAAAAGAAAAGAAAAGAATTAATTAGCTCTGGCACATTTACCAAGAAATCCCTCTTTTATCTACAGAAATTAATGGTAATGATAAATATTTTACTTTGTTAAATACTATAAAGACATATTCTCATTTAGTTTTCACAGCGATCTTATTAGGCAAGTGATAAATATTTCAAAATGTTAAAATGGGTAGCTTTAATAAATTTGTATGAAGTCAACAAAAAAGTATCTGTGGACTTATAATGTTGCATGTTGAAATAATAACCTATTAGAATAGCTCAAGAGATTCGAATGTGTGCTTTTCATAGTGCAAACAGGAGATTGGCAAATAAGGACATTATGTCGATATAAAATGGGTTCCTGAGTGATTTTTCCTAGAGTATAAACATGTTTGAAGCATGCAAAAAGAACCACTCCTGCAGTTAAAAAGTTTAGCGCTATGCGGAGGTAGTAGGCCGGTGAGTGGTTTCCAGAAGCACAGTTATTTGGTGAAGTTGCTGTGAATGAGTGAAGAAGCTGTGAAGAGGTTTCCCTCAAGTCCAAAGAAGCCGAGAGGCAGAGACAGAGAGAAAAATGAAAAAGAAGCAACATGTTGAGATCTATTTTTACTGTTGGTCAAACAAGATTCTGTTGAAAGCAAATACATCAAAGGAACTATATTTCTAAGCAGGATCAATTGACCAAGATGGTGGATGTGTCCTGGCCAGTGTTGTCAGTGGTTAGAGCATTGGCCCATGCACCAAAGGGTATAGGGCTCAATTCCCAGTCAAGGGCACCTACCTGGGTTGCATTTTCCATCCCCAGCCCCAGTCAGGACTCCTGTGGGAGGAAACCAGTCAATGTGTCTCTATCACCTCTCTCTCTCTTTCTTTCTTTCTCCTCTCTCTCTTCCCTCTCCCCCTCTCTTCCACTCTCTCTAAAAATCAATGGGAAAAAATATCCTCAGGTGAGGTTTGACCAAAAAGAAGCTGGATGCAAATTTCTGTGGGTATTGAACTGTGCAAAGATTTTTTAAGTATTGTATTATTGCTTCTGGCTACTTCTTTCATAAACTTTATTATTTCTTGTGCACAGTGAAAAATGCAACCATCACAGCAGAAACTTTCTCAGTCACAGTTTCTATAGCATTCATATTCATGGACACGTAGCTCAGCGATAAATATGGTAATGAGATTATCCTCTACTTCAGGGCTTCACGCTGTCCTATGTAGTCTGTAATACTTCATTCCGATCCCTGATGAAATTAGGAGACAAAAGCATATTGATGAGTTAGTGCAAATTATATATCATTTATAGAAAGCTATTTCAAAGAATTAATAATTTTAAAGAGATAAAGCCTATGTTGTAAGAAGCAAATCAAGTGGGATACCCCTTTTCCTGTCAAAACAAATGTAACAGAAACATTAAAATATTTTAAATCACTAGAATTGTCCTTACCATAACAAAACTATTTTTCAGTTTCTCATATTAATTCAAAGCTTTGTTGTTTTTCTCATTCATGAATATAAATTTGAAAATTGTTGCAGTTATAACACATCTAATATTAACATCTGTGTTTGCACTTGTTCAGTCATTTATTTTTTTCTTTTTTCTTTTTGTTCTCACAAGGAGTTTCATAATGTATTAGCAACATGATTTAGAAAATCTTTTGTACTATTTGGTATTAAAATAGTCTTTTATTCCCTATTACACATAATGAAGAAAACATCTTGGTGCAGGTAACTCTATCCCAATGGTTGTATTTCCTCAGAACATTTGATGAAAAACAAAGGACATTGGATAAATGAATATTAAACCATTTATGGCAGCTGCTACATTTTACATTGTTTTTCATAATGGGTGAAAGGTTTAGAACTCCACCAGCATATAAATATAGTTATCCCACAACTTTGTCAGCATTCACTTGATCTTTTATTTTCAAAATTGGTGAGAAATACAAAATAATATCTCAATATTGCTTTATTTGCATTTTTTACAAGATGCTGAACATTTTCCTATGGGAATTATCTTTTGCCTATTCATGGGGAACATAAAATTTAGACCTTTTAAAAATATACTTGTGAGTTAAATTGACATATAATAAACTGCATATATTTACAGTGTAATTTTTTTAAAGTTTGGACATATGCATACACAACACTGCAATAAAAAAGACATCTTCAATTTTTAAAGAATTTATATAGAATGGATATTATATCATCATTAAATGTTTGACAAAACATGCCAATATACTATCAAGTTCGATAGATTATTTGTGGAAAGGTTTTTAACTACACATTCAATTTCCAAAAATGGATACTGTATTCCTCAATTTATTTCTTTTTGAATGAACTCTGATAGTTGGTATTTTTCAAAAAAATATATTTCATTTAAATTTTAAGATGTGTTAGCATAGAGTTGTTTATTGTATTCCCTTATTATCCTTTAATGCCTATACAATCTGTAATCATGTTATTTCTCTCATTTCTGATATCGGTGTTTTGTCTTCTGTTTTTGTTTTTGTTTTCATAATCGCCTAACCAGAGATTTTTCAATTTTATTAATTACCTTTAAGAACTAGTTTTTTTTGTTTCATTGATTTTCCTCTATAATTTTCCATTTCTTTAATTTTTTCTGTTATTTTATCATTTACTTTCTTCTGCTTATTTTGGATTTCACTTTTTTTTATGTCAGACATTATGTAGCTTATTATGTTTGATAACAGATATTTTTCTTCTTACCAACATTCTTGAGCTTTGTTTTGGTCACAGTTAAGTTACTTGGAAATAGTTTGATTCTGTTATAGCTTGCTTTTAGCTGTTAGGCAGAATTATAGCAGCCTTTGATTTAATACTATTTTTTCCTCCATTTGAGGCACTACATCCTGAGTACTTTACCTGAAATTCTATGAATTTCAACTTTTTCTCTTTGGTAGAAACACAACCTAGTCCCAGCCTTATATTATTTCCAAGAATTGTGCCCTGTAATCCTCTGGCCTTGGGTAATCCCTTCACTTACAAGTTTTGATCTGCACTCAGCTAAATACCTATCAGAACCCCTCTGGATGTTTGTTTCTTCTCTCTCCCTCTTTCTTACCTCTATTTGGTATGGTGCTTATAAAATATGGCTGCCCTTACCTCTCCAGACTACCAATTCTGTCCCACAGTGTCAACTCAGGGGTCTTTTGTATGTGGTTTTGTTGTCTTTTCAGAAGTAATTTTGCTTGTTTTTCATCCATGATTAGTCTACTCATTTGTTTATTTTTGTATAATAATCATTGTATCAGAAAAATTACTTATAGAAATAATTGACAACTGGGTCTCTGGGGTCACTATCTATACAAATAAAAGGGTAATATGCTAATTATACCAGGAGACCTTCTGGGAGACCTTTCGGACATCCTTCTGGACAAAGCCATGGTGGTGGGGCTGAGGCAGAGGTGATAAGGGGTGATCAGGCCAAGAGGGAAGGGCAGTTAGGGGTGATCAGGCTGGCAAGGGAGGGCAGTTGGGGGTGAGAAGGCCGGTAGGTGGGAGGGGCAATTGGGGGTGAGCAGGCCAGCAAGGGAGGGCAGTTGGGGATGAAAAGGTCAGTGGGGGGGAGGCAGTTGGGCATGAGCAGGCTGGCAGGCAGAGTGGTTAGGGGTGATCAGGCAAGCAGGCAGGTGAGCATTTAGGAGCCACCAGTCCGACATTGTGAGAGGGATGTTCAACTGCTGGTTTAGGCCTGATCCCTGTGGACAGTAGGACATTCCCCAAGGGGTCCCAGATTGGAGAGGGTGCAGGCTGGGCTGAGGAACATGCTCCCCCCATCCCTTGCCCCATGGATGAATTTCATGCACCAGGCCACTAGCTAGTCTATAACTTAACACTGAGATTTGGGTTTGAAGTTTTCTGATCTGTCCAGATAATTGGTTGCCATCTGTGTGAGGGTGGTTCCTTCTTTCCTTTTAATCTTGGGATGTGGCTCTTTGGATCCCAATGCAAAACCAACAATGACATTTATATTTAGCAGGATTCAACTTCATAGGTCCCGTAGGCTGATTTTGTCTTCCAAGACTTGCGATGATGTTAAAAACATATAAGATAAAAAGTAGTTCAGCTTTTGGTGGAGACCAATTCATGTTTGGAAAATGCCCCGGGAAACATTTTCCCAGCTGCTGTGTTAAAATCTCTGGAGTCACATCTTTTTCAGTGACTTGGCATTTTGATTTCTTATTACCCAGCTACTTGATGATTTTTGGAAGATAATCTTTATATTTCATTCATCCTTTTTACTTATGTTCATCAGAAGAGTTTTCCTGAAATATTTAGTCCACTGATTTTGGAAATGAGAGACATGATATTTTCCCTTTAAATGTCAATAAGCAGTGTGCTATAGCTATATCCCTATCTTAAATGTTAAATGTGGTGTAACTTTAAACCCTTTAAGCTATTACAATATTAAATACAACATTTAAATAATTATGACAACCAAAAATGTCTTCTGGGAGGCAAAACTGCTCTGGGTTGCAAGCCACTGATGAGATCTCGCCACAGCCCATGCTCATAACCATCACACTGCCTTCTCTCCTGGGCACTTCTGCACGGGACCAGGTTTTGTCTTTGTTTCCATTAACCCCGTATGTATCACTGCTTATTCCTCCCTTCACAGACACAAGGATGCAGTTAATTGGAATTATTTATTTCTTCTCTGTACTTTGCCTTCTCTGTGCTGAAGTCATTATAATCCCTAATAGAAAAAAATGAGGTAAATAATATAGATTATTGAGCTTTTGGTAAATGCTTTTCTGCAGGTCTGTTACACGTCTATCTGGGTGAAAATATATCTCCAGGAGAGTGAATTCTTCTCCAGGAGTAAACAATGAAGAGCATTGCATTTCTTTGAGAAAGAGGCCATCTGAAGAGCTCTTATGACAATAGTTCTCAAAACCACTGTTATCATTTCTCTCTAGCTTTGCCAAGGTAAATTCCTGGCCTATACGTGTCTTTACAGCCAGGAAATGTGAATTACCTAACCAGATCATTAAGCTATGAGATGTTAGGGAATTCTGAGTTCCTGACGTTCTCTTATATAGTAAGAAATAGAGTATCATCTATAAGTTTAGAGACTTGTCCAAATTAAGACCAGATCACTTAAAAAGCTCCATTAGACAATCTACGATAGTCTAAGGCAGTGGTCGGCAAACTCATTAGTCAACAGAGCCAAATATCAACAGTACAACGTTAAAATTTCTTTTGAGAGCCAGTTTTTTTAAACTTAAACTTCTTCTAATGCCATTTATTTAAAATAGACTCACCCAGGTTGTGGTATTTTGTGAAGAGCCACACTCAAGAGGCTAAAGAGCCACATGTGGCTGACAAGCCAACCACAGGTCTAAGGTGCTCTCACCTTTGGTTTCCATTCTGATCGCTGAGTGTCTGCGTCTTCCTTTGGTCCTCCTGAGTCCCTGATGTCATGAACTCCTGGTCTCCAAAGAACCCAAGTCTGCTTTGAAGTGCCTTCCCTCACTCTCTTCTTCCAGCCTTCTATGCTCCTGCCTCCTGGTCCATGTTTGGGTTTCTGTTTCACATAAAGACATGTACTTGCTTCTCCTTCTGCCCTAATAATTTGTTGACAGTTATCTTAATCTGTAGATATCATATAATGCTGTATGTACTGGAATTAACTCATCTTTATTATCTAAAACCTTGGTTTACCTCTTAGTACCTGCTCTGTGTCAGTTGGCAGCACTATTTCCAGGTCTCAGGTTCTCCTTTCTTAGTGTAGTTAACAAGACCATATCTGAAAGACATTTGAGCCTGGAAGTGACTAAAGAAGGGGGTTGGGAGGGGGTAGGACTAAGGACTTTGCTTAATATAACTCATTATCAGCATGTGCTTTGCACTAATTTCAGGATTAGTGTATTCAGGATTTTTTCATCTCAAATTTTACAAATTCCAAGATAGAAGATGAGTTTTTATTTTTATTTTTTGGGGGGTTAGGGTCACCGCACATAATGTACTAGTGATCATTTCATTGGGTAGTCTAATAAAGAATCTGAATGGGCTCAGGTGTTTTGGCAAATAACTAATGGAACTATTGGACATTTCTTCTAGGGAGGACTTTGGATTGCTGGGAGAAGCATGGCATGTGAATGCAGAGCCACTCCAGTTTGTTGGGTCGAGGGCAGACAGAGGTCCAAAGCAGTCCATTAGCAAAAGCAAACAGCGCAATACCATCCAGGGCTGCTCAGACTCTGCTGAATCCAGGATGCATTAGAGCAAAAAACAACTGGCCTTTGAGCAGCGGTTTTCAGAGTGCTCCTCAAACCACTATTTTTATGGAATGTAATTAGCACTACAGGAAAGCAGAATTTCTGAAATAAAGCATATTTGAGAAATGCTGAATTAATAAAAGTTAACACACTCCTTTATTGAAGGTTGTCTCGGGGACTTTAACATATAAAAGTACACGATAAATCTCTGAAAAGGAATATACTGCAAAGCATTTTTCAAATGTTTCTGACGACTGACCCAATTTTTATTCAGTGAGCATTGCAAAGAATAAGTGTTTGATACCAGCCTAATTTGGGACATAGATTCAAGGGCCCCATTTGATGCAGTATTCAGAGGCAGAGTAATCATTTGCAAACATGGTCATTTACAAAAATAAATAACATATGCCAACAAATTTAATGAATGACCAAATGGTTGTGCAAATGTTTTCTTGTGCTTCTAAACTCATAATCTCTAAAATTAGTGATTTCCCTGAAGTAATTATGGTTTGAATAATTAAAATCCTAAGCTTTAAGGGTGACTGTAGCTTTTGTGCTCAATATTTAATATTATGATATAATCTGACAATCCCAGAGTATTCAACCTTCAAGAATAATCTATTTGCTCTTCTTCTTTACATTAACTGTGTGTTGTGGAGAATCATATCCCTGCTGGCTTCTGGGAATCGAGTTTATTTTCTTGCTGGTTATGATAATATAAAGTTAAAGGTATTTTAAAATTTTTAATATGGTAATTCCTAAAACAGAGTCTGGCTAGTCTACATGGAATTTTTTTTCAGAGTCTCTGACTTACTATAATAAATTATCAAAAATCCAATATTCTTCCTGCTTCTAGTATATACATCCAGTCATGTTTTCTAACTCTTCTCTGTGATAAACACCACTTTTTCTGTCTATTCAACAACAAAGGAGTAACTTGGAGATCTGAAGTTTAAATAAAAGCAATATATTTTAGGATAAAATGGCTTAATAGAGACTGGAGGGTCTGAAGAAAAGATGTTTAGGAAAATATTATTTTAAAGTAATAGCTAAGAGTTATTGAGTGCTTACTATTTCAAGTGCTACTATAAATCTTTCATGTGCATTATGTCATTTAATCTTCACAACAATCTTATGAGTAAGGTGTTATTCTTGTATTTTACGGCTGAAAACTGAAGTGACTCAAGGTGAAATAACCTTGCCAAGGCCACAGAGCTAGCAGTGAGAGATCTGATAGTTGAACGTGAGCAGTTCTGCTCCAGGACCAACACTGCAAACATTGGATCACAGGGCATCTCTTCAGCTAAAGTAAAACATTGGAATTGGACATGAAGATTGATAAGATGTTATGATGCAGGTTTCCAGTTTTTATATGATTTAGTTCTAGAGAGACATATTTTGTGGCTTTGTTCATGCAGTACATCAGCTTACAAATTTTCAATGACTTTCCATCATGCTTCAATATAAACCATTTCAAATCAATCAGCCTAGACTACATTTATCGGTTTGAGTGTCAAGCTCTCCATATTCTAATCTTTTATTTTCAGAACCCTAATGACTTATTTACCATTATTATTAATTATTGTTCTATTAAAATCGCCCTTGTTTATTCAGTGTATTCTGCCTCTAAGACTTTGTTCATATCCTCATTGAAAAGTTTATCCATATGGACTCTCATCTTGCATAACTGAATTCTTCCTTCAAGAACTATTTCAGAACTTCTTCCATGAAAATACAGATCACCTTACCTGCTGAATTGACCTTTGAACTCTCTGAAATCTATTTGACATACAGAATATATTTTGTAACATAATGCATGTGACTCTTGAGGGTAATCTTAAGGATGCTAAAAGTTCACTGGGCAAAGTAACAGCCTTGGTCCTGGATGGATGTGGGAGCTCTCACGGAAGTGCAAATGTGATGAAATATTACAAGGGAGCAAACAAGACCTTAGAAATATTGGTAGAAGCCAACTTTAAGAAATGTATATGGCTTGCTACTAAATGGGGAAATAACCTTTATAAAATATTGTTTTAGTCCAGGTAAAAACGGTGAAGGCCTCGTTTATAAAAGAGGCAATGGCAGTAGGCTGGAAGAAAGGGGACATATTTAAGAGAGATATTTCATGGTCAAGTGGATGTGCAGAAAAGGAAGAGAAATAATCAAGAATGATTTCTAAGCTTTTAGGCAACATAATTTGTAACAGGTAAGTAGATTAAAAAATAGAGGAGAATATGGTGCTGAAAGCCTCTCACAGTGGAATATCCAAGGCCAGGAGTCTAAAGGAAGTTAGATGACAGTGAGTACCTGGATATTCAAGGCTTGTGGCTGTAGAGGATGTTTGTAATAGATACATACACAATGGGACCCTAGCCTGTTGAAAATCATTGAGTCTATAGCCCTGAATAAAAACAATTAGGAGAGTATGTGGAGTAGTAAGTTGAGGATGCAACATGAGGCATCTTTTAAGCTAGATCAAGGCTGAATGAAGAGAGTTGGATAGATTCTCCTATTCCTCCCCACCACACATACAAATTGAAATCATTAATAGAGGTAAGCTGATCCAAGTTCATTACAATAATGCAAGATTAAGAAAACAAATTGGTGCAGGATAGTTTATATATGTTTACTGTTGTCTTTTAATTTGGTATTTATACTAAATGTGTAATATATAAAATATAATTTTTTAAAATTTCAATTTAGTATATACAGGGAATCTAGATTTTCATGTTACTGAAAATGTATCTTGAGTGAATGATTTTTAATGTAAACATTACAAATGACCAGCACTATTTTTGCACATTGAAATTGAATTCTTTTATTTTAAATATTCACAGTACAGAAATTCATTAGGCCTGAACAGAACACCATTATTTATACATTCAAGGAATAATTCCAGTGGTAAATCTCTGAAATATTTACACTAAATATAGGAAACATGATTGGAGAGATTCCTTCTTACATGTATCGGCTCAAATCCTTTACACATTTATTTTTGCCTTGGGATCTTAGCACAGATGCTGAAATCACCGATAATTATTGAACAAAAATTTCACAAAATTTTAACTATAACAATCATACCAAATATTTATTTATCGTCCCAGAAAGACATCAATGGACAGGAATCTACATTTTGATGTTTTTAAGGAAGAAAATTTCAAATAACATCTGCAGTATAATTTGGGGAAAACACAAGTCATCCAAATAGCTGAATTTATCGATTCCCTATGGCATTTTGCCTTTCATGGCTTATTAAAATATTGGCTTAGCCACGTGATGTTTTATGTTATTTACAGGTTGAATCTATGAAGAGGCAACAGTATGATAGCAAATGAAGAACACGGTCAGTTTTGTTGCATGTCATACACATTCAACATCATGTTGGTAATGCTGGGCTGATTACTTATCATTTGGATTAATGCTTTCCTCCAGGATGTAGGGAAATTCTGTTGCATGATTTTCACTTGGAGTAGTAGCTAGAGTCAACTTTTATTATCATTACATACAGTAACTTCACTGAAGCTGTTAAAATTGAACTCGAACGAACCAAACTTCTGTAAATAAATAAATAAATGTATAAATAGGATCCCAACTGCTTTAATAACATAGCAATTTTGAAATTACCTTCCGGCAGTGTAAATGTTTATATTGGTGTTTTAAGTCACCGAGTGCTATGTTCTAGACATAACATGACATGATGAATGACTTATTTCATTGGGGGGGGGTGGTCATTGGTTCATAATATTATCCATTTGGAATTAAGCCCTTTCAAAAACACAAGTATATTTTCTGAAGAAGAAAACAAAACAAACACAAAAAGGAAACTTCACTGAATAATTTCTGTTTCTAAGGACTACTGCAAATTGTTAGCATGTAGAGGCTTAGTCTCTGCAGCCAAAATTCACATTTTCTGTGCAATTTTTTTTTCTTAATTACCTAAGTCACTAAGAAGAAGATTGAGTTTACTTTTCTTCTACCAGTTACACTGATTGGCTGTCTACACTTCCTGGATGTCCTACATTATTACTCAAATTAATGTTGTGTAGACGTGACCTCAAGTTACCCCCACCCTGGCAGTAGTACTGATTTTGGCAGTGTAAAAAAAAAGACATACCATTTTTGATTGTAGAAAAAGCTGCCAGAATATTGTGTTCATAGATTTGAACTATTAACATGATTTTTACCACATCTTCATGCTTACTATAGTAAGTTGCTATACAGTAAATTATGTCATTAGCCAATAAATGATTTTATTTGTTGTATGTTATTGCCAACTAGAAAATCCAAGAAGAAAATTTGGGGAAGGGGTAAATTTACCACAATATGCTGAAACATTAGAAAAAAAGCAAAGCAGCTTTGTCTATTGGCTCATTAGCACTAAGAATGCCATTTTCACTTTATTAAGGTTTAAAAAGGATTTTTGAAAGGACATAAATCATGCACATGGATTGAGACATGCCTGCATGTGAGTTGGCAGTGTAAATTCTCCCAAAGTTGCATGATTTGCCAACAGCATGCATTTCCCCCCACTATATCACAACCTTAATATCATATAATTTCTAACACATTTTATTTCAAACATGCACTGGCTACTAAAATAAGATTTAAAGAAAAGCTGATGTTTGATATAAAATAATCATGTTGTTTTTTTTCAAGTGTGGAAAAATACTCTACAAAAAAATAAGTAGAAAAGTGATTTCTGATCAATGGGTGATTTTATCTATAAAAATCCAGATGATCAATTAGTGTGCTTACAACCCTATGGGTTTGAATCACAGTAATAACACATACAGAACATTAGTAGCATTAAACGACTGTTAGCACAATGCAATTAAACCCTTATCAGAAATAACATGAACCTATAAACTGTACATTTGGCATTTAGGTTTCAGGGTATTTTAAAGATTCTGCTTAAATACAATGATACAGTAGTGCAAAATTAGATTACATTAATGAAACATATAATTACCACCTAAATAGTTTATGGATTACTGACCCTTACATTCACAGATTGGCTAGAATTGGCACATTTTGCTTCATCATAGTAGTTTAGAGCTTCCTGACTTAAGTACATTGTTTTATTCAGTCATACTTAAACTACACAAAAAGGTATAGGCATATGTGTGTTCTTGAAGAAATGAGATACGGGGAAACATGTGAAGTCCCCATTCTTCATTTGCAAAGACTCCATTGCAGCTTTCTTCTTTGGCAGCTCTTCAGTTAGAGCTCCTAAAGAAGTTGTGTGGTAACTTCTTCCCCTCCCTTCTTCCCCTCCCTTCTTTCCCTTTCAGAGCAGTGACATAGCCACATAGAAGAGTGAAGGAAGAAAAGAAGAAAGAAAAAAAAACAACTAGGATATATGGCAGCCATGCCTGGTGCCAGGCTAATTAACCCAGAATGTCTAACTAATCAATTAAAATTTACTAAGAGCTTCTTGGGGCATTTGAACGTGAGGTTCACCACATCCCATCGACAGATGAAAAATCGGTAGCTCAGAAAAGCCAGTGAATTATACAGTGGATTGTGCAAACTAGAATGTGGGTTTCGATCTCTAGTTTACTGTTCCCTTTCTTGTTTCTCGTCACCACTTCTCTCCCTCTTGCCGCTTTGTGTATTTGAATCTACCTTTAGACTCTTAGCTTTCTACTTTCGCCCTTTAAAACCTCTATGGTTTGCCGAGACTGGTTTGGCTCAGTGGATAGAGTGTTGGCCTGTGGACTGAAGGGTCCCCGGTTCAATTCTGGTCAAGGGCATGTACCTTGGTTGAAGGCACATCCCTAGTTGGGTGGTGGGGGGGAGGGGGCGGCAGGAGGCAGCTGATCGATGTTTCTAACTCTATGTCCCTCTCCCTTCCTCTCTGTAAAAAAAAAAATCAATACAATATATTTAAAAAAAATAAAACCTCTATGACTCATATGTGTTCTACAGTTTCAGAATAAACCCTATTATTCCATCGAAGATGATTAAGCTCAATAATTTCACCCAAGTATTTTTGACCACTTGCATTTCCTCCAGCAAACATTCCTGCTTACCTTTGTCTTAAACCTGATTTATAAAAAGGCTATGTTATATTGTCACAATTACTCCATTAACCCCGATTCCTACCAAACCCAACCTTTAAAGCAAAAGAAGATGAGAAAGAAGAGAAAAAAAAACCCACCAGATGAATATAAATATTGTTTTTGAAGGTTGATACCATGCTGATAGCCATAGAGATTTACATTTTTATTTAAGAGTGAAAAAGATGCTGTTATTTTCACTACTTTTTTTCTCCTATCTCCATTTCCATCGCAGCTCAGCCTGTCAGTCTTTAGGGTGAGAGCTCTCATTGGTTTGAATGTAGAACATCTACATGATGAAAAGTTTTTCTTTTTGTTAATAAACGCCTGCTTTCAGTTATCGTAGACTTTGCCCTTTGATTCATTATTTTAAAGTAATATATACAATATTTGAGATAGGTCATCTGTGTTCCAAGAAAGCGAACTGCTCTTAGTTTCACATAGACAATCAGATATGCTTGATTTGTTCAAGGGCTCTCAAAAAGAAAACCTGTATGTGAAAGGCTTGATCTAATTAACAGTCTCTGGAGACACATATCCTGCCCGAGATGGCAGTGAACTCTGCTCCGGCAATCTTGCCTTAGATGAGGATGGCATCTTCAGGATGGTCCCACCCAAAGGACTGAAGCTAGCTAACGAAGCTGAACAGAAATCTGGGGATGAGCTCTGATTGCTGGCACATATTTCTTGCATAACGAGTAGCACTAGGTTGTTCATTCACTTTGGGTATCACTTATGCCGAGCCTGCTTTTCTATCTCCTACACCCTCATGAATGAACATGAAATGCAGCCATGTTTCTAAAGAATCACTGTAGTTAACATACCTTTTTGTAGAACTCACTCTTAAAAATTGTCAGAAAAATCTTTCATTTGTTTTTCACAATGAAAGGTCAACAAGCTCTAATTTAACATAGTTTACATGTATACTAGTACAACTACTTTTAACGATCTGGTTGCCAGAGAACTCAGAAAAAAATAACTTAAATTTTGAAGTTTTCTAATGTTGTATCTGAAATAAACATTCCTAATATTCTTTAAAGTAAGAGCTAACTTTAAGAATACTGTTTTGAGCCGAAACCGGTTTGGCGATTCTAGGAACCAGGTTTTCTGGAACACTAACAAAAGGCAGCTGATGTTGAGAATTTCTTTTAAAATTATTTTCAAAGTAAGTCAAATTATAAACATATTAATTACAAGTTTAAAAATAACTAAGTTGTCTAGATGCATTCAATTAGGCTTAAATCATGTTCCTTATTTTGTTGTCCTCTGGAGTTTGACTATCTGCCTTTACTGGTCCAGACATTTTTGTACCAATAAATTTTTTTTGGATTATTATAATAAAAATGTGGATGGTAGAGAAAAATCTAAAATATTTTAAAACAATGCCAAATATACGGTTGGTATTCTGCAGATAATTAAGGTCTCAGTGCGTAATGCATGCATGAATTGTAAAGGACTTAGGTAGAGAAATAAGGGAAAGAAGGTGTTAAAGGAGGAAGATTAGCTAATGATCACTTGCTATGGTCCAAGTACTGGACTAGGTTCTTTCCACATAGCAGTTTACCTGATCAGTTTTATACTTTAAATATCTATTCAGAGAAATGAAAGGAAAGTCAGCTTGGAGTAGTTATCTCCAAAAATTATTTTGAGATGGTCATTGAGATTTCACTTGCAAATACATGAATTTATTAGTTTAGATTTTAGATGAGAGAAGTAGTGCCAGAAGGAACCTTCAAAACAGCAAAGTCCAGAGAGGTTCATTGGCTTTCTCAAAATTACCATCTATTGAACCAATAACCCAGCCTAGCAATATTCATATATCTAGATATCAGGCTATCGTTTATGTTCTTTTAACTGCTCTACATAACGCTTATGAATATGGATGCATTCAATATGAATTACTGAGAGGGAGAGAGCACTTCAGATAGTAGTAGAGCTTATCATTTGCAAAATGCTACAAAATCTCTAGGTGAGAGATATACAGAAAACACACACACACACACACACACAGAGAGAGAGAGAGAGAGAGAGAGAGAGAGAGAGAGAGAGAGAGAGAAAACGCTTTAACCAATGTTTACAATACAAAGGACTGTGGTTAGGGAGAAAATAAACTATTTTCTGGTATAGAGCCTGGTAATAAATAATGTGCCCTTCACAGTGCTTGCACTTTAAATTCCCCTTAAATACTAATTGTCTTTCCTATTAGAAACAGTTGGCATGCTGACATTTGAAGGGTGTTTACATGTTGCACATCCTTGATAACCTTTCTGAAATGTTACTTCTTTTGGGGTCTTGGAATGCTGCAAAACTGGAAGGACAAAAAAAATGCCTTCCTTTGCATCCAGCAGCACATTGACGGGTGAAAAATGTAAGACATCATCTCTACCTGACATCAATCAGCTGGAACTGGTATCACATTAAAAATATTGTTCATGAATACAATGTTTTTATTCCTTCAACAGTGTGTGTTGAGATCCTCCAATAAGTTAGGCACTGTCTTGTCTTTTAGATTCTGAAGTTTATTATATTTAGCAGCCTGGTTATAATTAATTGGTTAAGAAGTTTATCTAAATGATATAGTATTCAAGGGAATTCAAAGCTATATTTAAGCACAAATTCATAATGTAAGAATCTAAACTTGTTTTAGTAGTGTTAATTCATACAAAGACATTTTCTAGATAGATTATCTTAAGACTCATGGAATCTAATTTGAAAATAGGCTAAGCAAAAAGATTTCAATAATATTGTTTCTTATTCTTTCCATATTTAACTTCCAATTGGAGGCAGGACTTTAAAGGCTCAGCAAATAATTCCTAAATAGTCTGTCACTTTAAACCTCAAATACTCTGAGCCTTCTAAGCCCTCACAATAGAAAACATTTCTGGACATTCTAGGCCTATCAGGATTTATTTGGTAAATATATAAAAATTGTAAGCTGATATTGACTTTCCAGTAAGATGATTTTTATCAGTTTCTACTTCATATTTTCAAATTTATGGCTGTCATAAAATATGATTGCCATGTCTTTTTTCCCCCAGAGTAACATACTGCTTGATATAGAGAATTCATTATATATCCTTACTAATAAGGCCTATAAAATTAATATATGTTTTTACCAGTAAGGCCTACAATAATTAATATTTAAATAATCATAGTATTGAAGGTAATAGAATTTTGATATTTTGAAATACATTTTTTTTACATGGTAGATTCTTTTTTTATGTCCACAATTATCCTCTGGCATAATTACTTTTATAATCAGGAGCAGCAAGCCAATTTTATCAAATATATATCATTTACCATGAGATATCCTTAAACGGAATTTTGCTGTCTGCAGGATTTACAAAGCAGTGGATGAGGTCCACACATCATCTTAAGGATTGCATTTCACTTAAAATGTAATGACAGCCCGAGTCTTTTTGCTGAAGCTCAACTCCTAAAATATTTAAACCAGAAAGATTGCTAACAAGTTCAGTGTTTTATTTACTTATACTTTTTCAAAAGTCAAAGTGCTTTCACATAGAGTGCATCATTCTACAGGCCCTGATGATACCATGTAGACATTCACATTTTTCAGGAATAGAGACATACTTCTATGATAAAGTGAAAATAACAGGAATAGGAGCATAGGATTTAAAAATACAGGCTTTTCAGTTCTAACTATGGCTATGTCACTATCTGTGATGTGTGTGTGCGCATTTTTAAATAATATATTTTTACTGAAAGGAGAGGGAGAGAGAGATAGAAACATCAAGATGAGAAAGGATCATCAATCAGCTGCCTCTTGTATGTCCCACACTGGGACCCGGGAATGGAGCCCACAACCTGAGCATATGCCCCAACCTTGGGAATAGAACCAGGACTTCCTAGCTCATAGGTCGAATCTCAACCACTGAGCCACACCTGCTGAGCATGTGTATGCATATGTCTTGAATAAATATTATCTCTGTATCTAGTTAACACATAGGTAGAATAAAGGGATTACTCTGTAAACATTGTTATAATTCCTCCCAGCCCTAAAACTCACAGATCAATGGATCCAGAACTGAAGGGTCCAATTGATTCATTTATTTTGGCACTTCAAATGCAAAAAACTTGTTCTCAGACTTGGTAATGGGTTTTTAAAATAGAGATGCTCTAGTTAATCAATTAGTATTATTGCCTTGGCTTGGAGCATATTATCAGCATGTGATTATAGTCACAGTCTAAGAATGAATCCAAATTCATAGTTGACAATATAGGTAATGTGTGCAGGTTTCTCATTTTATTAAAATCCTTGGTATCTACCACAGTAAATGTGGCTTGTCATGATTTTTCAGCTTTTGAAGAAAGTAGGTACTTTCTATACTTGCTTGTAATAAATCCTCTTTCTGTCCCTATACTTTTCATAGGTCAAAAAGATAACCAAGTAAATGTACATGAGTGAACATGACTGTTTTAACGTGACAGAATAAATGTGGGTGGAAATCTTTCCTTATTAAGGAGGGCAACCATGCAGACACACTATTTCTTGAGCCAGTGTGGTTAGAAGAAATTCTGCGAATGAAATCTCCATCGGGTCACACGAGTAAACAAATCTGCAGTTCAGAAACAATTGGGGAAATTTGTTTTCCTATTTTCATTAAATCAGCAGTGATCCATGTAAACTCCAATGAGAATCTGAGGAAGGCTTTCTGTATCTCTCCACTTAATTAGAAGCTACTTCAAGACAGTGATAGTTCCTTGTTCATCTTTATCCCTGCTTGTGGCATTGCCTGACACAGCATGCCTATTCAGTCAGGGGTAAATTAAATATTCTGAGGATCAAACAATCCTCCATCAACACAGGACTCTTCCTCTGCTCAAATTCTTCTAGTGCTCCAGAGAGCTCGTTCCCTCCCATGGTAGTCCTATTAGAAACAGTTGGCGTCTCCTTCTTTCTGAATTGAAATTTGCCTCTTTCTCTTTAATTTGATGTAGAAGATTGTGGGTTTGAGTTGTATAGTACTGATGCCACATGTAATAGAACTATTACAATTAGTTACAAGTAGAATCAAACAGATCTCATCAAGGACATTCTAAGTCTTTTGAGTTTTTGCCAAGAATGGAATAAAGTTCTTTTGGGAACTACTTTTCTTAAGAATCCTTAGCATCCCAACTTTTCTCACCTGCTGTTCTATGCTTATTTCTAGCTAGCCCTTAACCTAAGGGTGGAAAAATGTTATACAGCAACTAAGTTCATGAGTGAATTCTCCAAAAACTTAGTGTAACGGCAACTCATTTTGGTTTGGTAAAGCCCCGAGGGCATTACCATGTGCTATAGTATAAACAATTACTAAAGAGAAATGTACAACATCATCACCAGTGAGTACCTCTAGGCTAGAACTATCACTTCATTGACATTAATAACATTTTCCCATGACGGTCAATGCCATTTATCTATTCATTCAGTAAATATGCATTGAAATCTTATAAAACCTCACTTTATTATGTTTCACATCTTAAATTTAACTCCTTGATGTTCATTTTATTTAGGTTCTTTTAAATGATAGAACAAAAGTTTGTCAAATGTTGTGTTTATTTATTTGTCTATATGCTAAACTAAACTTTTAGATAGCGGGGCTAGAGAAAAATATTTTAAATTGGTATGTTATTAAAGTTGTACATCTATGTGCCATTTAGAAATGTGATGCAATCTATTCATATCCTTTTGTTATTTGAAGACATTATTTTTATTATAATCATGTGTTAGCAGGATAAAAAAAAGAGAACTGTCTTAGATTTTCTTAAGTTATTTTCTAGGAAATAATGCTAATAGCACTAAAAATCCCCCAAAATACATATTTAAAAATACTTCAATAATTTAACTTAAGATCATGAGAATAGTAGCTGCATTCGCAAATCAGCTTCATGAAAGTATATGGGAAATCTAATAGTTTTCTGAATAGAACAGTTTTGCTTCCCTATCTTTCTTCTTCACTACATGAATATTTCTGCCTTCGCAAACATGGTAAACAGGTAAAAGTAGATCAAATAGAGACAGTTACACACTTTGTTCAACTCAGAAGTCAGAGAGGTTAGAATTCAATTACAAATACTTTTCATTTGTTATATTATGCAAACTTGGAACCAGAGATTATAATATTTAGTGAAAATATTTCATGTTTTAAGATGTTCATTTTCCAAATAGATTAAACCGATGATCAATACACAAACAGTAATTGTACCATAAACTTACATTACTGACTACAAAAAATGTGAAAAAACAATGTTTATAAATGATAGTGAAGAATAAATTATTTTTTTCAATGCACATAATTAGGTATGTACAGGATAATTTAAATCCACATGGAGTGATTGCTAATGCTGAACTCTTAAAAATCTTTATCAAAATATACGTTACCCGAGAGTGGTCAAAATACATTGTGACAGAGAAGCAGAAAGTCTCATCTCTCTTTTCATCCTCTAAACTTCTATGATATTTCGTCGAAAGAATTTGCCGGGTGTGCTAATGCTGGAAAACTCTAATGCCAAAACCATTTCTCTAAATTACCCACAGACTTATATTCTTGATGCCTTTTCACATGATCGCAAGCCAAGCACGCGTGCGACTCCCAAAACCGTGGAAGATTCACCGTGAAATCCTTCCTCCAGTTAAAGTAGCTGAGGTACAACTTATTGTTCCTGTCCACTTCCTTCAGGTACTTCGCCAGCTCGCCCGGAGAGTTGAAATCTTCCACGTGAATGAAGGAGTCCGCTGGGATATAATTTTCATAGTTCTCCCTCGACGGGCCCAGCACAATAGGCACCGAGCCAGCCAGAAGAGCGTTGTAGAGCTTTTCCGTGATGTAATCTTTGTGGATGGAGTTTTCAAAGGAGAGATAAAACTTGCAAGCGGATATGGTAGGAATCAAGTTTTTGCTGTTCAGGTACTCCCCGAACGCTTGCCCGTAGGTATGGATCTCGATGCTTTTGCTCAGCTCGTTGTAATACTTGACCCTGGCGTGCTCGGGGTTCCAGTTGCTGACGACCCAGCACACCAGCTTCTCCTTGCTGGGCACTTCGAAGGCGAAGGGGCTGGTGCTCACCGTCAGCACCCCGTAAGGCACTTGGATGTCCGAGTCGCGGCGGTAGGTCAGCGTGAGGTTGAACAGGTGCTCGATGCCGTGCTTCTGGGGCGTGTGGGTGGGCGATTCCAGGTTCATCCAGATCCATTTCTGGAAGGGCGGCCTGGCCTGCTGGGGTAAGTTCGCCAGGTCCCAGCTGATGTCCCGGTGATGGATGAGAACCGCGTGAGACTTGTTGTAGAGGGAACGGTCCGTGGTGAGATGGCACCCCTGGATGTTGAACATCGCCTGGCAGGAGGCGAGGTCAAAGGTCTGCCCGAAGGGCCACACCCAGATCAGGATCGTAGTCTCATTGAAATCGTCCGTTTTGGCGGTGAAGAAGTGTTTCATTTTCAGCACGGAGCTGGTGGACTCCATGGGACTGAAGATCCAGCTGCTGGTGGGCTTGACGTAGATGAGAAGGCATGATATAAAGAGGCCCAGGACCACGCAGACGATCAAAAGTGGGCGGAGAATTCCTTTGGATGTTGATGTCATAATTTTTTTCTATGGAACAGAGAGAGAAAGTGGGGTAGGGTAGGTAGGTGGAGGGGATGAAGAGTTAATCATAAGTATAACTTGACATACACATGTTGCAGGTCCTGAAATAACATTTAATGGCAGAGTCAACTGAATTTTCCTTTTTAGTGTTATCAAACCACTGAGAGAAATAGAGCTTTCAAACAACACAAAACAAAAAAACTGCTTTTAATGGGAAGTTCCCCCTAAGCGTTACAAATGAGCCAGAATTTGGTAGACATGTACCAGCTATCTTCAACCAGTCACAGTTTATTTTTTCAATGTCATATTTTATTTGCTTGCTGAACACTGCACGACAGATTGCCATCACGAAAGCTATGGCTAAAAGTTTTAATATTTGGAAACCAGGCCAGACTTGTGAAAACATCCCAGTTGATATAATCATTTATTTGCTAGGGTACTTTTTGAGATTGCAATATGACTTTGCAGTTCAGATGAAATTCAGTAAAAAAATTAAAAAAACCAACTTTTAAAAGGAAAAAGTTTATGTATTTTTTTGGTATAAGTTTAGATTCACTGTTAAAAATGCAACAGGATAGTCATCCTGTAGAAAAGGGCAACTCTTAACCTGATATCTGTTTTTGTTTGTTTTTATTTTGTGTTTTGTTTTTAGTAAGTGCACTAATGCAACAATTGGGTAAATAAAAACCCCTCATTATTTAACTTAGAAAATTTTGTTCTTACCCTTTTTAGTGTTTGCATTTAATAATTTCTTACTATTCTCAATATCTACGAGGTTGTAATAATCAAACGCCCTATTGGCATTAGAACAACATTCCCACGTATGTGGTATGGGCCGCTCAAAATAGTTTTTTTGTAGCTTTAAAATGATATTATTATGGAGGGGCCTAAGCAAAATAAGCCAGTCAGAGAAAGGCAGGTATCACACTATACCGTTTATATGTGGAATCTAATGAACAAAATAAATTGATGAACAAAAAAGACCCAGAGACATGGAAGCAAACAATAGACTCATGTATTGCAGAGGGAAAATGGGGGAGGAGAAGAGATTGACCCATGAACTTATATGTGTATCTGCACAGCCTATGGACAGACAACAGCACAGAGAAGGCATGGGAGGCTATGGGGGGAGAGTGACAGGGGTCAATGGGAGGGGGAGGGGACATCTGTAATAGTTTCAACAATAAAAATAAATTTAAAAATAATAAATTAATTATCAAAAGGAAAGAATTAAATTTTATGGAGAACAGTATTGATCTTATGAATTTTAGCAGATTGCAGTTAAAAAGGTGAATCAAGGCTTTTAACTTTTTAAATAGCATTCTGGTCAAGGTTTTTCCACTTTGCCATTGATGGCTCCTTATGAATGAATATAAACACAAAGATAAAATATGTTTACAAAACTATCGCTGAAACTCATTATTCTTCATAACAAAATGATAATGGTCTTTCTATTTCAAATACTTTCAAATATTTTAAAATCTTGATTAAAAACTAGTATAGAAATATTAGTTGTTTACTTAAAGGAAAAGGGAGAAATTGTTCTTATTTTAATACCTAAATTTATGTGAACACTTAAAAAAAATCCTATGTTTTGTTATATAGTTTTCTTAAAACCTATGATATTTTCTATATGGCAAAACTTGATTTTGTGAGTCCAAAGATTCTGGATATCTTATCCTAGACACACCTCTAGAAGAGAATTATTGGAATCAGAGACTGAGACTTACTGTCAGAATTAGCTTCATACCTATGAAGTCATTAACAAATGAAAACAAAAGAGTATATCTAAATATGTCAGGAACTATTAATCAACCATCAAGTGACAGAGAAAATCAGATTGAATATGAAGGAAATCTCAACTCTTTAGAACTAAATGACATTGATGGTACTACTTGTCAAGTTTTGTAATATGTAGTTAAAACAGTATTTACAAGGATATGCATAGATTTGCACAGTTATCAGGAAATTAATTTACAAATTGGTCACTCAACAAGCTGTACTCAACAATGGTACAAAAAATAAGAAATAAAGAATTAAGGTGTAGATAGAAATCATTGAAATTGAGAGCAGAAATTTGAGAGAATAAATATCACATATAATTATGTTAGATGATGAATGTTAACTAAACATACTGTGGTAATAATTTCACAATATATACATATTTTAAGTTATTTGTTTTATGAATTAAACTAATACATTTTATATGTCAATTATAATTTCATAAAACTGGAAAAATATTAAGGTAAACTTTAGGTAAGTGTAATAATCAAGAAGAGAAAAATAAAATTAAATATCAAAAAAGACTAAATAATATTGGTTTATCATAAAAAATAAAAATGACTATTTGAAGTAATTTTATGGTAATACAATTGAAAAACTGATTAAATAAATGGTTGTGTTTCTGCACAAATAGAATAATGCCAATTCTAATCAGTAACTATGATTAAACAAATAACAGTTAAAGAAATGGAATTTATAAATGCTAACTAAAAACAAACACTAGAGCTAGATCATTTTGCCAGAGTGATATCAACAATTCAATGAGCAGAGAATATTGCTGTCACTTAAAAAATTATTCTAGAAAACAGAAAAATAAGAAGTGTAACTCATTATATGAAGCCAATTCTTGTTGACAAAAGAAGATATGAAAAGCTAAAAAAAAAAAAGTTGTATTTCACTTATGAACACAGATGCAAAAATACAAAAATGTAGCAATAAAGAATACTGGAAATACATCATGATGCAATTCATGAACGGGTTTATGGCAGCTTAGTTACATTGGACACTACTGGGATCTACTGACTGAGGAAATTTATTAGGAGGATCCCCTTTTAATGGAGCAATCTTAACCTTTGGCCTACACGATTTGATTAAGCACCGTAGTGAGGTTGTTGTTTTTCCCTATGTACCAATGCGGAAGGATTTTTAGAAGCGCTCTCACGGAAAATTTCCATAAGTCCTTTCTGAGTTGGAATTCAGTGGCAGAAACTATCTAAATAGATGATGTCAATTTAAAATAATCAGGTTAAACTTTAATGGCCACCAGCCACTGTTTAATAAATGTTCACTCTCCGCTAGGCCTGTGCTGAGCACTTTGCACACATCATTTCTTTTCATCCTCACAGAGCTTTTATCATGGAAATCTTTTATCACCTCTTCTTCACAGCTGAGGAAATTGAGGGCCCGCGATATATCACCACTGAGTTATGCTCGCTCTTGCTTTCTTTAAACAAATAATGCAAACACCAATAATCCATTGAGGCACATTAGTACCTCAAGTTTTATTGTCTTGACATACCTGGTCTGTATCATTTTCTCTATAATAAAGGACTCTTTACCCATGAATTAAATTTAGATCAATTTTCCTGTATAAGAAAAAATACCTGACACTTATATGGTGCCTATTAGTGCTAAACATTGATCTGAGCACTTAC
Organism: Vespertilio murinus; assembly: GCA_963924515.1. Classification (NCBI taxonomy): domain Eukaryota; kingdom Metazoa; phylum Chordata; class Mammalia; order Chiroptera; family Vespertilionidae; genus Vespertilio; species Vespertilio murinus. The sequence goes on along the minus strand of OZ004705.1, from coordinate 157,844,908 downwards.
ATTAATATATATACATTAACACATATAGATATATATGTGAGCACATAAGTTACCTTATTATATTCCAGTTTTACTGATGAAGAGTCTGGGGCCCAGAATGGTTAAGAAACTTGCCCAGGTCCACACAGTTAGTAAATGGCAGAGCACATTCAAACTGGCCCTCTGGCTCCAGAGTCTGAGCATTTGACAACCATACTTTATATCACTGATTCCTCGGGCTGCAGCCAGAGAATGCAACCATCCTGGAGATACCAGAATGCACGCTTCGGAGGGGCTTTGCTTCTTCACTGTTGTATCCTCATCACCCGAAAACAGCAGGTGCTCACTCAATGCTGCATACATTACCTGAATGGCTGATGAATCCCCAACTATGTGCAAGGTAAAAATGCTTGGAAACTAGATAAACCAAAATGAGCCAGGGATGAATGAAGATTCCTCTGCACATTTAACATGTAACTGTATTTCTCAACAGAATAATTACCATTAAAATGGACATACAGGTGTTCCTATCATGAGATGAGCAAAATCTCCTGGTTTTGCCTCTGTCCTGCCTCAAAGTTGGCATCTATCTAGTACATTTTATCCCCATGCCTCCCCACCCCCCCTTTTTTATTTTTATTTTTTATTTTTGCCAAACGAGAAACAATCATCAGGCAGAAACAGTGTTTGGCCTGCTGTGTGCCTTTAAGTTTTCCCTGTTTCCTGGACATTTTGTATTACTTGAGGTTCTTCTTGTTCACTCTCTGCACACCGTCTCCCCTCACTTTTTAACTGCTGTCCGGGTTAAGTACCAGACAGTGGGGATAGTTACTCAGTAACCCCTGCTTTGCACAGAAACTGTCAGAAAAGTTGGCCTCTTGGAGCCAAATTGGCGTCCTCTGGACAGGAACCTTTCCACCTGTTCCTAATCATTCAGTTGGATACTCCACATGCCTTCAACTGTTCATCAATAGAACCTGTTTTTATTTATTTTTATTTTTTTAATATATTTTATTGATTTTTCACAGAGAGGAAGGGAGAGAGATAGAGAGCTAGAAACATCGATGAGAGAGATACATCGACCAGCTGCCTCCTGCACACCCCCCACCGGGGATGTGCCCGCAACCAATGTACATGCCCTTGGCCGGAATCGAACTTGGGACCTCTCGGTCTGCAGGCTGATGGTCTATCCACTGAGCCAAACCGGTTTCGGCTAGAACCTGTTTTTAAAGCACCTGGAGCTGCGTCAGGATAGAGCTCCCAGAGACAGCAGTAAATGTATAGCATCAAGCAAGCTGCAACAGCAAATCACATAGTTACACTTTTTCAATTACTTTAATGGTTTCCAATACTAGGAAAAAAGTAATTTAAAGATGTTAGCATTAAAAATAGCATAATCTTTAGTAAAAGTGCTACCTTATAAGACTTGATATGCATATGATTCTGTTTTCCATTAGAGGCCAACCTCCAGTCATACTTTACCATTGCTCTACTGAGTACTGAACAATGGAAGATAGTTTGTAACAAAAAAGGGTTCAAATTATGCTGCTCAAGCCATACACATGCTTAAAGGTATTAGGGAGAGGATTGTGAAACCAAGGCGAACAGGGGCTTCTTCAAGAAATGGTAATTCTAAGTTTTCGTTGTTGTTGTATGCGTGTACTGGTATGTGTATTTTAAATTACATGAGGTGTCACTCACACCTGTCAGAATAGTTATCATTAATAATCAACAAATGGCAAATGTTGGCAAGGATGTGGAGGGAAGGGAACCCTAGTGGGAATGCAGACAGCTGCAGCCACTGTGTAAAACAGCATGGAGTTTTGAGTTTTATAAAAAAAAAAAAAACCAATTAAAAATGGAACTCCCATTTGACCCAGTAATCCCACTTCTAGGAAAGTATCCCAAGAAATCCAAAACACCAATAAGAAAGGATATATGCACCCCTACGTTCATAGCAGCACCATTTACAATAGCTAAGATTTGGAAACAACCCAAATGACCATTGGTAGATGAGTGTATAAAAAAGCCGTAGTACATTTACATCATGGAATGCTATGCAGCTATAAAAAGAAGGATCTCTTACCCTTTCAGACAGCATGGAGGGACGAGGAGAGTGTTACTGGTATGCTAAGTGAAATAAGTCAGAGAAAGACAAGTATCACATGATCTCACTCATGGACAAAATAAACTGATGAATAAAATAGATCCAGAAACACAGAAGCATGGAACAGAATGATGAATTTCAGAGGGAAAGTGGGGGGCGGGGTGGATGGGTGGGTGGGGAGAGATTCACCAAAGAACTTATATGAAAATACGCATAGCCCGTGCACACAGACAATAGTGTGGAAACAGTCCTGGGGGGGGGTGTGTAGGGTGAAGGGGGCCAATGGTAAAAAAAAAGGGGGGGGAGACAGCTGTAATACTTTCAACAATAGATACAAATGAATAAAAATACATTAATTAAAAATAGATATACTATTCTGTGGAACAGAATCCAATATTTGCCTTTAGCTATAAGCTAGAACAGAACTGTGGGCTTGTAACCTGCCACTTAGGACTTTATAGGTTTCACCCACCACCTACTTCTTCAACCCATCTGTCTGCCTCGCACTAGCAGGGGTGGGAGAGATTTTCCCTCTGCTCTTAGGAGTTCTCGTGTCAATGTGTTTGGCAATCATTGTGAGGTACATTTATTCTCTACTGGTGGTGTGGGTGCACAACCAAACTATTCCTTGATAAGGTGAGAGGTTTTTTTTTCCATGGTAAAAACCTGTAAAGGTCTTAGACCATTTGACCAGAACTTTGGATCCATTTGTGGATCTTTCGATCAACTCAGACCAGCCGCAAAGACCAGAAATGAATCATTGACAAATTAGTAGGTGAACTAAAGTTATAAATAGTTAAAAAAAAACAACACACCACATATAGTCACACTGTGGCTTTTGCCCTGTTAAATAAAATGAAATTTGCGAAGTGCTCCTGACAGTGCCACACAGAAGGCATCCTGTGTTTGTGATTATGTTATCATTCCCTGCTAATTGGACAAGAACCAGAGCTCTCAGCTGAAACTCTCTTGAAATAACAGATCCCTTTTGATTTCCATGCAAATTATTACCATTTCTAACAGCGCACAATCACTTCTACATTCACAACATAACTCATTACTAATAATCTCTGGATAAAATGTGTAATACAAAGTTCTGATGAATATAAGGATCAGCGTCTTTCAGTTGCTCATGGAATCAGTCTTTTCATGAAAGGTTACTCTATAAGCAAATTGTGAAGGATTAAAGGATTCTATGGCAGATATTTGCTGATTTTTACTGCCTGGCAATGACTGTCTCTTTCTGATGATAGCACCCCAGTTTCCTGCTGGAACACTACCCCTCCTCCATGTGCAGTCTCTGGGACTGCAGCGGATGCTGCCTCCCCTTTTCCTACGCAGTGCTGAGCAGGGAGCCAGGCCATTCAAACTCTCTCTCTCTTTGAGTTTGGAATTGAGGGGCAAGAGGGGGGAAAGTTGGGCCTAATTAATCCCAGTGGGGTTCCCTGAGAAGGCAGTTCAGTGAACTCTGCTACTTGGGTCCAAGGATCTCCCAGGATCCTGCCTGCTATCAGGTATGGGTTCTTCAGTTCCAGGAGCTACTCCATGAGGCTTGCAATTATTTCCGGTTTGTTTACTTAGTTATAATTGTTTTTAGTGCTTGAAACAAACACATAAAAATCCTTAATTAAGCAAAATAATAATAATGTCAATTAAAAAACCCAAACTCCCCTCTTGTTTCACTTTCTGCAGGATGGGAAATGTATAATTGAATATTTCAAAACAGACCCATGAGTATTTGGATTAAAAATAAACTATACATAAACTCTCAGAACAGCAAACGACTCTCTTCACTTTATGTTAAGTCATGGACTCCATCCAGGGTTTACATCTTGGGTGGTAGGTGGTGTCTAACTGGACAGCTAGTACTCTGTGTAGGCCAGCTCAGAGGCCACTTTGTTCCCATATCATCACTATAGCGTTTAGTATCATGATATCAGTATGGGATTCTGCTTTATTTACTGGGGGATAGGGGGATGGAGGGCAGGTTGTTTGTCTTGTTTGTTTTTATTTCTCCCTACAATGTTTATGCTAAGATCCTTTACAAGAATAAAATTATAGCCAAAACCGGTTTGGCTCAGTGGTAGAGCGTCAGTCTGCGGACTGAAAGGTCCCAGGTTCGATTTCGGTCAAGGGCATGTACATTGGTTGTGGGCACATCCCCAGTGGGGGGTGTGCAAAAGGCAGCTGGTCAATGTTTCTCTCTCATTGACGTTTCTAGCTCTCTCTCTCTCTCTCCCTTCCTCTCTGTAAAATATCAATGAAATATATATTTTTAAAAAGAATAAAACTATAACCCTTATACATTGTGTACTACCAAAATATTCTTGGTCTCCAAGTGCTTCAGAATTGAATATATTAACTGCTTCACTCTCAAAGATGCCCTTGGCACCTCACATGCCTTGGAACCTTTCTCCTGGGCTTTCCTGCTCTGACTTCCCGCAGTTCTCCCATCGGATCCTGAGCCAAATGTCGCCTGCCTTTGGGAGAGATGTTCACTCTTTGGCAAGAAGACAATGGTTGATCTCTGGGATGCTATCAAATGTGTGATTGTGAACCTCTCTTAAAGACCTCTGGGTGTGTGTCTGGTATTCCAGGGGAAGCCTCTGCTTTACTTCCTCCAAACACTGGAGAAGCTGCACCAGCAATGCCGGTCTTGGTCACCAAGCCTTTTCCTCATTATTCCTCAGAACATACTCTGGCACACTCTAGACTCCCCCGACTTCTGCAGTGATTTCATCTTTAAGGATATTTCTTAGAAATTTTCAAAAACATCTCTCTGTTCCCCGCCCACCCCCCTCCACCCCCCCTTTTTTTTTCTTCTTTTTTTGTCTCAGACATTTGTGTCCTGTGGCAGGTGAGCCACCAGCTGCATTTTCCCTGTGCTGTGAACTTCTCCATCTCGGGCACTTTGATTTTCACGGTCTTTGAAATTTCATTTTCAATTTAGGGATTAACCTTTTTTTTTTAAGGTTGATCTTTTTATCTGTTCACTCTCTGCTCCTAATCACTAAGTCTTAATTGCTGTCTTTATTTAAATTAGAAGCTCTGTTTGTGGGCCTCAGCTGAGGCTGGAACAATCAGACCTGACGCTGAGCCCAGGAGTAACTTGGCTTGTGTGCTGCCTGCCCTAGAGAATACCACAAACGGAGTCTGGGCTGCTTTTTTTTGTGGCATTTCCCCAGAACAGGCTTTCTGGCTTTCCTGGAGGCTAACACTCTTTCACCATTTGGCTTTCAGCACCTGTGCTTTCTATGATTATTGCCATGTTTTAGCCCATAGCAGCGAGGTAGGGAAAGTCAATGAAAGTCTTTTTAAAAACGGCCTCTCATTTTGGCCTGATGTGCTACTACTGGAGGCCGGTGCACGGATTTGTGCACTGGTGGGGGTCCCTCTAGTGGCCTGCACCCTCTTGCAATCCAGGACCCATGGGGCATTGCCAGTTTTGGCCCAATCCCCAAAGGCCAGGCCGAGGGTCCCCACCGGTGCACAATTCCATGCACTCAATAGAGAGAGGGAGAGAAACATCAATGATGGGCAAGAATCATTGATTGGCTGCCTCCTGCATAACTCTGTGGGTTGAGCCTGCAACCCAGGCATGTGCCCTGACCAGGAATTGAACTGTGACCTCCTGGTTCATAACTGGATGCTCAACCACTGAGCCAGACCACCTGAGTGAGGTAAGAAAAATTTTAAAGCTGATGAAGCAGAGCAGCATATAAGGAATTCATCTGAAACAGAGTGGATATCGGGAACAGAGCTATCACCGAGGCCCGGTCCAGGGGGATCAAAACCGGCAGTCTGACATCCCCCGAGGGATGCAGTGGTGCACAAAGTGGCAGATGGCCTGACACCACACTGCTCCTGCTCATCTGGGCCCTACAGCACCTGCACGCGGCCATGGAGACAGGAGAGGCTTGCACCACTGCAGCTGTGCTTGCCAGCAGTGAGCCTGGTGTCTGATGCCTGTCAGTCACTTGAGCAGTGCTCCCACTGTGGGAGCACACTGACCTCCAGGGGGCAGCTCCTGCATTGACCATCTTCCCTCTGGTGGTCAGTATGCACCATAGCGACCGGTCAACCAGTTTTGGTCACTTAGGCTTTTATATATAGAGGTGTATTCCTGACTCTAAAGATGAGAATTCAATCCTTTCATATATAAAACAGAGCAATTAACCTAGTGGATTCTTTTTGATTTGTCCCCGTCCTTCAAATCTACACCAGACCCAGACCAAATCCTTGCAAGTTTGCCTCCTAAATATTCCTTAAATTAGTTGACTTTTCTCCATTTCCCCTGGTCAAACATCTGTCTTTTGTATAGACTGCTGACAGTGCTTTTTAAGTGGCCCATCTGTCATTCGCTTTTGATGCTTTCAGTTCCCTCACAGTGCAGTGGACCCGTGGTTGTCAACGTGTGGTCCTCAGCCCTACAGCATCAGCTTCAGCATCAACATGGAAATCTTGTGATGGATGCAAGTTCTCCCACCCAACTCCAGATAAATGGAACCAGAAGCTCTGGGCAATCAGTTTAAAGAGTTCTTCAAGTGATTCTGACCTGAACTAAATTTTGAGAATTCCTGCAGTAGAGTCATCTTTTCAAATCATGCATCACACCTGATGCTTCTGCTCAAGGCCCTTCAATAAATTCCAATTGCTATGTCTTAATGTGGCTTAAACAGCCCTGTCCCCAGCCTGAGTGCATAGCAAGCTCATTGCCTGTATCCCCTCTTCCATGGTCACTGCATCAGCTCTTCCCTCTCTGTTCCCTGTAATAGTTCCCTTCCTTTCTATGCTGATTTGCTCCTTTTCACTTTTCAGATCTCAGTGACAGTTGGTTATCAAGGGATTCCTGACAACCTCCCATCACTCCTCCCCCACTAACTCAAACTACCTGTCTCATTGCACCATGTGTCATTTTTTGCATAGCACTTATCACACGAGCAAGTTTGCCTATAGTTGTGTGATTATTTTATTAATAGTGTTGCCTCTGTTTGAGTATAACTGGGCTCATATGGGAGACGTTGGGTAGTCTTCCTCAGGATTTAATCGCTAAGTGTCCAGTCAGGCTTGGCATATCCTTGCAATAAGCAAATGCTTTTGAGTGACTAACAATTATTAAGCATTTGTTCAATAAGCACCAGGCTAAAACTTTTATGTATATTTTATCACTTGATATTCAGGAAAAAAAGTACTTTTTTGTTCATTTATTTACCAAATAAGTAGGTATCACTTTCTATGTGTCAAACATGGTTGTATGCACTCAACACATATCAACTTCTTTAGAACCCGTAATGTCCAGTTAAAATATATATTACAATTATATACATTTTTACAGATGGGGAAATTGATGTGCATCTATTTGGCCCACGTCATATAGTAAGTGGTCAGTTAAGATGTGGGCATGACTCCAAAAAGTGCTGCTTTAAAAATACATTTAAAAATATAGATTCCAGCTTATAATTGCAAATAATTTTAAGAATGAAAATTTATTTTATGACTCTATTACTCTGATGTTGTTGTTCATTAGAACAAAATGGATTTACCAATACTCCCTTCCTACTCTTATTCTGGACCCCAGTGGCTAGGAAGGATGGATCCGGAATACTAGAAGTTTTAGATAATTCTCTTCCTGTCCTCAAAGACTATGGAGGGATGAATGAGAAGAAGTCTAGCTTTGTTTTATTATTGGGGTATCTATAATGCAAATCAAGAAATATTAAAGATTATTGACACATTTGCAATTGCTGAATCAAGGCCTCAGTGATAGTTCTGTTTTGCACAGCCACACTGTTTAAGATTAATTCCTTATACGATGCTTTGCTACATCAGCTTTAAAATTTAACGTACCACACTTGGTTGGTGTGGCTAAGTGGCTAAGCATCTACCTATGAACCAGGAGGTCACAGTTCAATTCCTGGTTAGGGCACATTCCTGGATTGCAGGCTCAACCCCCAGAGTCATGCAGGAGAAAGCCAATCAATGATTCTCTCTCACCATTGATCTCTCTCTCTTTCTCTCTCTCTCTCTTTTGCTCTCCTCTCTCTCTCTCTCTCTCTCATTTCCTTCCTCGCTGAAATCAATAAAAATATATTTTAAAAAAATTAACCTACCTCATTGGGCCTAGTTGCCCCCAAATAATAAAGGATGAGAAAATGATTAATTTAATTAAAATTTGAGATATATTTTAGAGTGTACTCACATAATGTCATCAGTTAAAATTTCTAAAGAATTTGCAAGTTTTTATTCTGTTACTTAAAACAGAATATGAAATTTTTTCTCTATAACTTTTATATGGCAAATTCCCTGGATCTCACCAGATCACTACATAAAGTTCTATGATTTTAATGACGATATTAAAATAGTTTGATCTCTATTGGTCTGGAAACTTTTCTTCCAGGTGTCCCTCAGTTGTGTTCATAAAAGGGGACAGGAGTTCCACCTGTCTAGCACCAGCAGTCACCATTCACTCTGTTGTCTCTCATCCTTTGGCTGCCACAAGTCTAAGAACCATTTGGTGCAGCTTCATCTCTGGTCCTACCCATCGAGCCTGTGGGCCTTGAATACCAAATCCAGCTTTCCCTGACCTCTAACCTCAGGGTTCAAATTTCAGTGGAAAATTGGCTGTATGAACCAATCTTTCTGTCTCCAGTAGCTTTGACTGTGCCGAGATAATACCTCACCCCTAGAACATTTCCTTTAATTTCTGGTCCTTTAATAACTAAAGCTACCTGACTGTGGTAGCTTTAGTCCTGTTTGCAGGACAAGACAGTGAGTTCATAGGAAACAAACTACTCTACCTTCCTTGGCTCTTTCTTTCAACCTTTTACTCAACACAAAATTGCTGTTCTTATGGTTATGAAACCAGAAACAGAATAACATCATGCACACCAAATGACGGTAACAGGTACTAAGAGGAAGGCTGAAGGAACAAAAGAAAGAATGTCTATCTAAGGAGGTAAACACTGTATTAGATGGGGCATTGCCATGACAACAGTTTCCGAATCATACCACATTTTGCAGGCTGATCATCTTTTGAACTCATGTGACACTAATTAGTATCGGCTTTACCAGGATTAAATTAAAAGACATCACTGTAGTTAACGAGGAGATTCTGAAACTTCAATTAAGTCTACAATCAGAGAATAGGCTAGTAAGAACTAACATAGAAAGACTCAATAGAGACAATATGATAAAAAGTGTGACTAAAGATTGTAGGAAAGGAGTAAGTTTAATCAACTTGCATCTGAATAATCTGAACATGAACTGATTAGCATAATTAACAGAAGATGATATTAGTGGAAAGATGGGAAAAGAGGCATTTAGAAGTGAAGAATTCACTAGTGAGAAACCCTCAATCTTAGAGATACAAGTACATAAACCCATGGAGGGGAGAACACCGGTTGTATTATACGATTAAACTGGCCCCATTGGCATCTTTCTCCCTAGCCTCAATAACCCAAAAAAGGAATAAATACTTTTTTGAATATTTAGTTTACTGAGTAGTTGAATGCTCAAAAGAAAGTGCCATACTTGGCATATAGAGAAAATGGAGGCTGTCAAAAGAGACTATATTTACCCAGCCAGTGTGACTCATTGGTTAAGTGTCGACCTCAGGGCGTCATGATGCAATTCCTGATTAGGTCACATACCTGGATTGCAGGCTTGATCCCCAGTAGGTGGCCTGCAGGATGCAGCCCATCAATAATTCTCTCTCATCATTGATGTTTCTATCTCCCTCTCCCTCATTCTCTGAAATCAATATACAAAATATATTTTAAAAAAGAGACTAGATTAAAAGAGAACACACTTGTTTTTTCCTCTCCCACCCCAGTGGAAGAGACAACTGTCTTCCCAACAAAGACTGCTCCCTCCTCATAATTCTGGAATCTAAATAAGTAAAGTAACCTCATTCCACTTATTAATCCTGATTTTTCCCAAATGTTCCATTTCTGTATTTCTAATTGTTGTTTTTCCATTAAAAATTAAACATAATCACAGTTCCCAAATCTGTTAAAGAATCTTCACCCGCCTAAACATGGCTCCCGTTTTCCTATCTCTGTAAATACTAGTGGCCATATCACCCATATACCTGTGTAAACCTCTAATTGAATATCATTGTTCATGCCTTTCACTCCCTTAACCTGACATCTAATCCATTACTACATTTAGTCAGTTATTTATATATAAATTTAAAAAAAATAGCTGCATGTTAGATTTGTGCATGTAAAATGAATTGGTACATGTAAATTACTCAGAACAGGTCATGGCACATAGCAAGCACTCAGTAATTGTGAACTGTAATATTTGCTACACATTCATGTAGATGCCTTAAGACATATATTTTTTATTACTGATTATAAAATTTCCACACATAGCAGTAACAATAAAAAGCTTTGTACTGCCTTTGAGGGACAGGGTTGTAGGAGATTTTACATGGAGTAACCTTTTCACTTAACCACTGAGCCATCAGTCAAAAAGTAAGTGGTATTTTGCAGCATGAATGTGTCACTGGCCACAATGCAAAAGGCAATTTGCTCCATTTTAATTTTGATTTTGTTCCATATTTTAGAGTAATTACTGGACAATTATTTTGTCATAAGATGTATGCTCATTAGGCAAATCTGGCTCCACGAGATTAAGAAACTCATTTTCTCTGATGTGCTTTGCCCCTCTGTGACCTTCAATTTCTGAAAGCATATTTTTTTTCAGGTGTTCTCTTTTGGAGTAAGTGATTTTCACTCATTTTAATTTTAATTTCCATTGTGCCTATGTACTGAAATTCCATTTTTTCTTACAGTTGGCAAACTAGCTTTGCATATACAAATGCTCATTGTATATTTTTAAGTTCCTTTGTTTATGTGGCACAATGTTATAAATGGGCATTCCCACAAATACAATTAAGCTTCTTTAACGAACTCATAAAAAAGTGGTAAAGTAAGGTACAAATCCAGCTGAATAATATATGCTTTAAAAGATTTTTATATTCAAAAAGCCGTACCTCCTTTGTGCTCCTCTAGCTGCTGTACATCTTTCTGATATACTTGCATTATAATGAGGCCATAGTGAATTTGCCTGTATTTCTTCTCCATTACACCCAAGCTTCATAGAGGCATTAACCAAATTTATTTAGACTTTCTCGTCTAGCTACCTACGATAGTTTCTGGTACATGGGAGGCATAAATATCTACTAATTGAGTAGGTGAAAAAGTAAATGAATGAATGAATGTTCAAGCAAACATTCTGACTTTAAATGATTTTTCTTTCTTCCTTTCTTTCTTTGTATGGAGCGGAGAGAGACATATTTTCTATCTTCATATACAATACTAGAGGCCCACTATATGAAGATGCATGCACTAGAGGAAGGTCCCTCAGCTTGACCTGCCCCCTCTCACAGTCAGGGAGCCCCTGGGGGTGGGAGGCAACCTGGCAATCAGGGGAAGGCAATGCCTCATCATACCTCTGCTGCTGCCATTGCTGGCAGTGCAAGTCTTGGCCAGCCTTGATTACCTGAGCCTCAGGCAGTCCTGGACAGCTGGGCAGCCACCATCCAAGGCTTGCCTGTGCCTTGGGCCAGCCCTGGGAGGCTGGGGAACTGAGGGGACTGGGGGACTCCAGAAGCAGGAGCATGCCTGCCACTCTGGCAGGGCTGAGGGAACTGAGTGCTGCCATCTTGTGGCTGTGGGCACCACCATCTTTGAGGGTGGGGCAGTTAATTAGTATATTCCCTCCTTATTGGCTGTGGGCACTGCCATCTTTGAGGTGGGACAGTCAATTAGCATATGTTCTCCTTATTGGCTGTGGGCACTGGCATCTTTGTGACAGGGTGAGGGTCAATTAGCATACTCCCTCTTTATTGCATAGGATGGAATGACAATGCCAAAATTCCCAATACCTGGAAATTTCCAAGCAATAAGATCAATGCTTTGAGAGTGGGGTTTCTGCTTCTTGTGGTATGAAATAAGACTCAGATCCTTCCAAATTAGACTCAGAAATTCCAAAGCTAGGGAAAGTGCAAAGTGATTTTTGTTTCTTTGTTTATAGGTGACAGTTCTGTGAAATCCAAACATAAATGAGATCCTAAGGCAAAGAAATATAGTATTTTTTTCACTCCATGATTTTATAAATTCCTAATAGTAGGTACCTATGTGAAACAAACATAGATTAAGTTCAAAAGCTGACTCTCATTTAGTGATGAGAAGGGATATTGATGCTTTTTAATCATGTATAGTATACTAAATAATCAGCATATTAATAGAGCTAGGAAACACATATTGCAATTTATATTCCGTCCATTCATATTTCTGTTAAATAGTAAATCAAATGAGAAATTAAGATTCATTAGTAATTATTTCTAAAAATAATGACATTATTCAAAGCATGGAGTCAGAGTTCCTTTAATTAATGATTGTCAGGTGGTTGACAATGGAAATATTTGCAAGTCTTACATAGACTAAAGATAGAGATTTTTAGCATTTGCATTGATGATAATGGAAAATAATTAAGACAAATTTTAGCTGCAAAGTATCTTTGTAATCATCTAATTAGACAGTCTCATTTTATAGCTAGATATAATCATGAAATTAATGTGTAAAGTTAAATTACTACTAATACCACATATTTAGTGATACATTAGGAACAGCAGGGGCTTCAAATCATGTATTTTGGCCTCTGGTCCAAGACTTTTTCCATAGTACAACATCTCTTCTCCTCATGACATAGGGAAGTATAGCTGTGATATTAAGTATTCAAAATGAAAAAAAGTCTAAATGCAATTTATCAAGTGGATTAGGATTAAAATAACTCAAATGAAAAAAAGAAATTGCAAACAGAAAAGTCTTGCTGAGATATTGAATCGGCCCAGTAGCTTGTCTTGACCATCCTGGTACACATGCTTTCACTTCCTCCTTTTTCTTCATGACATTGTCACTGAGTCCGGAGCCCTGCTGCCTTAGAAGTCACCAGCAATGGGAGCTGAGCAAAATGGCAGTGTAGGTGGATGTCAAATTTTGGTCTTCAGTCTAACACTCTTAATCCCTTTAGAAATGTTAGGTCCTGCCCAGCTGGATGGCTCAGTTGGTTGGAGCCTTGTCCAGAACAACCAAATCCCAGGTCAGGGCATGTACAGGAGGCAACTGATCCATGTTTCTCTCTCCCTTGCGCTCTCTCTCTCTCTCTCTCTCTCTCTCTCAAATCAATATTCTTGGGTAAGGATTAAAAAAAAGGGGGGGGAGGGGTTCCTTACCTCCATCATGTAAGAAACAGCCTATCAAGAACTGTTTCTGGGAGAAACCAAGATGGCGGCATAGGTAAACACCTGAACTTTCTGCCTTTCACAGCCATTTCAAAACTACAACTAAAAGACAAAACAGACATCATCCAGAACCATGGGAAGTCTGCTTGAGTGGAAATTCTACAACTAGAAGGAAAGAGAAAAGCACACTGAGACTCAAAGGAGGTGTGGAGGTGTGGAAGTGAAGTGTGGAGGTACGGAGGCGTGCACCCAGAAAGGGCCTGGCAACTGAGTATGCTGTTGTCTTTTTCAATTACTGCTAGCTATAGAATAGGTACATATTTTATTACTAAATTTATACTAATATTTTTCTGCTTCTTTTGAAGTGAATATATTTCTTATATATATTTTTTCTAGCAGACAATGCCATATTAGGGATGTACTTAGTTGAAATAGAAAGTGAGTGTAGGAAATAAAAATATAACACCTTTCCTTACTCAGTGTAGAGCTGAGTATGCTGGCTGGGAAGGGACATGGCTTTGAGAAGCCCTGTTTCTTTCTCTTTGATGGGTTCCAAGAGTTCCTAAACTATAGTCTCAGGAAGTGGGAGCCAAAAGGGCACTCCTTTAACTTTCCTTACTGAGACTTTTTTTTGTCCAGCTTCAAGAAAGAAATTCTGCAGTCTAGCTAACTCCTAATTGTTAAGGCAAAGTCATGATTGCCATGGCAACACAATTAGAGCATAGCAATGTTTAGTGTAAGAGCCTGAAACATTTTGGAGTCAACTATTCCTATGGAATAGAAAAATACTTTAGACCATAATCATTAAAACGAGAGAGAGAGAGAGAGAGAGAGAGAGAGAGAGAGAGAGAGAGAGAGAGAGAGAAAGAGAGAGAAATGAAAAAAAAAAACGTATAATTCACAGATCACTTTCTGTGAATTCTTCTTACCTTTTCCATTTACTTCCATCTTTGTCAATCTCTCTAACCTAATCACACCTTCTGTATTCACCTTATGTGTGTGTGTGTGTGTGTGTGTGTGTGTGTGTGTGTTTGTTTGTTTCCCCCACACCTAGGTCCCAAATAAAGTGGTCAGCCTCTTTTACTTAGGGAATATTTTGTCTGTTTCTTGCTAGTAGAAAAACCCTGACCGACACCATATTATGTGACCTCTGCCTCTGAGTAATTATGTATTTAACTGGTGAAAGATAACTGTTCTATTTCAATAACCTTCTCCAGTGAAGAAACTTTTTAGGTATAATTTACATCTTTCTTGTAATTTGCCACCATTAATTTGGTCCTATCTCCATGTAGATGGAAAACATCTGGTCAATATTTTTAAATGTTTTTTATTGATTTTTAGAGAGAGAGGAAAGGGAGAGGGCAGAGATAGAAACATCGATGAGAGAGGAACATTATAGGTCAGCTGCCTCTTGCATGCCCCCTACTGGGGATTGAGCCTGAACCCAGGCATATGCCCTGATCAGGAACCAACTGAGCCACACTGGTTGGGCTGGTCAACCTTTCAACATAGATTTTTCTATTCTTAAAACCAGTTATCAACAATCCTCAGCTATCCTTTCTTTAATAGTAATCTAAGATTCTTTAACATCTTTTCATAATAATGTGCTATTCTTTCAATACAAAGCTATAAATGTTAATATGTTAATTTGAACTGTTTCATGGAGTGGTGAAAAGTTTGCATTGATCCAATCACATTATTATTATTATTTTTTTAGCTTCCATTCCTAATGTGCTGCTTGTGAATCTTTAAGGGGGGTTGGTTGGGGACAAGTTGTGGCCTGTGACTTAAAAGCAAGTGAGAGAATTACTGGGCCATTGGATTCCATATTTCTTGTCTCACCCAGTGAGGGAAATTCCTCATTTTAAAAGCCCTAATAAACACTTCTTGTGCTTCTCTTAGTTTTGATTCACAGAATAAAATCTCGGATCCCTCTTTAGAAAAAAAAACAAGCAACAATAAACACAAAACAAATTAACTTCTTTGGTATGTAAATACTTTCCTAAAAGAAAATTTAATGACAACAATGAGGCAATCACATTTATTTTAAAACTTAAAATTCTGAGCAATGCTGTGAAATGATAGTATATTTCATGAAGTAGACACTATGAAAAAAAACAAAACAAAAGAAAATCTGTAGAATTTTTTAAAATGTCATAATACATGTTAAATTATCATATTGTAAATATAAATAACCAGGTGTTCCATCTCGCCAAATTCATAATTATACAAGACAGATGCAAACATACTTTATCTCCTAAAATATTCATCATTTTTTTCTGAAAATAGATTTTTAATGAAACAAGATAATAGTCAAGAAAACCACAAGTGAACTCAGACTTTGAGATAAACAAAACAAAACACACACACACACACACACACACACAAAAAAAAAAAAACCACAAAACAAAAAAACACATGCTTAAGTTCCACATCCCACAAGGAAAGAAGAAAGGCCATTGTGTTATTCATCAGTTCATTCAATAAATATAATTTGTTATCAACTTCATGTCAAGCACTCTTCAAGTTGCTCTTAATATAGCTGGTAAAGGAGTTGACAAGTTCTCTTCTCTCACGTAGCTCATATTTTAGTTGGAGATCCAGATAATAAACAAAAACAAGTAAACCAGACAGTATCAGTTAAGGCGAATTGTTTGAAGAAAATGAAATGCAGTGCTACAGAGTGACTAGTGTCTAGGTAAAGCAGATGATAGAGGGATATTAAAGAGAGACTTAAATGACAGATGGGAGCCAACCCCTCAGTGATCCGGAGAACAAGCGGTGAAACTGAGCATTACTCTTCACATGGAATGAATTGCCTGCCCCTCCCCTCCAGTGCCAATTCTTACCTCCCATTTTCCATGTATTTTCCCAAATCCATAAGACCATTTATTTTGACTCTAGCCGTTTAAAATATTTTCCGTTAACAGTGTTTTTTATTATTTCAACAATACCAGGGAAACTTCACACCTCATTATGTGTTGTTAGGTAAATGTCTGTACATAGCACCCTTATGTCCAGAGTGTATATAGTTATCTATTCAAGAATGAGAATTGTATCTCTATATTTATTTTATCCTTAATAGAGACAGTCCTTTTGGACAAATGGTATTGACAAAATAAGAAATTTGGAGTTTGTTGAAGATCTATCAGGATTTGACATCTGACCCTGTAATTAGATTTTCTATCTCTAAAACATTTTTGTACAAAGAGAAGAGGAATGCCTGTGGGGATAATAACCACAGCATCTTGCCTAATAGTGACATGACAAAGGTTTGTTAAGTAAGAGCAAAGTAGTTGAAGCTACTCAGATTGGGCACATTTACCAATGGATCCTAAAAGCATAGTCCTTGATTCAAGAATTTAAATAAGCCTCTCAGTTGTTAGTTGTCAGTTCTCAGACATAAACTTTCAATGACTGTCCTTTTTATTTTTCAGTAACAAATTTCCTTTCTTCCTTGTCTTGACTTTTGGCAGCAATCTCTAAACATTGGTACAAAGGTACAGAAACCACAGTTTCAGACCTTAATCTTCAATAAGAGGTAAAAGATTTTAGTGGTTATATAGTTAATAAGCTTAAGATACCATAGTGATGTAGTGTAGTTTTCCAAATATAGGGACAAAATAATCAGTTGAATTTGGGTTCAGACCTATAAACAGTCACATACAAGCATTTTGGTGAAAGATGCATATGGTGGTAAATGGCAGTATCCCCAATAAAAATATTAAAGGACACCTTTCATTCTAGTTAGCTTATGTTGCTGATTTAAGGACCATTTCTTATCTTTAGAATTGTCAATGATATGCCCTAATTGGTTGGATCAATGGATAGAGTGTTGGCCTGTGGACTGAAAGGTCCCAGGTTCGATACCGGTCAAGGGCATGTACCTTGATTGTTATAAAGTAACTATATTGTAAAAATTATTTTAATTTTAATCCTATATTTCTTTCTAAATAATAACAATACTAACTTGTATTATTTTTCCTCTGAATTAGCCGTAATGTAAGTCATGCCATTTTCAAGGCTGGCACTAGACTATAAAATATAAATAATATGAGTACTGTCTGCTAAATTCAAGAAAATTTATATATTTATGAAATAAATAAATAAATAAATAAATAAATAAATTACCTAAATTATCTGAATAGCTGATTTGTAATCACATCACTTGTTTAACTAGCTTACTAGCACACAGTACGATGTGTATGGTCTGAGAGTCAGTTACAAAATGTTTTCGTCATTGTCAATCCCCAAAAATGCCATTGTTCATTAAGTCCAAACAATGGTGGTTGAATTCTAACAACTGATCAACAATGTGAACTTTGATAAGCAGTTCTCGATAATCAGTTCTCAACAATTATTTGTTATTATTAAAGTTTAACATTATAAAATTAACAAAAATAATATAAAACTCATATTCTGGCTAAATAGCCACATGGCTGCCAAAAACTGTATATTCCCTTCCCGTTCTCCAGCCATTCCCTAGCTTGGCATGCATTCTTTCCAAAAATTGGGACTTTTTTAAAACGCCGAGGGATGCAGGACAAATTGTTAAAAAATCGGGACTGTCCTGCCAACAATGGGATGTCTGGTCACCTTAGTTATACCCCAACCCCTTACTGCATTTAAACCTCTCTGACACCCTGAGTGTAGGACGCTCTTGGGACCCTGCAAAACATTCAGCAATGCTGGGGAGTTAATATCTAAGAAGTCGATCTTGTCCAAATGGGAATTGGAACTAAAAGAAAAATGCTTTTGTCTTTCATCTCCTAGGCCAGTGGTCGGCAAATAGCGGCTCGCGAGCCACATGCGGCTCTTCCACAAAATACCATGGCCTGCGTGAGTCTATTTTGAAGAAGTGGCGTTAGAAGAAGTTTAAGTTTAGAAGATTTGGCTCTCAAAAGAAATATCAATTGTTGTACTGTTGATATTTGGCTCTGTTGACTAATGAGTTTGCCAACCACTGCCCTAGGCGAACAGTTCAGACACATGTCCTAGGCTCCTTGCCATGAGCTTCAGTGCCAGTCACCTGTTAGTAGCCACCTTGATAACGCTTGTTGGAATAAACTTTTTTTTAATCCTTCCTTTTTCACTTGTCCTGTTCTGTATTCCTGTTCCTTAAAATCGGATGTTCCTAAAAATTTATTGGCATTCCATTATCTGTTTTAGGCATTCTTTCAGGACTACAATTAAAGTAATGGGCACTTAGAAGAAAGGGGAGAAAAAGCAGGAAGAGTAAACCACATATTGTTCCCCAAACAGTAGACTGTTAATAGATTTATGTCCTAAATTTAGGCTATAAGTAACTTAGAGAAAGTGAGTTTAATACAAAATCAGGATTTGTTTTGTTTTGGTTTTATTTTCTACTTGATTCAGAACACAATCCCCAAATGTCTCATTCTCCAGAGTTTCAAATGTGTTGTCTGAATGGAGAACTTGAAAAATGTATTTCCTTCTAATCCAGGGACAGTAACTCTTTGTCATTATTATATACTTTATGGACTTCTATTAAGTTATAACAGAAACCATGGGAAAACCATTATCTTTAACTTAGAAGGCAATGATTCTGTATGAAAATACTAAGTAATAGTATTTTCTTATTTTATTCCTATTAAACAGTATGTGTGTGTATGAAAAATATATTTTGTTCTAGTTTAACTGGTTTTAAATGCCTATTCTTTTTTACTCCCAAAGACAGTTTAATTTTGATATAACATATTCATGATTCTAATGTATTAATGTGGGTTGTTTTCTTTTTATGGTTAGTATAAATCCCTGCTGTTAACATTCAATCTTATTTATAATTTATTTTAAATTTCTGCCAGGGGCAATCTTGGTTTTCAACATCTATCAAATGAAACATTTAACTCTCATGAGTCACAATATCAATTCGACCTACTGTGCAAATTATAAACTACTTATATTCAGTTTTCATGAAATTCAGCATTTCCATGAGATTCAAGTGGAAACTCAATTTTCTTGTATTATTTAACACCTTGACTTATAAATAAGAGAAACTTTAAAATGGCAGTGTGAGTTTGAGCTTCTTAAGATGTTATCTGTGTACGTACATTCCCTTCTCTGATCAAAGCTTTTACCCTCATTCTTTGAAATAGTATATCCGTAATTTCATTAGACACTTCAAAACACTTCAGGATGCAAGCATTTTTCAGTATCTAATTTAGCTGGAACTGCAAATGAGTCCTATTTGTTTTTCAGGTTGGTTTTATTTCATCAAGTTAGAATTACTTGTTTTCTAATTACATGTGGAAATAAATAGCCTTCTCACAGGCTAATGAAAAAAATCACTCTCAACTTTATTCCAAATGTATTTGGCTGACAGAAAGTAATCTCTAACTCATCATTACCAGAAATTCTCTTAATCAACACAATAAAAAAATGTTGGTTTGAATTTCCCCAAATGTGTAAAAATCAACCAATTTTGAAGAGTAAAGGATAAAAAATTGGTGGATATATCATTAAAAAAGAGATTTGAGTAGTATTCCATTGTACAGGGTGAGAAAGTGGTTTGCAGTTGTGAGTATGCAAAACACAGTTTATTCTTGTATTTACTAATTATGTTATTATTTTCCATATAAATAATTGTAAACCTACTTTTGCTCCAACTTATGTGAATATACCACATCTAACCCAGACAAAAAATAAGAAATGTAGCCATTTGTGACACAAAGATACATATTGAGGATATTGTGCTAATTGAAATAAGTCATATGAAAAAAGACAAAAATCTATGTGATTTCTCTCACACATGAAATCTATGATAATAAAAGCGTAACATGCTAATTAGACTGGATGTCCTTTTGGACTTCCTTCAGGACAACCTTCGGGACTAAGCTGGGGCTGCAAGGGAAGCATAGGGCCAAGGTGCCGGCAGTCGGGGAAGGCCTTCTACTTCTACTTCTACTTCAGGAAGGCCTACTGTTGCACAAATTTAGTGCATGGGACCTCTAGTATAAAATACAAAGTAACAATAGTTTTAAAAACATTTTTAAAAGATTTTAACCTGAGAGAAAAATGTTGTGTTTATAATGCACACTCATTTTAGAAGAGTTCTTCACTTAAAAAAACAAAACAAAACAAAAATCTAAGCTCCCTAACTTTAAAATTATTGTGCATTTCTACAATAAAAGAAAACTCTTCCTGAGAGATAAAAGTCTAATTCTAATCTTGAGTAGAAAAATAAAACATAACAAGAAAACCAAACCAGACACACACACACACACACACACACACACACACACACACGGAGATACTCTGACAGATAATAAAAAAAGAAACTATGACTTTCTAAGAACTATAATTTTGTTTCATTTATTAAACTTAGCTGGCATTTATCAAGTACTTACTATGTGCCCATAACTAAGCTGGTACTTGTTTCTACACTATTTCATTGAGGCCTCAAACAACCCTCTCCTCCAGGATAATGACATTATTTTATTATACTTAAATGTGGGCGAATTTAAAATACAATTAAAACCATCAGCACATCTAGATTTGAAGTTAGAATTGACTTGATCATATTTGCTACACATTAATTAAAATTTCCAGGGGTTGCACAACGTCAGGTAGTTCCCACTAGGTGGACACCAGGGGGCACCACTCATCTTCTTCCCCAATTGCTGAGCCTGCTGGCTACTGGCAGCTCACAGCTGAGTCCCTCTATACTTGAGTGCTCCTCCCAAATTTGTCCCTAGATCCACTGCTTTGTCCTGGTGAGAGTCTAGCCTCAATGCAGGCCCTCTTAGAAGGACCATCCCTTATCCAGAGGTCCTAGGGATTATCTGAGATGCCTGGAGTATCTTCATGGCAGATCCTTTTCTCACTCTATTTAATCTTGCTTCCCTCCCTTCCTTATGCATGCCTTTGATGGACATAACCAATGAAAGAATCAGTGAGTTTGAAGATTTGTTAATAGAAACTTCACAAATTAAACTATGAAGAGCAACCATAATGAAAAAAAAAAACAAACCATAACTTCCAAATTCTAGGACAACCACTAAAGATCGAAAAGAAGTATGTTTCCCTATTGCCTGCACATGGAGCAAAAGCCCAGTTGACTTTTCTCACCGGAGAACAGATCAAAAGGCACCCTATTCCTTGAGTACTCTCACACTTTGGGCCAAAGAGTTTAACAAGCAAATAACCATGGCCTATTCTAGTGAGTCTTGATGGTTTCTGCACTGTATATGGAGACTTCCTTTTGACTGTTGGGTGCACCTGGCTAGGCAACCATCAGCAGATCTATGAGACCACAGAAGGATATTGGACCTCCTTCGAACTTGTTTCTAAACACAGTGCCCCTGTGGAGTGGAATCATGCCAAATAATACAGCCTGGGGGAAAAGATCTTTAAACATTCTATCCTTGCAAGGATTTGTGAATCAACTGTTGTAAATTTAAGCAGAAGGAGGACTGGTTGACTTGTTGAACATGCAGATAGTTTTCAGCCTTCAAAGAACGCATTTACTGACTGAAAACATTTCATCCTGGCTCTTTGCCATGTTTTACCTGAGGTGTAGTGTGTAGAAGTAAATGCTCTGAAAGATAAAGACGTTGTTTTCTAACTGGCATTGCCAGTTATTTGTGTCCCTAATAAAAGATTCCATCAGTAGAATGTTCTGATTTCAATTTGGCTAGCCCACTATTTTTCAGCCTCAACTATGAGCTTGCCCCGAGGAAAGCGATACTTTGTGGGACTTCGCCGTGTTGCTGCATGACCTCATTGTTCAGCCTGAGGAATCGGAATGTTGCTGAGTATCACAATTTTATTACAAAGGAGAGTTAATGAGAAATGTAACACGTTCTGCAGAAACATATAAAAAATAAAACATTAATGGTACAATCTTCAGATACTGCTTGTACTTGGGATTCTGTTTGATGTCAAGTATTAAGAAGAGCTTGAAGAATCCAGTGATCTTGGGTATCCTTTAATGATTAAAACAAAACTGACAAATGAGATGAAAAGATATAGCATTTCCACAATTGGAATGTATAAAAGACAAATAGACATTCTAGATCTGAAAATATACTGTCTGAAGTTAAAAATCCATTTGATGTGTTCAAGGGTACACTGTAGTATTTGGAGCAATGTTTGGAGTAGGGAACTAAAAAATAAAAAAATCCACTAGCACAAACTTCATATCCCATGACAAAAGGCATAGAGCAATGAGTGCACTTTCTTAGAGATATCTGAGCTTCATTACATTAGTGATACAGAAGTTATAGGTATTGTTTATTTCTTTTAGTCTATATAGTGTATGACATTGTCTCTAGATATCAAAAATATCTGTGTGGTCCTTGAATATTCATGCTTACATTCAGGCAGGAACCTCCAACACTGAAACTACTTGCTATTCTTTCCAAACAAGTTAAATCCAATCTGTCTATGTCTATATCTATTTCTATATATTCATACTCATCTATATCTATCTATATAGCAATAGCCTTGAGCTTGGTCTTTCTTATAACAATCATTGTTTTCAACTCTGGTGCTACAAAATAAGATTAACTCAATTTAATTATTTTACTCTATAGAAGTAGATGGAAGTTATTCAGTGATTACAATCTTTACACATCATAATTTAGGAACAGAATATTATTTCTTTTTTCCTTCTCTCTCTTTCTCTCTCTCTCTCTCTCTCTCTCTCTCTCTCTCTCTCTCTCTCTCTCTTGTCTTGGTCTCTTACGCACATGCACACACAGAAGCACTCAGGATCATCACTTCATCATTATGATTATTTCTACCACATTAAGTAAATCAGCAATAGTAGAAAAATCCAAAAGTGAGAATTATCTGCCATGGAAAAGGATATTTGTAATGCAAATATGTTTATCTTATTGCTAGATCTACACATTTTCATTTTCCCATGTTATCACTATAGCCAATTTCCATAAGTAATTAAGAGCAAACTCTCTAGGGTGGTGAAATTATTGAAGATCATCTGCATACTTTATTAAGTTGTCTTTCCCATACTTTTGACAGATTTGGGACAATTCAGTCACCAAGTTAGACACATTTTTATCACTTCATATGAACTATCTTATAAATAATACCTTGAAAGTTTATGGTATTTTATAGCTTTTTGAAACTTTCATACACATTATTCCAACTATAGTAACCAATTATTTCACTGGGTTGATCTGAGCAACTTAACCAAACCAGGTGAACAAAGCCTTTGTAATTTAACCAGAAACACAATGATAGAAATTAATGTTATTTATTCTGCAAACCCAGACAGTGTAACTATATATCTTTTATCATGCCAAATAATTACTTCCTGTAATGATTGGATAATCCAGAATTTTATTCACAGTTCCTTCCTCACTCTTACTGACAGTTTTTCACAGAGATACAATCCCATCATTGACATAAATTTTAGAATTCCCAACTCTAATTCTGTGTGCAAAAACTAAATTAGCAATTTCCACACCATTTTAAATTTTGAGCCTCATTTAAAATTGGGAACACAATACGGCAATATTTTTTAAAGATTAGTCATAATGCCTATGTGGACAAAGAACTAAACAGATCTCTTCTTTCTATGTAACTAAGAAGTATCGCAGAGATTCTTCTACCCTTTTCTGATTTTAGCCTGATTCATGTTTGTCTCTTTAAAGTATTATAAGTTTAAACTAGTGAAAAAAATATAATCAGTGAATATAAATTAGAACAATAAAGAGTAGATGAGGTAGTAATAAATAGTTTAAATTTATCACTAAGAAAGCATAGATAGTGGTGCAAATCACCAAGATTATTAATTACTTCTAAAGGCAAAATAATAAATGTGTTTGAGATTCCACTGATAGAAGACTCACTTATGAAACTGTACTGCTTGATTCAACCATTCATTCATTCAACAAATACTGGCCTCTGATTACATCCTAAATTAAAGTACTATACTCGGGATTGAGGTGATAGAAAGATGCATGAAACTTGGTTGCTGGCTGCAGTCGAAGGTAGTTTAAAGCACAAGGGGATAATTTGAAATATGATGTGCAGACTTTATATGAATGAAAGAGAACACGTCAAAATAATGTAGCCAGTATAGTTAGCCTGACTCTGAAAGCTTGTTTTGGAAGACATTTCTAAAAATTATACATTTTTAAAAAATCATCTTACAGACATACAGGTCTACCAATGCTTTTGTTCTTCTAGAATTCATCTTAATAACTTATACTCTAACTTTTCATGCCCTGCTCCATTCTATGACATTTGGAAGAGAAGAGCTGCTTTTAATTATTGTTATCTTCCTTTGGCTCATCCTGATGGTCCGCACCTCATCATTTAGAGTATAAAGTCGGCCGCACAGCAGATAGGCCATGAGCAGGTGCTTAGCAAT
Organism: Vespertilio murinus; assembly: GCA_963924515.1. Lineage (NCBI taxonomy): Eukaryota > Metazoa > Chordata > Mammalia > Chiroptera > Vespertilionidae > Vespertilio > Vespertilio murinus. The sequence goes on along the minus strand of OZ004705.1, from coordinate 157,820,212 downwards.
TACTTTAATAAACGATGCTAAGATTCTGAGGATTCAAGCCTACTGGGCCGATACAGAATAAAGGAGAGAAGAACTTCAATTTTAGTCTTTAATGGTACAGAATGAAGTCATGGATAGTGTGGGTGATCAACCAGCAGCAGAGATGGTTAGTGATTTTTGTTGTTGTGTTTCCTCAGAATGTCTGATCATTAGAAGAACAGAGCAAGTTCCTTGTGTGAGGGCTGGCTAATGAGTGTGTGGTCCCCAGTGTCACAGAAAGAGTGGTTAAATAATTACAGACCAATCTTTTTTTTTTTTTTTTTTTTTTTTGCTGCTGTAAGTGGTTTCCATGTGGGAAGTTAATAACTTCCCTTGCCAAGTCATAAATTCAAATAGATTCACATTTAATATCTATAACATAGGGAGTTTAACTTCCATCACACAGTATTTACTGGTACAATATCATACACCCATAAAGTGGAGAAAATTCTTCTCTCCAGGATGTCCATTATGGTATGAGCATGATTAAAGCTCACTAAGCTTTCACACTGTTTGAAAATACATTTTGGAAATGAAGTCAGCAAGAGTTTCTCCTCCTCCTCCTCCTTCTCCTCCTCCTCCTTTTTCTCTCCTCCTCCTCCCCCTCCTCCTCCTCCTCCTCCTCCTCCTCCTCCTCCTCCTCCTCCTCCTCCTCCTCCTTCTTCTTCTTCTTCTTCTTCTTCTTCTTCTTCTTCTTCTTCTTCTTCTTCTTCTTCTTCTTCTTTTCTCTCTATGTTTCCTCCCCCACCTTTCCTCTTTCCTCCATCTTTCCTTTCTTGCTTTCTTTCTCTTTTCTTCTTTATTTTGAAATATTACATAAAATAGAAAGTTAGGGAAAATAGTATTGTGAAAATTATGGTAAACACTAAGCATACCTTTTTTCTGTTTTCTTTTCTTTTTTTTCAGAAAAGCAGATTGTAAAGTCATTATTTAAAAGTCATCATAGTTAAGGCCATGCATATTTATCTTTTCTAACAATGTTTGTTATATTAGTAATACTTAAAGACTGGATTATGTTTTTATTGATTTCAGATTGGAAGGGAAAAGGAGAGAGAGACAAAAACATCAATGATGAGAATTATTGATCGCCTGCCTCCTGCACGCCCCCTACTGAGAATGGAGCCTGCAACCCAGGCATGTGCCCTTGACTGGGATCAAACCCAGAACCCTTCAGTCCCAGGCCAATATTCTATCCAGCTAGGGCTGGGTTATGTAATTAATATAGATCAAATTTCTGACACAGAGAGAAAAATAAATAGCAGTGGAAATCATACCTGCTATAAATAGATTACTTTCATTTGTATCATATTATGAGCAAATCTCTATATTTTTTAATGAAATTGTCTTTATATATTCCATTTGTGAAGAGAAATACATCAACCTCACCAAGTGTGAGAAGTATGCTTTGAACAGCAGCAAAGTAATTATTTCCCTCCTTGAAACCAGCTCTCCTTAGGGAAACCACAAAACCTCAAATTAAAAAGCTGGAAGAGACAGCTTGGTTTTATAGTTTCCATAGGGATACAGCTATATTAAAATAAAAAATTCAACTAACTACAGGGGAAAGTCCTAGACCAGAAACAGGACGCACCTAACAAAGACATGTTAAAGAACAACATTGGAAATCAATTGCTAGAACAGATATTTAATGGTACATAAAAACAAAAGAATCCATCTGTATGAGTTTCCTAGGACTGCAAAACAAAATGCCAGAGACTCAGTGGCTTAACAGAAATATTTTTTCTCACAGTTCTATAAGCTGAACGTGCAAGATCAAGGTGCTGGGAGGGCTGGGCTCTGCTGAGGCCTCTTGGCTTGCAGAGGGCCAGCCCCTCGCTGTTTCTTCACAGGATCGTTGCTTTGTGGGACCCTCTCATGGTTCTGCCTCTTCTTACAAGGATTCTACTCATATTGGATCAGGCTTCCACCCGAATGGCTTCATGTTAACTTAGATACCTCTTTTAAAGGCCTTATTTCAAAAGTATGTTATATCTCAGGTTTTAGCGGGAGTATTTATAAGGGACACAATTCAGCTTGTAATACCTTCTTCCCCAAAAGACAAGATAGAGCTTTTGTAATGAATCATTTGGCACTAAGTCTTTTTTAAATTTTTTTAAATGTCTAACTCCCAATTAGCAACTCTCTAGATTTAAAAGAAGTCTAAAAATAAGGTTTTAGAATCTTTATAAGCTTTCTAAGAGCATTCAAAAAAGGCAGGTGCTATATAGGAAAGCGAACTTCAACAGCTGTAGATTTGAGAGGTACTTTGCTCTGGTGATTGGGGGCCATTTTCTGTGCAATAAAGAGAGTGATTCAGTGATTTAAAGAAAAGCTTATAGAAATGTTAAGAAAGGGTAAGTACTAAAACCGTCATTGCCTCCTCAGCACGCACTGTACCCCTCTGTATTGCATAGCAGGCAAGCACTCCGGAGGACTCATTCCACCCAGGAGAGAATTCCCAATGCCCACCCCTGTCTTCCGATCTGCATCTACAGGGTTTGTGTCCAGTGACAGCGACTATTTCAGAAATTGACACATGATAAGTTGGTCTAAGAAGAATGAAGCCTAGGGATTTTTTTTTAAAGCTCGAATTGGCTTTATTAAGTGATTCATGAATTGGGCAGCATCCCCTCTGGCAAACAGAGGAGTGCTCCCAGAATTTCTGACTACTGGGAAAAGGAGTTCTTCTTCTGTCTGCATAGATTGGAGCACAGAAGCAGTACCAGCAACTGCAGGAGCCGTTTTGCAATCATGAATAAAGTGAAGCTAAGAATGAAGCCTTTTGTGAAAGGATAGAGAGATGATAGGATTATAAAGACTTGGTCAGGCTGTACCCAAAGCCCCCACCGCTTGACTCTTAAATTATGTAAGTTAATAAATTTCTTTTACTTTTAAAGAGAGCTTAAGCCATGCATTGTGACTTATAACCCAAGCCATCTTTACTAATATACTTTATAATGACAAACTACCAACCTAACTATTGTCTTGTTTGCCTTTTTACTACTGTCATAATCACACAAAATCCCTATATTTAAAAAAAAATAAAATGAAACTTGGCTAGATAAGTGTGGCTAGATAGACAATTGAGGGAACCAGAGCTGAACACTTGGAATTAACAGTGGGTCACTGTTTGGGGAAGTGATTTCCCGGCCCTGTGCCCTTGCATTTCTTTCACGGTTGCTAATAGTCAACTCCAAGAAACAGGAGAAATATTATTATTATATTTATTTATTTATTTATTTTTAAATATATATTATTAATATTTTACAGACAGGAAGGGAGAGCGATAGAGAGCTAGAAACGTCGATGAGAGAGAACCATCGGCCAGCTGCCTCTTGCACACCCCCTACTGGGGATGTGCCTGCAACCAATGTACATGCCCTTGACCGGAATCGAACCCGGGACCTTTCAGTCTGCAGACCGACGCTCCACCGCTGAGCCAAACCGGTTTTGGCAATGAGAAATATTATTAAAGAGGTAATTAAAAAGTATTTCGAGCTCTGACTTAGAGAGTAACATAAAGTATATCATTTGCCAAAACTGGTTTGGCTCAGTGGATAGAGCGTCGGCCTGCGGACTGAAAGGTCCCGGGTTCGATTCTGGTCAAGGACATGTACCTTGGTTGTAGGCACATCCGGGGGGGGGGGTGTGTGTAGGAGGCAGCTGGTTGATGTATCTTTCTCATCGATGTCTCTAACTCTCTCTCTCCCTTCCTCTCTGTAAAAAAAAAAAAATCAATAAAATATATTTTTAAAAATAATAAATAAAGTACATCCTTCATGGAAGCAAATATTGCCTCAAATAAGGTTAATCATTGGATTGAAAATGCAATGTGGGGTCAGAAGTGAGTATCTTCAGAATGTATGGTTCTTGGATGCAGATAAAACCCAACAAACTCAGGAAGAGATTGATTTTTGTTTAGTTTTATATCCCACTTTCTTTTAAAGAGATTCCAAAAGAAAAATCTGCTTCAGGAAGGGAACCTTAGCAAGGTCACGTTAAGCACTTTTTACCCCAGCATTACACAGGAAGGACCCAAGGAGGGGTCTGGTAGCTAGATACCTACCCCTAGCTTCCACCTGTCCCACTAAAATCCAAGATTCCATTCCCCCATCTTCTTTCGAATTTGTCCAAAAGTGACAAACATACCAAGTTTTCCCTCACCATCGTTGGGATTTTTATGCTTATATGAATTCCCTGTGTGTGTGCATTAAAATTTGATTTTTCTTTCCTGTTAATATCTTATATGTTGGTTGAATTAGTCAACCATCAAGAAGAACAGAAGGGGCAGGAAGAAAGTTTCCGCAGCCCAGCCAAAGCATCTATGCCACTTTCTCCCTTTACTCACATTAAAAACTGGTCATGAAATAAGGTTAATGAGGTGGAAACATTCAGTTTGATAATTAATTCCAGTGACAAAAGATAAATGTAGCAGCTCCCCCTCCAGGAAAATGAGAATTCAATCATTTCATTTCCAGATTGAGATGATTTTGGGCCATGAATAGCAAAACAATTGTTTCTGAAAGGGACAGGAAATTAAGTCTATGGCACATAGAAATAAAGACATTCTATTTTTTTAAATGATAGCTGTGATTCTGGCATTTATAATGGAAAACTCTAAAGAAACAAACAAAAAAAACCCCACAAAACAAAAAACAAATAAACAACAACAAAAAAAACCCCTGAGATCTGAGAAATGGTGATAAATGAGGGACCTCAGGAGGCAGTATTTCTCACATTCTCATTTGACTAGTTATTATTTCTGTCTTGTCTGAGTGAAGGCCTTTGCAGGGATCTGAGATATAGAGGTCATTATCAGGGTACAGACAGCTTCATAGTGGAAACATATGCCTTTTGTATTTTCTTAGACTAAACTCAGTCTGCTTTCTCTGACTTTTTAGGATATTTCTCCATTTAATTCCTAAGAAGAAGTTTGGAAAGTGCTCAGAACTTTCTCACATTATCTAGGTTATATGGAATCCTACACACTTAATTAAAAAAAGTGATGCTAAGTCAATGTTTCTAGTATCGCCAGAACAAAGATTAATGCAGGGCACCAATCATTGCCTAATGCCCATGTAGCTGTGCCCTCTAAGAGAGAGTACATCCGGGATTTAGTTGTGAAGAATCAAGTCTCAGACGGTTGGATTCACTGCTTTTCAGTAATATTTTACATGTATTTACAGAATTTGGACTCTTTTCCCACCAATTACCTACAACAGTTAATACTCCCCTCTCCAATTTTGAGATCTAATTGACATATACCATTGGGTAAGTTTTAGGTGTACAACCTAATAATTTGAAATATATGCCCGTATTGAGAAATGATTACCCCCCCAAAAAAAGGTGAACACATCAATCACCTCACATAGTTACAAGATATTTTGTAGTGAGAACTTTAAAGATCTACTCTCTTAGCAAATTTATATATAATATACAAATGTACTTTACAGTTAAATGGTTGTACAACTTTGTATACAAATATACAATACAGTTAAATGGATGTAACCTAGTTTGATATCCACTCAACAGATTGGGAAAATGGTAGACTTGATCTAAGGCATTCTTTTTTAATGTGAAGCATTAATGACATCTCTATCATACCTAAAATTGCTGTGTCCAGTTAGTGTAGTTCCTAACCGGATTCCTGCAGTTTTCCCAGAAGGTACCCAGATGCAGGTTGCCTGTCCTCTGTGAGGCAAAGCTCAGCTTTCACTGAAGCGGGCATGTGGGAATATAAACACTTTCATATTACACTCTTCAGGTATTGCTTTGATTGCACTTTTAGCAGCATCCTTCTGAAAGGCAGTAATTCCCTATTTACAACTCTATCAATTGAATGGACAGTATTATTATATTAAATTATTTGCTCTTGGCAAAGTCATGCAGCAAATCATAGCTGAAAAAGACAATACCGAGTGATCTAAGGTGCCATGATCCTAAGTAGAAAGGCACATAGACAAGTCCCAGTGGAATCCTTTCATCTGAAACGGTTAGAGAGCACATTGCCGCAGGGCATTTATGAAAGTGTAATTGTCCAGAATTATTCAGCCCCACTCCACTGATGGATTGATTTAAGAAAAACTTACATGTGACACCACTCCCTTCCCCCCCCATCCCCCCACAGGCACGCATCTCCTAAACTCTCGGGGACCCTATGAGACTTGAAAGTAGGGGAGCAATGGGCTGTGGCAGCTGGTCCTGGGCTAGCCCCCTGAATCTGTCTTTTCTCTGACTTCCCGGTGAACCAAAGCAGCTCAGCCTGGGCTTTCCCCTTGCCTCTTCTATGCTAAGCCCTTCCTTGTTCACTGTCGCGAGCTTTAGTAAACATACTCTCACAGTTGCCTGGGCTTATGTTGTGAAATTCTTCCTGCAAGAGGTCAAGAACCTGCTCACGACTGGCTGGCCCTGGGCAGACCTGCTCAGGGCAGTCCCCCTGTCTGTGATGAGGTGAGAATAGTGGAGCTGTACATAATAAAATTCTGCTCATGGCTTTGTGTAACAGGTCTCTTGAGAATTTAGGGGAGTTTTATTCTGCATGAGTATGGCAAGTAAACTAGCCTATGGGTGTGCTGTGAGGCCATTTACAGTGCCCCGAGTCAAGTAGGAGGGCAAGACTGATGTCTTTACCTGATAAAATCTTTAAGGAAGGCTAGTCTATGCATGTGATCTGATAGCAGGCAAAAAAAATTTCGCTCCATTTTGGCCAGCAAAGACAAGAAAGGAAGATACGGTTTCATCTGTTCTCTTTGATAGATCTTCCTTTCTCTCTGTTAAAATAAGATGATCTTCTTCAGGCATTGTAACATATCTTGGGGGGAAAAGTCCCAATTTCTATTATATATAGTCTACAATAGCCGGACCCATGGATTGAGGCTTATCTTGAAATAGAAGTTACCCTAAGGATAATTCCCTATTAAGTTTTTTTTTCAAAGCATTTAAGCCTCAAGGAAACAGAGCTCTCCTCACTTTCTTTTGAAATCTAAATTTAACATCTATTCTAGCCTTCAAATGACTTTCGGTTAAAACACTTTCTTCCTGTTATCCCGTCTGCTGACTTTGGAAGTCTCGTATCCAAAATACCAGCCAGGCTTCTATTTGCTATCTGCAAATCTAAATTATGGAATCACACTTTTCCTCATGCAGTGGCACTGACAAAGACAGCAAGCGAACTGATATCAGTGGCATAGCTCAGATCTCAAGATGAATGAAGCATCTTGCTACTATAAAACATCACAATCTAAAAGAGGAACTAAGTGGGAGTTGTTCAAATATTATGCTGCTTCTTACCCTTAATCCCAGGGAACTACATGCGCCCTTTGTTATTACTGTTCTAAGCCAACTCCAAAAGCTCAGGTGTAGAAAGGTTTGAACTGTTCACATAACGGGGATTTTCTGGAAAGAGGTGGACAAGCCTTCCTACCGTGAGCTGCCTCAGCGGAATGCAGGTGGATGCTCAGTGGCCCATGGATTAGGCACTACTGCTGAGCTGTTGGACTAGCATCCCGTCCTTCATCTTCCACACTGCTGCCAGAAAAAAAAAAATGTCTTCTAGCCCAGCTTTTGCTCTGTCTTTCCCCTTCTCAAAATCCTCTAAGCTTCATCCAAGTCCGACGATGACAGTCCACGTTCAGGCACCCAAAGAGCTCCACCATCTAGTGCCTAAAAGCCCACTGCTCTCTTTCACACACTGCAGGGGCTGGGGTGGAAGGAAGTACACCTCCTTCACCTACTTTTCCTCTCATTGCTCTCTTTTGGGAATGCTGAGCCCATTCCCCAACCTCCCTGCTCAGTTCCCACACTTTGACAGTCCAGGCCTATCCAACATGCCCCTTTCTTGCCTGCCTGCTGTGGCTCAGATGGTTGAGCACTGACCCATACACCAAAGGCCCCTTTCTTTACGATGGCTTCTTGATCCCTGATGGCTTCTTCTCTTGAATTCTTATGGAACTTTACCTGACAGTCTCGATTCTCCTACAGTGTGACAATTATTGGCTATGTCTTAGAAGAACCAAGGCCCAGGTGCCCAGAGATTATCTTTTGCTCTAGAAGAATAGTTATCAAAAATCTGGCAAAGACAGATTTACTTTTGATGGGGGACTCATAGGTGGATTCCTCCTCTTCCTCCTCCTCCTTCTCCTCCTCCTCCTCCTCCTCCTCCTCCTCCTTCTTCTTCTTCTTCTTCTTCTTCTTCTTCTTCTTCTTCTTCTTCTTCTTCTTCTTCTTCAAGTAATGTCCATATTACAATAAGCTTTATTCTTGGCTTTGCTGATGAGAGTGAAGAATTGAATTTTGCTTGATCCATGTTGATAATATGGATCTTACTTGAGGCAACTGACTTTATGCTGCTTAATGACATGAGTATACTTTTTTCAAGAAGGTTTAGAATGATAAAATATTCTTTGAGGCATTAAGATATTTGCCCATTTTGAGTTATAAGTCCAGGGGGTGGGGGGTTGTAAACTTTAAGCTGATATTTCTATTTTATCCCAAATATGTTTCATTTTGGTTTCCAAATAAACATTTTGTCTGTCTTAAACTCGGACTTCTAAGTCATCTAAATTGGTGATCATGTTGCTCATTAAAACCAATGAACTCTGGTGGTGGTGGCAGAATTAAATTCAATTTAGCAAAACTGCATGGAGTGCAGTGTAAGTTGATGATAGGGAATTACACAGTGAAAGTGGTCTGTTTGCTAAAGTAGCCCAGGTTTTAAGGCAGAGAGCTATAAATGCAGTTGGAGGACATTTTGTCGGAATTTGTGTGCATACTGAGAGCCAGAAAAGACACTGGATTGGTTTGAATTTTCATTGACTTATACCATCATATGAGTCTTTTTAAATTTCTTATTTTAACGTCTTTTCAACCCTATTACAAAACATTTACCCATAGCAATAGGTACCTTGGGCAATACAAAATTGTTACAACCGGAGCTTCCCCAAGACGCCTCCAGGCTTTGGATTGTTTCACTGTCCTCATAGGGTCAATGTCGCTTTTAAGAACCATGAGCAACAGCCTTCACAGCACGTTTCCATAGCTGGACAGGTTATGCCATGTAATTTTTATTAAAAGCAAAACTGTGACATTTTAACAAGCAAGGAGTGAGGATCTGTTCTTCATGTACTGAACATTCATGCATTACCCACCTCAATAATGGGACTTATTTGATGAATATTTATCCATGTTTTGTTTTATTTTTTAAATGTATATTTATTGTTGAAAGTATTAAAGATGTTCCCTTTGCTTTTTTATTGTTGTTGTTTTTTTTTTCCCCCATTGACCCCCCTCCTCTGTACACCCACCCCTCCCGTCTTCACTACACTATTATCTGGGTCAGTGGGCTATGCACATACCGTATTTTTCGGACCATAAGACGCACTTTTTCTTCACCAAATAGTGGGAGGAAAAGTGCCTGCGTCTTATGGTCCGAGTTGCAGAGCGGCAATATTATTCTGTTATACTTTATTAAATATTTTATTACACTATTTGGTTCAGAATATTTTTTTTCCTATTTTTCTCCTCTAAAAACCAGGTGTGTCTTATGGTGCGAAAAATACGGTATGCATATAAGCTCCCCTGGTTACTCTCTCCAGCCCCCACATCCTCCAGCCCCTCCTTCCCTCTGAAATTCATCAGTCTATCCCATGCTTCTCTGTCTCTGAATCTATTTTGTTCATCAGTTTGTTTTGTTCATTAGATTCTACATGTGATACTTGTCTTTTTGTGACTGGCTTATTTCTCTTAGCATGATATTCTCCAGGTCCCTCCATGCTGTTGCAAATGGTAAGAGTTCTTTCTTTTTTTACTGATGCATAGTATTCCATGGTGTAAATGTACCATAGCTTTTTTTTATTCACTTATCTGCTGATGGGCAGTTGGGATGTTTCCAGATCTTAGCTACTGTAAATTGCCCTGCTCTTTGATGGTGGTTGTGCCTGGCCTCTGTCCCTCAAGCTCTCCAGAGCTCTATGGAGCTCTTACAATGACATCATTCTGGAGACTGGAGGAGCTTAGGGATCTATCTGGCCCTGATTTCCCACTCTCTAGGTAAGAATCTGGGACCTAGAGTGGTAAACTTAATTGCCCAAGGTCATGTAGTAATTTACTGTCACTATAACCTGAATTTTCATATTGTTAGCGTAGTGATTGATTAGTCTGTGATTATAAGTAGATAGAATTATAGGTATCAGCTTTGTGAAGTATGTTATGAGTTAAAAAAATTATTGGACTGGCCTTTAATTAATTGCACATATACCGCCTTGCTTCAGCACCTTTTCCCCAGCATTAATGTGCCTTTTGAAGGCTTCTCTTTGTAGTTGTCTCTAAAACTAATTTTCCCTTCGGTGCTCCTTATCTCATGTTCAGTGGCTCTTTTGCCTTTATTCCTGATGTAAAACGATATCAAATGTACTTTTCCCCTAAAATATTAGCTATCTTTCAGCCCATGAACACCTTTTATCTAGCATGGCTGAGATATCTTCAAAGAGTTCCTGCAGATTAGTTATGCAAGCCTGAATCCATCATGGCCAGCCATCAGATGATGCCTCAGCGCTTTGTATGAAATGACTGTTTGACCGCCCCCCTGGGGTGTTCATCAGCTCAATTAGAAAAGGAAGGATGGAAAATGAGGATATCTTCATTCTGGGTGCAAATATTCACATTGCTTGCAGACATATAAGGAAGGCTTATGTCTGTCTTTAGGTTTAAGATCTACAACTATATCCTTCCTAAAATTTAGTTTCGCCCAGAAAATACATCAATACTTGTAGCATTTCTATATCCCAGGGTTACTTATCCTTTTATTTTACTTTATTATAAAGATGAGGATAATAGGTTCTTTTACAAGCTAGGAGAAAAAATTGTGCTACTCTGTTATTAGATAAGAAATAAAAAAGGGAGAGTTGCTTCATCTTGTATGTGAGAAGGTAATTGTATTTGTACTGATTGTTACTCTCTGCCCTGTGAATTCTTTGCTCCCTATTTAATTTCTGAAAGAAAAGCATTTGCTTGCATGGTATTTTATATTTCATTATGAAATAATAAGAGAGCTCAAGCAAGCTTGATTAAATTACAGTTATCTAAAGATAGAGAATTTTCTGTCCCAAATTTAGTAGAGTACAATAGGGCTTGTCAATGAACAGCAATAAAGCCATGGATGGAGCAGGCCCATGAGTATATTTAGCATGCTTTAAAATAAATTTAAAATTTATTTTATCATTTTATAATAAAACAAAACTTTCACCAAGTAGTAATGTTATTTTATGGTCACAGGGAAAAGAATGAGAAGGTACATAAAATAGATATTTAGAGAAACCCCTTCGCCTTCTTTCTGTGATGCATTGGCAGTCCAGAATTAATTTATGTCTCTTTAAATGTGTGTTTTCAAAGGAGAAAAAGCAAGGAATATTATCATATGCAGGATGCATCAAGAGAGCTTCTTTTTTCTCTCTTCTCTCTGATCAAATTATACTATTCTGAGGAAGTACTGTGTAGGAATTTATTTATTTATTTTGTTGGGGTGGATTCTCTTTTAGGATTTCTTTGCCTTATAATTAACTATAATTGAGCAATTAAATATAGGCTTTAAACTGGATTAAAAAAGATAGGAGCCCTTGTTACCGGTAGCCAATATTAAAATAGGAAGAGAGCAAAGGGAAGGCCAGCCATTATAAGCACCTGGGCAACTTCACTGGGGAAAGCTGTAATGTCACACTTCCCTGGGAACTGCTGGTGCATTCCCTGAAAATCACTGGGAAGGGGGTCCAATGAGGGGGAAGATGGGTGCATGCGCAGTGATGGCCGGGTGACCTAAGGAAGGTGTTCGTCTGTCAGTCTAGTGTCAGTCTAAACTGAGAAAAAATAATTGGCTGGAGGGGGTGAGCCACTGCAAATGTGCAAAACCTTGAAGGATTCATTTGAAAAACTCCTACTTAATGCCCAAAAGAAGTCTCTTGTGCCTCTTGCTCTGCTCCTGCTTCCTTCCACTCGCTTGTTCTGTGACTGGCACCAGCCTGCCATGTGGAGCCACAAGGCCCATGGCCATGCACACCTACCTACACTGCAGCTGGAACCCAAGCTAAGCTAGCCAGATGCTGGACTGGACTATTCTTTCATGTAGAGCGGAGATTCTGAGCAGTGGCTTTGATCCCAGCTCTGCTGAAGACAAAATGGGACTTACTCCTGGGTGAGACGGTGGAAATGGGACCCTGAAGGGGAACTCCCTTATGTTACCTAGCCAGTAAAGCTTTCCACAGCACCTCATCCTCCCATGGGGACTCGGGAAATTCTTATTCCCATGGCACCCCAAGAAGCCCACCCCCAAGCCACAGATGGGGATGCAGAAGACACCCCACCGACAACACCTTTGTGTTTTTATTTGTAATTTAAAAATTTGTCTTTGCCGAAACCGGTTTGGCTCAGTGGATAGAGCGTCGGCCTGTGGACTGAAAGGTCCCAGGTTCGATTCCGGTCAAGGGCATGTACATTAGTTGTGGGCACATCCTCAGAAGGGGATGTGCAAGAGGCAGCGGATTGGTGATTCTCTCTCATCGATGTTTCTAACTCTCTATCCCTCTTTCTTCCTCTCTCCGTAAAAAATTAATAAAATATATATATTTTTTAAAAATTTGTATTTTTGTGTTTAAATTAGAGCCACGTTTTATTTTAGATTTATATGTAGGAGGTAACTAGCATCATTAAGAAATCATTTCCAATGTTAATTACGTAATAATAAAGTGCATAAAAAGTTTATTGAGATTTCTACAAACCATTAGAATGTTGGGATCAAATAAAAAAAGAAATTGGAATTGCATTTGAATTTATGATGTATTTAAAAGATAATTTGAATCAATATAAGAAGTACCATGTTAGGCCACTTAGAGAAGCATGCAAAATTGTATGCCCTACACCATCCATTTAGAAGCGCACATCTAATGAAATAAGGCAGATCGTTTCTCTTCTGTGCAAAATCAACCTGTTTTCCACCTTCCTTTGATTAAAAATCCAATCTTACAATGGCCCTATAATCTGCATGGCTTACCAGAACAGTACCCCTCGCGCATCTTATCCCTCCCATCTCACTGATATGCTTTCAAGACAAGCTTTCTTACGGTTGTCCCAACAAGCCAGGCACTTGTCTGCCTCAGGGCCGTTGCACATCTGCTTAAAGGTTTTTTTCATGTATTCACAAGAGCAGCTCCTTTACGTCATTTAAATACACTCAAAACTTTTCCCAGTGAGGCCTTTTTTTGACCACTATGTCTAAAATTAAAACCCATTCCCACTCTTCCTGTTCTACATATTTATCTTCCCTAGCATTTATCATTATCCAACATACTATGTATTGCAGTTATTTACTTTTTTTTTTTACATTGTCCATTTTCAAATAAATTATACGATTTTTTATGGTAGAAAGTTCTGTTTTCTAAATTCTCTACTGTATCCCCGGAACATGAAAAACTGCCTGCCATAAAATTGTATTCAGTAAGTATCTGTTTAATGACTGAGTGAATAATGAGGCAAAAGAATGTATTCACTAATAGTTATCTACCTAATAAAAGGGTAACATGTTAATTGACTATACCATCATGATGCCTGCCAGCCAATCAGGAGTGAGTATGCTAATTAACCTAACAAAGCTGGTGGGTTAATTTGCATACACAGGTGCCAAGAGGCTGGGGGTAGGGTAGAAAGGTGGCTCTGGCCAGAGCTTAGCCATTACTGTCAGCCAGGGGAAGGAAGACCCATTCTTATATAAATCTTCATGCATTGGGCCTCCAGTGACATAATAAGAAATTAAAAATAGTATAAGCAGAAAATGGATACAGTCTTTAAGTTATGGGACTCTACAGATTTGTGTTTTGGAATGGCCTTTAGCAAGGGGAATTCCTTCAATCGATTTTGTATTTTCTGTGAATGGGTTTATGTAGTTAATAAACTATGATCTCTCTCCCAATAATGCTGATGATAAAGTGCTGTTATTTCTTTAGCTGCTTTTGAAGAGAACCTAGAAATATATCTATTCTTTTCTGAGAGTAATTATGAAAATGCATCTTTAATTGTTATGAACAATTTCACTTTAAAATATGCAATATTTGATAATAGATCTCAAATACAAAATTAATTCCTTCTTTTTCTTTTCTAATTAGCCTCCTCCTACTTGGAGTTTTAATAGCTAAAATAACAGAGATCCATCGTGTTTTTAATCTACTTAGAAAGCAAATTTCCCCCTTTATTGCCCTTCCGTAAAAATCTATTTAGCATAAAATAAGGATGGTGTAACATTTCCAGGCAATATTTGATTATGCACAGGCTTAAATGTTTCCAATTCTAAGCAATTATTGGAGGGTGCATCTAATGATACCTTCAGCTCTAATTTAGCAATCTGTTTTCCCAGTTCTTTCAGTCTGACATATCACTCTTTTCTCCTCTCAGTAGAAAAAAAATATAATAGCCCTGCATAGCATTGATCAAGCAATCTTCCTAAATGAATAACTGCTCTGGAAGCTGTGAACCAATGTCATAATTTGTTCAACTAATTTTTAAAAATCACTAAGGAAGAAAGAGGATTTAGAAATCAACTTCCCATAACAGTCACAGATAATATAATGAATAGGTCATTACTGTGTATGTGTATGCATATGTGTGTGTACAGCTGAAGCCCCGTGTTGTGAAAATATGACCAGGTGAGAGTACTGAAGGAGGGAAGTCTAACCAGAGACTTGATTTGGAGAAGAAGCGCACACGGATTAAGAGGTACAGTTCATGGCTTATCTGAGAAGCCTCACCTCTTCACTCACTAAGTCCAGGCCCTTGGAGACAGATGAACAACCGGAGTTAGGTGTCTCCAAGTGGCAGGTGGAGTTGAAGAGGGATGGGGGGGCAATCTGCTTACATTTTTTCACTGATGTCTTTTCATGATCCTCTGTCACATGGTCCCTTTCTCGCTTCTAACAGGGCGAGCATGTTATTCCCACTTAATTTTTTACTTGTTTAAAAAATAAAAAGACACACAACTTGGCTATCCTAGCTAAAATTTTTAATCAACTCGCCAAGTTCTTATAGTTTAAAATAATCTTGTTGAACACATACTGCTGGTACAGCTGCTGCTAATGGCTGTGTGCTCAGCATTGACAGGTACTAAGGATATGGTGCACCTGTTGTTTGGGAACTGAAGCATGGGAACTGGTATACTAAAATGCAAGAAAAAAGAAAGGAAGGTAAGAGGGTGGGGAAAGGAAAGGATAGAAAAGAAGGAAAAAGGGAGGGAGAAAGGAGGGGTAGAAGAGAGGGGAGAAAGGAGGA
Organism: Vespertilio murinus; assembly: GCA_963924515.1. Taxonomy (NCBI): domain Eukaryota; kingdom Metazoa; phylum Chordata; class Mammalia; order Chiroptera; family Vespertilionidae; genus Vespertilio; species Vespertilio murinus. Next base: position 157,804,891 of record OZ004705.1, on the reverse strand, counting down.
AGGAAGAAAGAAAAGTGAGAACAATAAGACTTACCTGCCTTGTTCAACCATTAACTTACATTGCACTAGGACCCTTACGATAATTAAACTAATTATACTAAAATGCTTGGTTTTCCAAGCACATTGTAGCTTCTGGTTTTATTGCCCCTGCTCATTTCTTCTCTCTGCCTGGAATGCCACGTTTTAAGACACAGTTCCTAAATTACCAGACCTTTCCTGACCACTCCCGTGCTGGATGCCTACAACACCCCCCTCCCTACTCTTTCTATCTTAATGACTGAACTGCACTCGGTAGGTGTTAGTTTGCATGTGTACTTTCCTTCTTGGGCAAAAAAACAGAAACAAAAACAAGAGCACTCTAGGCAAGGAGCTACAACCTTATGTTCCTGTTTGCCCAGTACCTAGCACAGTGCCTAGCATAGAATCAATGTTCGACGAATGCGTATTCAATTATTGTCTGTGAAAGAATGCTCAACTTCTCTAAAATTTTCACCTATTTTATACTAAGCTGAGAATTTACACTGTGTATATCATCTCATACTCATAACAAACTTATCATGTCAATGATATTGATATCTACATTATCCTAATAGGGAACTCAGGTTTAGGGAGGTTAAGTAACTTGTCCAAGGTCGTGTAACTACAAAAACAAGCAAACAAACAAACAAACAGAGAATTTAGAAAATTTATTCAGGAGGTAATAAATTGAAGAACACAGTCTGTGGAGTTAAAATGCTCTTGGCATCAATTCTACCTGTAACATTGATTAGTTATGCCATTTATAGAAAGACCCCAAATTTCTCTAAGATTCAATTTCTCTCCTGCTGAAATGCAAGAGATGTTAGTATCACAGGGCTCTTATGAGGGCCATATGATATAAGCTATGAAAAAATAAATTTTTATAAGAACATATTTTTTATTGATTTCAGAGAGAGAAAGGAAGAGGGAGGAGAGAGATGAAAACATCAATGATGAGAGAGAATCATTGATTGGCTGCCTCCTGTGTGCTCCCTACCGGGCATGTATCCTGACCAGGAATCGACCCCTGAACTCTTGGTGTATGTACTGTTGGATGATCAACTACTGAGCCACACCAGACAGCCATGAAAAAAAATATTTTTAAAATATCATATGTTGCTATCATTTTAAGTTTGTTACTTTGATAAAAAACTTTATAACCATATATATTCTCACCTATAGCTTTGCTCTTTCTTAGGTAAAAATAGCATTAAGAAGTAATAAAGGAAAGGACTGGTTGGTCTACCACTGTCAGATTCCCCAGATTTCCTGGGTTCTTAGCTTGTTACACAACACTAGAGCTCTCTGAAAACTTGGGAGGTAATTAATTCATGCAGCTTCTGTCTCTGCCATCCTACACCCCTGCATAAAATGCAAACCCCTGTGAAAATCCACCTTCTCCTTACCTTCATGCCACACTGCTCTGTTATTCACCTTCCTTTCTTTTGACCCAAATCTCTGCTTCTCCTCTGTGCCCTCTGGAACCCTCTGCTTTCTTGCTTTAATTTCCTGATTCTCACCTGAGACTCTTTATTTTTCTATACTCCACCAGCACTGGGAGTCCTTTTACCTCAATACCCTTTACATTTTACCCTCTACTTTTAGGTAAAATCTTATATCTTTGATGACCCACTTCCTATGTATTTCCAATGACCCCTGAATTCTGTGGTATCTGGCTCTCAGTTTTCCTCTTTAAACTAATCCTGTCCTAATTGAGGGCAACCACAGTGTTCATATAGATAAGACATTCAACATTATGGCCACTGGTTACTTAACCATGTTATCTCCAATGACCTCTAACTGTATCCTCTTTCAACCATCATCCTTATCATCCATGGACAATCACCATGACCTATGCCTTTACTTCAGAAATATTACATTAAAATATCCTATAACATCTTAACTGCTATCTTCCTCACTTCATTATTGAATTCACTTTAGCTGTAAACTTTCTAATTGTGTTGTCCTCCTCTCCTACACCCTAGTATTTATTCCCATCGTCTTACTTAGACTTTATCTCGATTCCTTTAAACTTTGACCCTGGGTCAATCTGTTTTCTCAGATTACTGAATTCAGACAGCTTCTTGATCACTTAGAAAATCATGTAAGGAAATGGATGGTGTCATTATAAATTCATTGTCCCTAATTCAACTGGATCCTCCACAGCCCGAGAAGTCCCTAACCACTCCTCCTCAGAGTGCCTCTTTCATAACTCTCAGAACTTTCTAAAGCCCCTATAATTTAAACTTTTTTCTTTCTCAGCAGGAAAAAAAAAAGCCTTCTACTTTGCATATAATGTAAAATCTAACAAAGGGGAAATCCTTCAATATTCCTCATTTAAACTTATCACATTATCTGCATATATTTTTATCATTTTCCTTTAGTCATTGAGAAAGATACATCTATCTAGATCCCATCCCTTCCTGGTTCTTCAAGAATCCAAATTAGCCAAAACCGGTTTGGCTCAGTGGATAGAGTGTTGGCCTGCAGGGACTGAAGGGTCCCAGGTTCGATTCCGGTCAAGAGCATGTACCTTGGTTGTAGGCACATCCCCAGGCAGCTGATCGATGTCTGTCTCTCTCTCATCGATGTTTTTAGCTTTCTATCCCTCTCTCTTCCTCTCTGTAAAAACTCAATAAAATATATTTAAAAGTAAAAAAAGAATCCAAATTAACCATTGATCCCTATATCTCTCTTATTCACTATCTTATCACTTCTTCCAGCCAAAGTAAACAATTGCTTAGATTTGCCCTCTCTACTCCACACCTCCCATCAAATCTTTTACCCAGTTTGTAACTCGCTGTTTCACTGAAATTGTGCTGGCCTTAATCACTAACAATTGTTTTATTACTAAATTCAATGCACACTGTTTTATATCTACTTCACTTGACCTATTTTATTGTATTGACAATTGCTCTCTTTTTTTATATTTTAATGTATTTTAACAGCAAACTTGCAGGAACAGTACAGAAGACAGACAACATTAAAAACATGTACTTGCATGTAGGACAACTAAGTTAGAAAAGTACAGTGAATGGACGGAATCTACTGTATAATAAAAATGCTACAAACTACCATGTAGTTGCCATCAATAAGAAATGTACTTGTTTTTAAAAAATCCAGATGCTGGCATTGTCCAGAAAAAATTAACAGGCTTATTTATATTCTTATAAAGTTGAACTGCTGAAACTTGTTCACTGAAACATTTGACTTGCATTAATGCTTTATGTTCACACTTTTATAGTAAAAAAATTCACACACAAATGAAAATGGAAAGACTGCCAATACCTGATTTCTGACCCCTATTTTCAACTTGCAATCATATACTTAGGTACCTTTTGACCCCATTGGGGGGGAGTGGAGGGGGGCGGGGCGGAGCCTAACATTTAGAACTACCAATAACAGGAAGAAGAGAATTTTTTTGAAAAGAATTAAATGTTTTCCATCATAGTGGATTCTTAAGCATGTTCTCCACGTATGCGGCGTGCTAGCTGGATGTCTTTTGGCATAATTGTTACACGTTTGGCACGGATACCACACAGGTTGGTGTCTTCAAAAAGGCCAACCAGATAGGCCTCACTTGCCTCCTGCGCAGCACCAATCGCTGCACTTTGGAAGCACAAGTCTGTTTTGAGGTCCCGAGCAATTTCTCCACCAGATGCTGGAAGGCAAGTTTGCGAATCAGAAGTTCAGTGTTCTCCTGATAATGTCTAATGTCACGAAGAGCCAGGTATCGGGCCTGTAACGATGAGGTTTCTCCACCCCTGGAGTGGAGGACGCACTCTTTCGAGCGGCTTTGGTAGCCAGCTGCTTCCTCGGGGGGCAAAGCCCCCCGTCGATTTGCTCGATTTGCAGGAATCTGCTTGGTACCAGCCATGGGACAGAGACCTCTTTACTTACTCCGCTTCTTCTTCGGCTGGAGCTGGCGAGCTGCAGGCAGCCTTCCTCCCTCTTTCTTGATCCTTTCTCCATATTCAGGTCCTATGACCCTGCTCACTTATGTCTTCCCACTTGTACAGTACTTAGTTAATGCATTTTGCTTGCTCTTATTGTGCTCTCTCTATTTCACATTCTGACTACTGTCTCTGAGTGCCTCCATTCGTTCCCTTGACTTTACCACCTGCTTGCTAGTTTTGCTAGTATCTGGAGCATGGGTTTTTGTTTGCGTGTTTGTTTGATTTCTGGAATTCCATGACTCTTTATCCAACTATACACTGAGAATCTCTTCCTTGATTTTCTACAGGTACTTCAAACTCAACACACATAAAGACAGATTCTCCATTTTACTTCTCATTTCGAATGCTCCCTTTTATGTGCCTCATCCAAAGTAAGTAAACTTCAACATGCACAAGGCAACAAAGCCATAAACTTGATTCACTCTTGAATCCTAATCCCTAACATTCAGCCAATCTTTAAATCCTATCATTTATCTCTAATATATTTTTAATCTATTATTTTATAGCATGATTATCACTACCTTTGCTACTTTTTGTTGTTGTTGTTCTGATTACTGAAAAAATCCCCTCAATAGGCCCCTAATCCATCCTTCACACTGCCACCCAAAGTGGTCATTCTAAACGAAAAATTTGAAAAAGTTTCAAACTTTTTAACAAAACATAAAAGATCTTCATAATTTGGATGCTATTTGCTTCCACAGTCTTACTTCTGCTGATCTCAGGATATTTTTGACAGACATCCACTTCTAGAGGACTTAACCAAAACTTTCCTATGCTGATGGGAAGAAACTTTTAGAGGAGTCTGCTAAAGCAACATTTTTGAAATTTATTTGCCCATGGAAAACCTTTTCTTTTTCATAGAAACATTTTTTTAAAGTTCCTTAGAATGAGTAGTTTTTCAATTTTGGGGAAATGATCCACTATCTTTTATATTTGGTCTAGATTTTATCATCAGGATGAATATTATGAAGGTGTGAAAACCAATAAGAGAAAGCTCATTTCAGAAGAAACTTTTAAACACAACATAAAAGATCCTTCATAATTTCGATGCATAGCTCCCACGCAGTGTTATAGATAACCTGTCACAAACTAGTACCTTTGGGACAATTTGAAAAATCTTTTTAATTTTAACCGAAGAAATAGATTTCACAAAAAAAGGATATTTGCAAAAATTCCTTTATTCCCCAGAAATTGAAGTGTTTGGTTGTAATTATTACCTAATGGTAAGGTCAATATAGGACATAAAACATTTCTTTTGTCATTCAAATATAATTGCATTTCTGTCAAGATTTGTTATAAAATGGATAGCTATGTTAGATATTCGAACACTAAAATGGAAGGATATAGGTATTCTCATTGGTGAAAACAGCTTGCAAGGCAAAAGGCTTGCTTTTATTTTTAAAATATATTTTATTGATTTTTTACAGAGAGGAAGAGAGAGGGACAGAGAGCTAGAAACATCGATGTGAGAGATACATCGATCAGCTGCCTCTTGCACACGCTCCACTGGGGACGTGCCCGTAACCAAGGTACATGCCCTTGACTGGAATCGAACCTGGGACCTGTCAGTCCTCAAGATTCTATTGAGATTTGCATTTTCCACACTGAACCAATCAATGACTGGTTAATTAATGTTTCTGAAAGGATGGCCTCTGCTTTAATTGTGTCTAATTACTGTGACACTTTTTCTGTGAACTTTTACCTGAACACCTCAAACTAAAGTTAAGTTTCTGAAAGAGAAACTTCTGCTTTAAAAGACATAACACGTACTACACAAAGTATTCTTGATTAGTAGAATTCATTTGTAGACTCTTAAAGGTGTCTCTGTGTTACAGTGACAAACGATTTAACAGGTAGGCCGGGAGGAAATGAAAGGACGCCTTACTAACGAAGCCGGCCCAGTCCTGACTGCTGCCGCCACAGCTTTTATATTGCTGATAGACTTTACAGCCATATAATTTTAGCCTGTTAATTGTGTCAGCCTTGTTGCTAACCATCTGTGCTAATAGTTTTTTGCTCTCTGTTTTTGCATTAGGTAGTGCCATTTTCAAATTTCACTTTCCTTGTAAAGTTAAGGTGTTAAAAAAAAGAAAAAAAAAAAAAAGGAAAAGACACATAGGTGCTTGGTTGGGCTATGTCACCCAAAAATACTCCTTCACATATCTTGCTTTGGAAGCTATTCTTTTTCATTGTCAGCATTCAGATCTATTTTTATAATGCAATGAAGGGGGGGGGGAAGGAAGTACTCAAAAGAAAGACTAAAGAATGCAAAATCAAAGAGACTCTCCTTTGCTAAGATTATCCTGCTTCTTTCCTCTAAGACCTTAAATACCTCTTTCCTTAAAGTCATTATTCCCAAACATGCAGTAATATCCAGTTCTGTAGATATTGAAAAACTATTATTCTCTTGTTTTGTTTTGTTTTTAACTCAAGAGAGGGCAGGCTAATTCAAAACTGATAAGGTTATTAGTTTATCATTAAACAAGACGGAAAGAATGGTGATGTATGTAGAATATTCATCAACAGGAGGACCTGAGAGAACAGTGCAGCAGTCCCACAGATGAGCAGTCACCCAGAGTCACATTTTATCCTGTTAGTTGTCCCTGGGATGATCTATAGATCACCTAAGATTATAGTTCTAGGTAGCCTTTTACATATAACCTTATAAATTAAATTATGATTTTAGGATAGTTTTACATTCACAAAAATGTTGCAACTGTAGTACCGAGAATTCCTGTGTACTCCAAATACAGTTTCCCCTATTTTAATGTCTTACATTACTATGGTTCATTTGTGACGACGATTGAACCAGTACCGATGCATTGCTATTCACTAAACTTTATACCTTATTCATATTTCCTTAGTTTTAATCTAATGCACGTTTTCTGTTCCGAGATCCCATCCAAGAAATCACATTGCCTTTATTTATCATGTCTGTCCCCTGAGGCAAGATTTCATTGTGATACTTTCCTCAAACTTGCCTTACTTTGGAAGACCTTGAAAGTATTGAGGTGCACTGATCAAATATTTTGTAGAACATCCTTCAGTTTTGTTTTTTTTTTTTTACATTATTCTCCTGATTATGAAGTTTAGGGAGGAAGACCGAAGACGGGAAGAGCCATTCTTATCACATCATGCCAAAGATAATTCTATCACCGTGACTTATTATTGATGTTACCCGGCTGAGGCAGTGCCTGTCAGGCTTCAGCACTGTAAATTTCCCCTTTTCTCCACCCCAGTATTGTGCTATTTGAGAGGAAGTCACTACCTGCAGCTCACACTTAAGGATCTGGGAGTCATGCTTCCTTTCTTTGAGGATGGATTATCTACTAGTACATGAGTTATTTGGGACTCCTCTACACAGATATCTGCGCCCCCCCCCCCATTTATTTATTTACTCACTTATGCATATAAACATGCATTCACAGATATCCACTTAATACATTGGGTTATACTATGACTTTAAATGATTATTTTGTTGATGAAACTGGAAGCTACTCATAATCGGCTCCTACACACGTGACTTTGCCACACCTTGGTGACTTTTTATTTAATTTGGAATAAAATTCACTCTCTTCTGAATGTAAAAAGCATTGGAATAATATGTAAGGGCTATGAAGAAGATATTCCTAGCACGACATCAATATGTCAGCATCTGCAGCCTTATTAATGGATAATTAATATGAAAAAGGATTGCTAAATTTTAGATACAGTAAAATGTTTATCAGAATTGAAATATAAAGATAAAATATAATAAAGCATAATAAAAATTTTCCATAAGGATGATGCTGTTTATATCTGACTCTTCAATAAACAGGTTCTAAGCGATTTTGTTTCTTAGTAAAATTAAATCTAAACTTTTGATTATATCTATAAGCATTCAGAGGCTCTGTTCAATAGTTTTGAATATTGTGGTCTAATTTCTGGTGCTTCATCAGATATTAAGTCAACTTATCATGCTCAAAGCTAAAAGTTGAAGTGGCTTTCTAGTGTACTCTTCAGTGATATTTTACTCTGAGATGATTTGTTCATGATACGGTGCAGCATATGGATGTGAATTTTAAATATGCTTGATGATATTCCATCAATATATTTGTAAGGCAACCAGGTGATAAAGGAAATCACTAAGTATTAGAAAAAGTCAATATATAAATAATTGAGTCTCTCCTTAGCTGGTTTGGCTCAGTGGATAGAGCATCGCCCTGCAAACTGAAGGGTCCCAGGTTTGATTCAGGCCAAGGGCACATGCCTGGGTTGTGGGCTCCATCCCTAGTAGGGGGCATTCAGGAGGCAGCCAATCAATGATTCTCTCTCATTATTGATGTTACTATCTGTTTATCCCTCTCCCTTCCTCTCTGAAATCAATAAAGAAATATATTTTTAAATAATAAATAAATAATCGAGTCTTTTGCATGATTTTCTTTTGTTCTTGTTGAGGGATGCTATTACCTTTATTTATGGAAAGTCATTTTTTGGCAATGAGTAATCGGTTTGGGCTGTGTTAGATATTGAATATATCACTAAGATCTGCTGCTTTAGGGAGGCCCTTAGAGACATGGCAGGATTGGCCTTGTGAAGAAATGTTTGTTTCCTCCCCCTCATTTAAAAAGTGACTTTCCTTTCAACAACCAGTTATTCTAGAAGAGAAAAGCAGTGCATATCTTTATACAGTATACTTAATGTCCATAACCTTATTTTATTCCCAAAGCTCATTATTATATTGTTTATGTTAAACCATGGTCCGCATTAATTAGAGGGGATGCCAGCTGGTCTTTGGCCTAAAGCTAGTTTAAATATTGGCACTGAGCTGCAACCACTGACATTACTTATTTACACCGTTCCCTTGGATACAATAACTGGTGCTAATTCACTCCTAATTTCAGTAGAATGTTGTCTGAGGCTACGATATTTTTCAAAAGAATAATAAGCAGTAACTAAAGAAATATCTCTTCTCTTCTAGGACACATTTTCAGTGAGCACAATGTCCCTCATGTATATGAATCACATCTGTGCTGACACTTGATTGTATGCTATACATCTGTGTCAGAGAAAACTCAGAATACGAAGACAGCACTAGTTTCTCTTTGACATTATCTATCATTCATATTATTTCATATTGATAATCACTTGATAAAGTAACTTTGTCAATAATTTCTGTTTTCTTTCCAAAACAACGTATTAGTTCTTAGCTTTGCAATTGATTTGATAAAATCCTCAGCAATTGTGTGATTTGCCTCTTTTTGAAAATGCCATGAAATTTAAATGTCAGGTAGTTATTTGACAAGGTTCCATAAAAGACAATGCACTGGGAATTAGGGGCAAGTGAACTGCAGTTGTCCTACAAAATGCAATTGAGGTTATCCATCAAAGTAAATTTAAAATTTCTGGAAATAAATTAATCAATACTAATAAAATTTAAGGTGTACACAATACAGGATAGACATAGTATAGTGAGATGGTTACACACATGGATTTTTGAATCATTTATACCGGGTATAATTCTATCTTTCTGTGGATTTTGTCAAAACTGCATTAAACTGTATTGATTATTCAACTGTATTAATTCTCAGTTGCCTATTTGGTTAAGTAGAGTTAATGCTGGCACCTGTCTCAGAGGGTATTGCAATAATTCTCTGAAATAACGTATTTCATATACTATATATTTATATAATGCTCAACACTGTAATTACCACATAGTTGGCACTTAATAATTGGTGACTACATTTGGGAAGTGGAGGAGAAATATCTGGAGTAGAACACAGTTTTATAAAAGAATAGAAGCATGCTTTGCAGATTCTAAATATCTATCCTATATAATAAAGGCTAATGTGCTAATGGTCATCACGCCATCATGCTGTAATGAATGATCAGCAGGAGGCTGTATGCGCAGTCTGGCATGCTACGGTGGCCTCGCAAGGAGGCAGGAGGCAGGGCACCTCCTCGCAGGAGGCGAGGCACCTCCTTGCTCCATTACTTTTTGTGCGCTGAGCCTCTAGTATATATATATATATATATATAAAACCCTAAGCAACTGGTCAACCATTCGACCAGTCGACCCATTTGACAGGTCTCTATGACATGCACTGAGCACTAGGGAACAGATGCTCAATGCAGAAGCCACCCCTAGTGGTCAGTGCGCTCCCACAGGGGGAGTGCTGTTCAGCTGACCTATGGGCACCAGACTCTGGGCTCAAGGCTGGCGAGCCCAGCTGCAGTGGTGTGAGCCTCTCTCTCCTGCCTCTGCTGCAGCACTACCAAGCAGCGGTAGAGGCAGAAGGCACAGCGGGGCTGGGATGTATGGGAGCGATGTGGCGCCCGGTCCAAGCTCAGGCTCCTCCCTGGCTGTCTGCTGCTTCACGCAGTACTACATCCCTCGGGGGATGTCAGACTGCCAGTTTCCCCCAATCCCCGTGGGGTCCCGGATAGCCAGAGGACACAGGCCAGGCTGAAGGACCCCACTGGCGCACAAATCCATGTACAGGCCTCTAGTTAGATGTAAGGTAAATATTCTCAAGTACTTGGTTAAAAAATTATGGTCCAAACAAAGAATAAAATACTCTTCAGTTCTTAAAACAACACTATTGACTTATATATGTTTATATAGAAAACATCCAAGATGTATTAAGAAAACAAAATAAACTTAGAAAACTCTATGTATGATATGAGCTTATTAAAGAGTTCTATTTGCTCTATACATGAACAAAAAAAGCCTTTAAGATCAATACACCAAAATGTTAATATTGTTCTTTTTTATCTCTTGGTATGAACTGTATGAGCATATGTTAACTGTATAATCAGAAAAATATTTTTAAAATATATTTTTTCTTTCTCTCTGTTCATATCTATTTTTTCACATTCAATTCTCTCCAAAACTCATGTGTCTAATATTTTTAAACTTGTCAATCTTCCATTTTGTGGGTTCTCTATTTGGAAACCATGAAAAATGATATTCTTAAGCATACCTTTATGAAATCATATTTAGTTCAGCTATTAAGATTCTAGAGTAAAAGATGAAGCAAAATGAAATTATCATTATCTATCATTGGACCATAGAGGCTTACAAATAAATATTATTCACATATAAAGACTCAAAATTTTGAATTTTTACTTGAGACTTACTAATTTTGCAAATAATTTTAGCAGGTTATAAGTCATACAGGCATAAGAAAACCTGGCTTAAAAAGCAACAAACAATTTTAAGTCAGTCTAGAAATTAGTACGTTGTAATTTCTCCTGTAGAGCAGCTAACAGTTGTGGAAAATATATCACATGTGAGCACTAAATCCAATCTATGAACTGCATAATTTAATTCTGCTAACTGCCTGAGGAGACTAGAGGTAATTTATCTTCAATTCATAGATAAGGATGTGCAGCTAGACTGGTTAAATAACTTTGCCCAGGATTTCTCAACTAGCATGTTATACAGCTGAGGTCCGATTCCCATGCGTCTGCATCCACCATTAATTAACTGAATCTTTTAAGTATATTTTTTAAATAGACTACTCATTCAAGTATTTGCCATGATTTCATCACTGTGTCCTTTTCTGATTTTTACTTCATTCTTGTACTCTTCCTCTAGCAGCTGCTGCTTTCATCGTTATTTGAGAATTGCACCACAGAAGGGAAGATAGCATTTAAAGCAAAGGATTGGCTTCAGATACCGGAAGAGTTTCTTTTAGTTTAATTTAATTTGTATTGTTGACACCATTATATATGTCCCCATTCCCTGGCCCCCCGCCCCTTTGCCCACCACCACCCAGCCCATACCCCCCTGTCCCTCCGGCCATCACCACACTATTGTCTGTGCCAGTGGGTTATCCATATATGTTCTTTGGCTAATTTATTCATCTTTTTTCATCCAGTTCCCATCTCTCTTTGTAGAACTGTGGTGATAGTAAAAAAAAAATAATAATTCTTATCACTTACCGTATTTGCCGGCGTATAAGACTATTTTTTGGCCCTGAAAAATATGCCTCCAAGTGGGGGGTAGTCTTATACGGCGAGTATATAACAAACTCTGTATTTTGAGTGGAAATGTTAGGGGGTCATCTTATACGCCCAGTCGTCTTATACGCCGGCAAATATACTGACATATTTCAGGCAATTAGTAAATTTTAGTAATTTCTCTCATTATTAGAGAAATGGTTTACTTGCTTGGGAACAGGTGAGAAATTTTCTGTGTAATAGGGTGAAGGAGAAAGATTATTTCTTTTGGTTTTTATAGTATCTGCAAAATAATCTGTTATTTTGGGGGATTTGAGGGAGTGACTCCCAGATGACTCAGCGTGTGGAAGCTGGGATTTCTAGAAGCATCCTGAGATGGCTGAACAACCACAAGTCTCTTTGGAGGTTGAGAAGAGTAGAATAAGAAATACATTGTTTTGACCGAGCTGTCTCCTCAGAAACGAGAATTTGAAGCAAATGCCTGATTCTTCCTTTTAGTTGAAAAATTATGACTAAGCTCAACAATGATCTGAAACAAAGGCATGTGTGTGTGTGGGGGGGGGGGTTGTATGTTTGTTTGTGTATGTGTGTTTGTTTGGGGAGAATGACATCACTTGTAGTCTGTATAACTGTGCTGGTTAGTTCTGGCAGTCACAAAGGCAGCTGAACCTCAAGTAAATGACAGCAAACTCTGGCTCTAAAATGCTTTCAGGAAAGATAACAGCAGCCTTTAATGGGGGCTTGGTAGTGATAGAGCATGGTTCAAGTAATGGTCAAGGATTATTGAGTGAAAAGAAACTGACTGAATGTAATTTTGATCATTAGACCTTGTATAGGGCTCTGAGAATGGAGATGGCAATTCAGAGATTCATTTTAGCTCTTCTGCCTCTTTGCTAAGTGCCTTTGGCTCAACTTCTTCATTTTTCTGAGCTTCAATTCTCACATAAATATGAATAATAAATTAATAGTATTTATTCCACATAAATATTAGGAATAATACTAACTCTCTGATACTGAGCTCACATATATTAAGTGCCAACACAGTGTTTTGCATTGAGACAATGACAAAGAAATTCTAAGTTATTTTTATAATATTAGTACTTTTGTAACCATTATCATATTTTAATTTGTCATCCTCACAGTGAGATTAAGATAGAGAAGGAACTATAACAATCACTAAATAAATAAAATTGTCTAACATCCTGACAGACAAAGACATTAGTCTTTTGACATTTGGCCTCATGGGTCTTTTGGTTATGCAATTCTGAGGGAAAGTAAATGTGACAATTGGTGATAATAAGTGAACAGAAATAGTAAGATATGTTATTTACATATTTCCTGCCAACAGAGAGGGTGTGCTATGTGTTTCCTTAGCATAATTTCATTATATCCTCAAAACCATCCAGTGTTCTAGACTTCACATTATACAAATACAGAAAGCGAGACTTATTAAATCTAAATTGCTCACATAAGATCAAATAAACAAAACAGGATTCACTTGCTATTCTGTTTGACCCTAGAATACAAGCTCTTTTCCTGAGTCAGGCTGGAATGAGTCATCTCTTGATGGTGCAGAGTGGGTTGTAGAAGTGACAGAATGGAAGATATAGCCATCACTCTCAATGAGTTACCTTAGACCTGTCTTACTGACATATTTTTCAAAAATGAAAAAAGAAAAGAAAAGAAAAAAGTACATCTTTTGGGAAGGGTTAGCCAAAAGAAGAGAAGAGTTAGTTGGACAAAAACAGAAGGGATGGAAGTAAAAACGAGAGAATCCAATATTTCAGGAACTGAATATTATTTTTTTAAAGAAGTATTCACAGTTGCTGACTAAGGTGGAAAAGAAAATTTAGAAGGATGAAAATTTTTTCTCATATAGTTGTTTCAAATATAGCTTGAGAATAAAATGTTACTATACTTATAAAAAATACCCCACCCCCATATCTGTGGCAGTCACCTGAACTAATATTAAACTTGCAGTTCTAAAAATCATGAAAGCTGATTTTGCCAAGTTGATCAACTAATGGCAACGTACCTTGGTGAACACGCATATGCAAATTAACCAATTAGTAACAATTCTAACTTCAGAAAGTCAGTTGATCAGGAAGATTCACTCCAAAAAATGCACTTCTGAAAGTCAATTAATCAATGACACTTTCACCTTAGAACATTGATGTCTTTGCTATGCATTTTTACATTTAATCCTTTCCACAATTCTACAATATAAGTCCTATTATCATTTTGACTTGGCATCTGATAAAAGCAAGGAATACAAAGTTTAAAACTATTAGGATAGCCACATACCCCAGTTCATTCTTAATACTGACTCTTACATCACAATTCTACTTCATCTGCAAAAGAAAATAAACCAAAATAAAAACCAAACCATGTGATAAGTATTTAAAATATATGAAAACCATCAAACGCCTAGATATCCAAGATTAGAAAAAAATTAGGTAATCATTATAAAGATAACTTTAAAATAAAGACTATATTAAGGTGTTATTGTTTGTGCTTGAGCACACAATCAAAATATAAAATTGTAATTAAGTCATATAAAATAATTTATACATTGAAATTAGAATAATAGCAAATGTGGATAAATAACTGAATTTATTGGGTTCTTTTAAAAATATATTTTATTCATATTTTACAGAGAGGAAGGGAGAGAGATAGATAGCTAGAAACGATGAGAGAGAGAGAGATCAACCAGCTGCCTCTTGCACCCCCCCCACCGGGGATGTGCCCTCAACCAACGTACATGCCCTTGGCCAGAATCGAACCCGGGACCCTTCAGTCCGCAGACCGACTCTCTACCACTGAGCCAAACCGGTTTCGGCAGGTTGTTGGATTCTATGTGAAATACATTTTTATCGAATTTTTAAAAATATTGCTTCAATGTTTGTGTCATAACAAAGTAATGTAGATATAAATTAGGTTCTGTATATTTGAGTCATGAAGACAAGCCCATACTGAAGGGGACAGGGATTAATATTGACCTCATAGGAAGTAGTTAAGGTGTCTTCTTATCCCCAATTTCCTTAAACTAGTGTTCCATGTAAAATGTTATTGATGGCATGAAAGATAAAAGGGAGCAACACCAGCACAATAAGTTATCTGTCTGTCCATTTATCAACCTCTTCCATCCACTCATGCATGCATCCAGCTATTCATCCATAGTCCACCTACATCTCCTTGGGAAAGGGATAGAATCAGACATCTAGAATCACTTTCTACTGCACCTGCAGAAAGGCCATCACAAACACTCTGGACCCTCTCACATTATGGTGCTACCCAGGCCACCCCAATTACTCCTGAAATTACTTATCCTTTTAATCCTACTTTCCCTAACTGAAAATGTGCTCGATTTCATTTAGAAATTGAATATTTCAAATATTTTAGTATCTATCATGCATTAGGCTATACAGTAATAAGGCTTAATATAAAAGAGACAGGTCCTGTAAAAAGGAACTTTTCTGAATAACTGCTTGATCAGCAACAAAAACCAAAACCAAAAAATAAAATAGCCTTTAATTATGGTAGAAAGGCTTTTGATTAGAAATAAGAAAATAGTGAGACCTCTAAACATTCAAATATATCAGAGAAGTAGATTTGGGGGTTTTTCTTTGCAATGTATATTTATTCATTACAACATCCTACATAATAAAGAGGTAATAAAATTAACCCTCATGCCCTCACAAGTTGGCTGTCTAGGACCAGGCAGGCAGGGAGGTTAGTGAGGGAAGACCAAACAACTGAACAGCAGGTATCGGGTCTAAACTGGCAGTCAGACATCCTCAAGAGGTCCAGGATTGGAGAGGGTGCAGGCTGGGCTGAGGAGACCCTTACCCCCGTCCATGAATCTTGTGCACTGAGCCTTTAGTACTAGTATAAAATGAGATTTAAACATGAGTTAGATCAGACTCATTTTGCATTTGCCTGCCACTATGACATTATTTGAAAGTATAGAATATGTTTTTTTCTATTGGTGTCTTTTATTGTTTATCACCCTCTCATATTCAAGAAGATTTTTATTTTTTTTTCAAGAAGCTTTTTAAATAGCCTTGTCAACTATTTTTTAATTACCTAATAAAATAAGTTCCCCTAAAAGTCAGCATTGTGATTGGAAAGCAATAGAGAGGAAGCTTGATTCATAGATAAGTAGAGTGTGCTATGAATTTTGTTCATAGTAAAACTGCCTATGGATTATGAGATCACTCTAACTTAGAGAAGTTTCAGCAGCTAGGAATAGTGACACAAGTACTGAAGAAAAAGGATTACAATGTCCAAGAATAGGTATCCTTTAATGTGTAAAATGAATCTATTTCTCCTGAAATATTGATGTATAAATCTAATGAAATAGCACCAGAGAATATGGTTGAGAAAAGACATGATAATTTCTTTTGTGAGACAAATAATCTTTCTATAATTTAAAATATTGCTTCTCAGTTGGTGGATTTTGTGATTCTTTTATGTTCTCATTCATTAGATTTCCTTAAAGTGAAAACATACTTGCGCCTAATGTCACATAAATAGATTAGCAACAGTGATTTCTAATCTAGTAGCCTTGCTTGGATTCTGAACTTCAACAACAACAAAAATATTTTAAGACATTTCAGAGCACAGAGATTTTTTTTTTGGTTTAAATGTTAATAATGTGTTTTTTAAATGATATATAATTTGTTACAATTTTATATAAATTAAGGAAAAGAGCTTGGGAACCTCGGGAAGTTAAGAAAAAACAAGAACATACTCTAAGAATTATGTTTCCATATAGTGTGGACTTCTTGATGTAGTACAAAAGAAATTAGGGAAGTAATGTGTGTTCTATGTAGATGACCAACCCTTATGAGCTGCCCACTCTTATACAAGTCACTTAACCTTTTAGGGACTTTTTCTTACTTATAAATAAGGAAAGTTATTTGAACTTACATGCTCAGTGTAATGTCATAATGTGTGTAAAAGAAACTCATGCTTTTCTCAACATTAGAGGGATTTGGGGGAAAGACTATCACAGAAGTGAGGTTTCCTTACCACATCACGCCAGGGTACTTGGGGTTGACATGACTTTTTTGGAGATGTTTAGCTAAGTCACTCTGTGAAGGTAATGTCTACCATGTTTTCCTCATTTCTATACTCTCTGAGTAACAAAGACTAGCCCATTCCAGGGGATAGGGATTAAGGTTCACCCAGTGGGAAGTGGGTAAGGTACATACATACATACATACATACATACATTATTTGGAATTTTTCTGTAAGAAAGATTTCCCCTGCTCTTTCATTTGTCTATCTGTTCAATTCTTTATTTATATCAGTGTGGATTCATTGATATTTATTTTATTTATTAGGTTATAATCTAATAAGATCAGTATTTTGTTGCTCAAAGCATTTTAGCTTCGGTGATTTAGGATTGTTTCTGTTTGGCTATTGTGTCCTTTTGACATGCCCCAATAATTATTTTTTGGCCACTATTTCATTTCCTGGCACTATAAAATGTTTCAGGTTCATCTTGTATTTTTCTTGCCCTACATCTTGAATCAGCCATTTTTCCTGGTTACTTTTTTATTAGAAAATACTTAGAAAATAAATCAACATGAGGTGTGCTCAGTGTGACAGTGGTATTACTACTTCTAGGACCTTTCAGAAAGTAGAGCTAGTATATGTAATGTACGTATACCCATCTATGCACACATAACTACCCTTATTCTGTACCTATCTGTATGTATACTAAAATAAAAATGAGTTCGTATTGATGTCTTCATCTATTATGTATCATTACAAGGTTAATTTTAACTAATTCATTTTGCTTATTTGTAAATAAATTTCATAATTAATAATGTGTACACTTGTGAGAAATATTATCAAATAGAACTGCATCAAACCAAAAAGATTCTGCACAAGCAAAAGAAACCATCAAGAAATGAGAAGGGATCCCACTGAATGGAAGAACTTATTGTCCAATGATACATCTGATGAGGAGTTATTTCCAAAAAATATAAAGAACATATACTACTCAAGACCAAGAAGACAATTAACTGAGTTTTAAAAGTGGATGGCCAATAGACATATGGAAATATGCTCAAAGTCATTAATCATCAGAGAGATGCAAATTAAAACCACAAGCAGATATTATCTCAAAACAGTCAGAATGGCTATAACCAATAAATCAACAAACAGCAAGTTGTGGAGAAAGGAACCCTCCTGCATTGTTGGTGGGAATGCAGCCACTGTGAAAAGAGTATGAAATTTCCTCAAAATCAAAATTTAAATTTGGAACTGCCTTTTGACCCTGTGATTCCACTTCTTGGAATTTATCTGAAGAAACCCAAAACACTAACTCAAAAGAATATATGCACCCTTGTGTTCATTGCAGCATAATTTATAATAGCCAAGATTTGGAGGCATCCCAAGTGCCTATAAGTAGACAAGTGGATAAAAAAAGCTGTGCTACAATTTACACAGTGGACTACTCAGCCATAAAAAAGGAAATCTTACCTTTTGTGACAGCAAAAATAGACCTGGAGATTATTATGTTAAGTGAAATAAGCCAGTCAGAGAAGGACAAATACTATGTGATCTCACTTATGGAATCTAATGAACAAAATAAACTGATGAACAAAATAGAAACAGAGGCACAGGTACATGAAACAGATTGACAGCTGATAGACAGGAGGGGTGTTGGAGGGCTGGATGAACGAAGGTGAAGGGATTAAGCAAAAAACAACAACACAACACATATATTTATAGCACATAGACACAGAAAATAGTGTGATGACAGCCAGAGGGAAAGTGGGTGGGGGTAGGTAAAGGTGGGCAAGGGAGGGAAAATGAGGATGGAAAGAGATTTTGCTTGGGGCTATGGGTGTATGATGGAGTGTGCAGATGATGTTTGATTAAGTTGTTCACTTGAAACCTGTATGGTTTTGTGTACCAATGTCACCCCAATAAATTATATTAAAAAATAAAACAAATTATCCAATAGAATGCAATGTCTGTGTATGGTTATTTTTCTCTTTAGCATTATTCTTAGTCTTTGTCCTGTCAAAACTGTTTCTCAAAGTTACTTAGGCTAAGGCAGTGGTCGGCAAACTGTGGCTCTCGAGCCACATGTGGCTCTTTGGCTCCTTGAGTGTGGCTCTTCCACAAAATATCACATTTTTTAGCAAAGGCCAGCTTAAGAGTACCCTAATTACGTTAATAACAATGTACCTATCTATATAGTTTAAGTTTTAAAAAATTGGCTCTCAAAAGAAATTTCAATCTTTGTACTGTTGATATTTGGCTCTGTTGACTAATGAGTTTGCCGACCACTGGGCTAGGTAGGTCATTCGGCACCTCTGCCCCCCCATCCAGGCCTTCAGTGAGTTTGTCTTACACTGATAATTTGGTAGATTTACTTGTTAAAATTTCTATTCATCTTGAGATATTCCAACATCCTAATGGTTTTCTTATTTTGAAGTGCATAGTATATAGTATACCTATACTATATACCTAACTCTTTGCGTTGTACAGCTCTATGGTTTTGATGAGCACACAGGTATTTGTCCAGCACCACATTACCATACAGACGGTTCTATCAACCCCAGAATTCCTCATGCTATCACTATGGAGTCAAGTCTCCCATATCTAAACCCTGCAACCACTGATATATTTCCTGGGTGCATGCTTTGTCATTTCTAAAATTTCATACATATGAAATCATAGAATATTCAGTCACTTGGGTTTGCTTCTTTCACTTAGCAAAATGCATTTAAGATGTATGCATGATATTGCACGAATCAGTATTGCTTCTTTCCTATAGTTGAGCAGAATTCCATTGTATAGCTATGCTGCTGTTGTTCATCCATTCACCATTTGAAGAACATTTTGGTAATTACAGACAAAAATGCTATAAATATTTACATATAGGTTTCTGTGTAAAAATAAGTTTTAATTTCACTTTGGTAAAAACCTAAGAGTGGGATTGCTGGATCATATGGTAAGTGTATGTTTAATTATATTTTAAAAAAATCAGTACTCAGTTTTTCACAGAGGCAGTATCATTTCTCATTTCTATCACCAATGAAGGAGAGTCTCTGTGACTGCATGCTCACCACTATTTGATAGTCAGATGAAAAAAATCCATTTTAATAGGTGTCTAATGGTATCTCATTATGATTTTAATTTTGTATCTCTCTTAACTAAGGATTTAAAAAATCCTCCCATCTATTTATTGGTCATGCATACATCTCCTTTTTGGTGACAGTCATATCTTTTATCCATTTTAAAATTGGTTATTTTCTTGTTATTAAGTTTTAATAATTCTTTATAGTAGATTTTGGATGTAAATCCCTTATCAGCAATGTGACTTACAAGTCTAAAGCTTATATTTTTATTCTTTTAACAGCTTTTTTCACAGAGCCATGTTACAAATATTTTTTTAATTTTTTAATATATGTATTGCTTTTCATTCACCATGTAATGGGAATGGCTGTAATCTGTTAATTTCTTTAGAGTACAACAGAACATGTACACTTTTATAATCAAATTATAAAAGCATTTCAATGTATCTCACAGCTTGGAGATTTAGACATTGTATATTTTATCCATAATTTCTCAAAAACATGTTGTTCTATAAAATGTCATTTTAGTCAGAGGGGCAGGATTTGACATATTTTTCTCATTGAAATTTTAAAGTTATATGTTTTATTGGTGAGCTTTGATATCAGACTAGAGAAGTCATTTGGTAGCATAATTATAACACTGATCAACAGTCCTCTGGAAAATAATTTTCCAGTACAAAAACTACTAGACATATGGGACTGCAGAGTACTTGAAATGTGGCTAATATAAATTAAATTACATTTCGTTTTAATTAATTTAAAATTTAAAACTGAGACTCAATTTAGTTATTGAAAATCCTTTAAGTATCTGTGGAACATCTTGCCTTTTTGAATCTACTATTTTCAACTATAAATTTTATGAAATTTAAATACAGGTCAAGTATACCCAATAAAAATTTAGTATCCAAATTGAGATGTAATATAAGTATGCACTGGGTTTCAAAGATTTGACATTAAAAAAGAGATAAATGGCCCATTAAAAGTTTTTACATTGATCACATGTTAAAATGACTCTATTTTGATTATGTAAGGTTAAATAAAGTTTATTATTAAAACCCACTATACTTGCTCTTTTTTTTTTTTTTTTTTTTACTTCTTTAAATGTGGCCACAAGAAAGATTTAAATTACATGTGTGGCTCACATTATTTCTATTAGATATCATTGCTTTAGAACCATATATTATTATTAAATTGTATTTTCTGTCAAAAGGCATTGATTCAGTGTTCTAAAATGGCATGCTAATGGCCTATCTATCCACCATGACTTCCAACCCCCCGCCCCCAGCATAATCAGGCACATGTCATTCTCCTGCCTTTGTGGAGAATAGAGGCTCACTGAATTTCAAGTCCCTTTTGATATATTTTTTAAATCCTCAGACAGGGTTTCCAGCAAGAAAAGGGCTGAGTGAACGGAGAGCGATGCTTGAGATGGTAGAATCAGGTGTGGTGCAGGAACAACATCTCCGATGCCCTAAAAGTGTATAAATTTTGGAACACTGTTCACTAATAAGGGCTCAGTCATGGCTCACTTTCTTCTGAGGAAAAAGGGATTGAGCTGCCTACTTTTCTTTCCACTGCTGCAAGTACTTAGTGCTTAGTACTCCTAACTAAAAAACAAAGTGTAGTATTTCGGCCTTTCACTTCTCTCCTTGCTTTTAAGCAATGTGAAATGAATGGTAAAAGTTTTCGTTACTGAACAAAGATCACTTTTCTTCCTTTTATTTAGTTTATTAAATATATATTGTGTGTGTATATACACACATTCTATATATACACATAGATACATTATATATATATATATATATATGTGTGTGTGTGTGTGTGTGTGTATATATATGACTTAGTGCTATCTATCTTGCCAGAACTAAAGCAATTTTTCAAAAAGATAATTAATATGGTAAAAATTGATCTAACCTTGAAATAGTAGACATATTTTAAAACATTTCAATAAATTTTAATACTTTTGCATACAATTCTGCATTATATATATATATATATTTTTTTTTTTTTCTTTCTCTCTAATCCTCACCAGAGGGTATTTTTTTCAATGGATTTTTTTAAGGAAAAGTTGAAGAGTGGAAGGGAAAGAGAGAGAGATAGAGAAACATTGATGTAAGGAAGACATATTGATTGGTTGCCTCTGCAAGAGCCCAGACCAGGGTGGGGACTTGCAACACCAGTACATACTCTTGACTGGAGATTGAACTCAGAACCCTTTTGTCTGTAGGTTGATACACTAACCACTGAACAGCACTGGCCAGGGCTGCATGTCAAATATTTTTAATTGTTTTTATAGAAAACTAAAGAGCAGTATAAAAATCTTCAGCTTATTAAGTATAATATTTATTTTAAAAGTCTATTATAACAGGCATATTAATTTGGCATGATAAATAATTATATTAAGGTTTAACTTTAATACAATGTTACATCTAAATTTGCAGGACACGTCTTCATATAAGATAATCTTCTAAATCTATCCTATAGTTTGGATGAATTATAGCTTGTACTTTTCTGAAACAAAGTTATCTGTAAGTCCTAATGGAACACATTTCTCTCACAGTCAAGGTAGCTTGGGAACATAAACATATATACTTACAATATAGAGAACATATCATGGGGAGCACATAGACAGTTGTTATGCTGTTCCACTGTATTTTAAAATTCTTCAATTAGTTTACTTTTAATCTGTTGGGAAAGAGAAAAAGAAAACGATGTTAGTTAAATGAACTGGATGTACTATAAGTGGAACTAAATAACCAAAAAGAAGCTAAAATAAATCACTTTACTACCAAAGATCTCTCTATATATATTGTTATGTCCCTTGTTTATATTATTTTATCATTTGTTTTAATTTTTAGGAAAATTCCATTGAATCACTTAATAAAATAAGTATTACTTAAAAGACTAAATTTTGTAATTGAAACTATAAGGAAATGAGTGTATCTTGTTAACTAAATATATTTCTCAGTCTCTATTTTTTATTTTTCCTACTTACAGAATACATTAAATTCATTTAAAAAATTAAATATAAACAATTTTTATAGCTGAAACTGGTTTGGCTCAGTGGATAGAGCATCAGTCTGCGAACTGAAAGGTCCCAGGTTTGATTCCGGTCAAGGGCATATAATTTGGTTGTAGGCACATCCCAGTAGGAGGTGTGCAGGAGGCAGCTAGTCGATGTTTCTCTCTCATTGATGTTTCTAACTCTCTATCCCTCACCCTTCCTCTCTGTAAAAAAAAAATCAAGAAAACATATTTTAAAATAAATAAATAAAAAAGGTTATAAATCATCTGGATGTTTATAATTATTTGAATGCTTAACAAAATGAAGACTAAATAATTGGATGATTTGTCTAAACATCTCTAATTTTCATGTTGATTTATGTCAGCTGATATGATTTGAGTGTTTGTATTCCCCACCCCTCCACACCCAAATTTACATGTTATATCCTGGTGCCCAAGATGATGATATTGGGAGGTGGGGCCTTTGAGAGGAAAATAACTTAATTTTCCCCTAATTTAGTACTTTATTTATACTTCAATGTTGTATTTAAACACATTTAAAGATAATCAAAACTCAGACAATAGATGGTATGCCTGTCTTGTCTTTAAAACCAAATCTTACCTAATAATATATTCTCAAATGTATAAAACGTAACAGATGAGTGATATGTCTACATTCTGTATCAATTGTTGCATGTTTCCTGGTGTATGTAATTGTCATTTAATCATCACAGTAATTCTATAAGGTGGGTTTTATTATCCCCATTTTATAGGGTTCTGATCATTCAAACACCTAGACCATATAAGAAGCTAGACATTACACCTTGGGAACTGGGGTTATGCCATCCCTAACCCCAAATGTCTACTCAAAAAAGTTTTCAGTTGCACATGACCTCCTGGAAATTTATTATAAGATAATCCTGCCTGGATATCTACTTTGAAGACTATTTGAACCTTCAATTTGAAAAAAAAAATGTCCTATAAAGTAGATCAAATTCGTCTGTTGAAACTACAAATCTTGTGCTTAAAGTTTTTAAATTAACAAAACTACAAACAATTATTGCATATAACATATATAATGTATTGGTTGTGTATCTTGATATAAAAGATCAATACATTTAATATTATTAAAAATAGAAAAGGGGCATTCATGCCTATCTCAACTGGTTTCAGACTGTTATATTTAGTGAATGTTAATTTTTTCACAATAAAATTGTCACAGCTTCAAATGCCATTTTTGCTCTATTTATACCATCCAACATCTGATTTGATGCTTTTAAAATGTTTCCTTTTTTTTCTGGAAAGTCAGAAAATCAAATATTTTTCATCTGATCTAGAATGAGAGCAAATAATTAGGTCCAGCAAGTGGCCTGAGTCCTACCATCTACTTGGCAACTCAGATGTGTGTGTGTGTGTGTGTGTGTGTGTGTGTGTGTGCACACTTGTGTGCAAGCATTTGTGCACACATACATACATTTCCTAAATCATAGCTATGATTTAATGCTCATAATGCAGAATAAATAACACCCACGTTATGGAGTTACTCTTTTATTGTTATTATTGGAGGCCTTTCTTCCCCCGGCTACAGGCAACGATTTCCCTCTGGCACCGGGACCCGGCCCTCCCTCAGGCGTCAGGCAGGCACCTGGGACCTGGCTTCCCTGCAGCCCCGGCTTTGTTCGGAAGGTCATCTATAAGGATGTCTGGTCTTATTAGCATATTGCCCTTTTATTACTATAGATTTTCTATGAAGTTTTATTTGATTATAGTTATCATCCTTATCTTGCTTTTTGTATTACTATATGCAGGGAAACAAACATTCTATTCCATTGCACACTTCTGTGCCTAACTCAAATGATGATAATACATTTTTCTCTTCGATTTCCTAAATAATTGTCTTTCCTCCTAGAGCAGTAAAGACATCCATCTGCCATGGGACAGAGATGGGCACAGGACACTGAGTTCCTTTCATCCACTTTGATAGATGGTTTAGAGTCATTCAGTCTTGAGAAAGAAATATTTCTAAATTCCTTTAATCCCCTCTTACATATAAAGTCTAGACTTCATGGATTAGTCTATTGTTTGGGTGTTTTGCCAAGATCCAATGCTTAGGAATATAAGCATAAAACACTAAGGTGATTCACTAACTGAGTGTATTTGTCTTCTTGATGTTATTCGGCAAGCACCAATGACTGTTTTCATGTAATTTATTAGAAAGGGGTTTCAAATCATGCAGAAAGCAATAGGAAGAGAGACTTCTTCATATTTTATTTTGAGATATAACAGAAGTGGAGAGAAAGAAGACCACATTGGAAGAGGAAAGTGGCTGCCACAGCCTTGTTTCTTAAGGTCAAACGTCTGGTGGGAGTAGCTTTAGAAATTCCTAGTTGAGCCGAAACCGGTTTGGCTCAGTGGATAGAGTGTCAGCCTGCAGACTGGAAGGCCCCAGGTTGGATTCCGGTCAAAGGCATGCACCTTGGTTGCAGGCACATCCCCGGTGAGGGGTGTGCAGGAGGCAGCTGGTTCTATGTTTCTCTCTCATTGACATTTCTAGCTCTCTATCCCTCTCCCTTCCCCTCTGTAAAAAATCAATTACATATATATATATATATATATATATATATATATATATATATATAAAAGAAAGAAATTCCTATTTGAGGGAATTCTCAGGATTTTGCCTATGATTTGGGGAAGGGATTACTGTGCTCAGTAATCCCGTGCTAACCCATGGTGACTCACTATAGTCACAAGGGTCCCAGGTACCCATAAACTCAGTTTGCAATCCCAAGTCTCTCCTGGTTATTGTGTGGCCTGGATAACGGGCTGGGAAATACTGGCCTCCTGGGAGTCGGGGGCTCAGCTACAGAGGTGTGTGAGATTTTTCAGCTTTAACTAGGTGTCAGGAGAGGGAGGTAGCCATGATTGTAACAGCGGGGACTCTGATGGATCTAATGTCAAGATCCAGGGCAGACGGCATTAGCTGGACCATTAGGCAGAGGCAGAGCAGAGAAAGCACTGTGAGAGATGCCAGGGCAGAGCAGCCAACACTAGGACTGGGCAGCCCCCTTGAGGGGAGGCTGACAGGGAAGGTAGGCCTCCTGAAGGAAGCCATGGCTGACCTGAAGATAAGAACTCAGCCTTATCTTCAGGATCAGACATGGCAAGGCTAGAAGACAGGAGGTACAAAAGCTCAGGACAGGAACCCGCATGGCCTGTTCCAGGAAGAGGGAAACCAGATTGCATGGTGACCCAGAGCACAGTGGTGGGGGAGAGAGGGAGGAGAGTGAGGTAGACAGGCAGCCAGTGGCCAGGTCATGTTGGGCTTCATAAGCCTTTCTATGCTCAGACTTTATTTCATTGTACAATGGTGATCAGAGGGATTGGACCGGGTAAGTGATTAAAAATCGAAAGAATCACTTCATATGTTCAATGGGTAGTACAGAAACAAACCCAGAAGAGGCAGCCAGTCTAAAGACTACTGTAGTAGGTGAGTTGGGAGAAGAGGGTGGATGTAAGTTTGGTGGCAATGACACTGGAGAGAAATGGTTGGATTTGTGATATAGCTGAATAAAGTATAAAATCCTATTCACTCATTTCACAAATGAATTTTTGAGCCATTGTGTAGAAGAGATTATTCTTTTCTTCAGCAAAGAGTTCATTTGCAAAATATAAATTAGGTAGTTATTTATATAAAATACTCCATTCATTTTGGGTAAAACTTACCAAAGGGGAAATTATGGAGACATATTTATATTTTATAATTGGTTTAGTTATTATTGAACCAATTGATTAAAGATAGTATAAACAATTACAAAAGCATTGTATGGTATTTATAAATAGAAAGAATAGTAAAATAGAAAAATGGAGCATTACTTATCAAGAAGAAAACTATCCTGGACTCTGAATGAGTTTGTTAGAGATATCTCAGGTATTTTAAACATTGAATTCCTTGAATAAGAATAAATTTCTTAATTCAATTCACCGGATTAAAGGACACTGAATTTTGAACAAATAAAGACAATTCCTTTATGCAGTTGATAGTAATAAATGAGATTTGCTGCCAGAAGAGGTCACCCAGCCAATTCCTGTGGCTGTACTTTAAACAGAACTTCATGACTTCAGCATTACCACCCTGGGCCCCTCAGTCTTCTTTAATTCAACATACATTTTCCTAAATGTGTTCTATAACAGCTGCTGGGTGGCATGGCTAAAAGGGCGACTAAAACACTCTTCTGCCCTTGAAGGGTTCATAGTCCAGTGGGAGAAGATAAGAAAAAGGAATGAAGAAATTTGTACAAAACGTCTGGCCAGGGGCACCTATACAGCAGCATTCAATTCTAAATGGTTGAAGCTTAATAGAAAATAGATTGTGTGAAGAGAATGTTGAATTGCAAGTAGGCAGTTCGGTATTAGCAAAGATAAGGAGGACAGAGATAAGATAATTTGGGGCTGAAAGATAACCTGACTTTGGTGGAGCAAAGAGGTAGGCAGGACCAGCAGAGGTAAGGGGGGGGCTGGTCAATGGAGGGCCCTTTGGTTATGCTGAAAGGTTGAACATCAACACTAATATAATACCACCTAATAATAAAAATGTGCGCTCTATATACCGACCACAATTATAAGAGTTTTACATACATGTTTTCATTCAATATATCAATAAGCTTATAAGATATTAGTTTAAATTTCTTTAAAAATTTTTTTATTGATTTCAGAGAGGAAGGGAAAGAGAGAGGTAGAAATATCAATGATGAGCGAGAATTGATTGGCTGCCTCCTGCATGCCCCCTACTAAGGATCAAGCTCGCAACCCAGACATGTGCCCTGACGGGAATCAATCCCTAACCTCCTGGTTCATAGGTTGATGCTCAGCCCCTGAGCCACACTGGCTGGGCTATAAGATATCATTTTAGAGAAGAGGAGTAGGAAGCACTGAGAGCTTAAGCAGTTTGTCCTGGGTCAGCCAGCTTGTAAATGGCGCACCTAACGTGGAACCCAGGAAACATGATTCCAGAGCATCATTCTTGGTCCCACAGGTCTGCCTCATGTGATCCACATAGGATGATTTACATGTAAGATTTTTTTTGGAATGATATACATGAAAAAGGAATAATTATTTTTCTGACAGTACATGTTGATTTGCTCTTTATATTACATAAAACTGGGAATAAGAATCCTGAACCTAAAAACACAAACAAAGAAAGGGGAGGGGGAGGGAAATAATGTTTCTGGAGCATTTCACCATGAGACAAATTCTAGCCTGGATGGTTTAATGGTCATCTTCCTTGGTCCATATCCCTGCAAAGCTGTGGGAGCAGTGTGTGATTGGTTACTGCTGTGGTTCTTTGGTTATTTTCATAGCCTGGGTCCTTTGGGATTTCTTCTTCCCTCCCTTCTTAAGCAATTGGTGTGGATGATCGGTCCTGACCCTTATTCCTCACGGATATATGGCACAGATCTCTGTGAACTGAGAGAACAGTGTTGGGGCTGATGAAGTGAGTCTTCCTGACTGATGCAGATTTCTATACTTGCTGAGCTGCTGTAGGAGACAGGATTAGTACCTTGTTTCCCCCAAAATAAGACATCCTCCGAAAATAAGACCTAATTACAGGTTTCCTTCTGAGTGAAATATAAGGCATCCACCCAAAAATAAGGCTCCCAGGATTCACAGTTTGTCTGGTTTGTGTTGACAACTACCATACTACCATACCGTATTCAGGTATGGTAGTAAAGGAAAATAAATTTCCTTTATTTTCATTTAACAATAAATGTGGACCGTATTCTTCTTCATGGAAAAATAAGACATCCCCTGAAAATAAGACCTAGCGCATCTTTGGGAGCAAAAAAATAATATAAGACACTGACCTATTTTCGGGGAAACAGGGTAGCGCTTAGGACCATTACAAGCATCAATATCTTGAGGACTTTAAATATGCTTATGCTTGGTATACAGGTTATTGTCATGATAGGAGATACATGGAATCAATTTGTCTGTAGCTATACAAATGTATACTTTTCAACATACACTTTTTGATGGAGGGAGAATTGCTTAAATTCTCCTAAAACGGGCAGAACCCTTAAGGGCAATTTGTTGAGCTCCTTCCATCTGGGGCAGTACTGAAAAGCTCACTGTGTATTCTTCCTAGGTCATCCATTCCACTCCAATATTTGGGGGGAAATATTCTATAATAGAGACATGTAATAAATAAGATGTAGAATGCACATGCATTTTTAAAGATTGGTCTAACCAAATATTTATTGACTGCCTACTGAGATGGGTGCTATTGTGGTTATTGAGATTAAAGCAGTTATTCTTACCTATTTAAGGTTATCTTGTGCTGGTTAGTGAGGAAAAACGTGGTATGTTTTAACATGTATATGGGGAATCCTTTTTCCACCCCCCAATTTTATTAGGAAATAATTGACATTACTGTACAAGTTTAAGGCATACAGCATGATGGTTTGATTTACATATAATGGAATGAATAATACAAGAGGTTTAGCTAACATCCATTATCTTAAATAGGTACAATAAGAAGAAAAGTATACTTGTAATGACAACTTTTAGGATTCACTCTCTTAAGAATGTTCATATGCATCATGTAGTAATGTTAGCTACAGTCATCATGTTGCACATTACATCCCTAGTGCTTACCAGCATATATCTTATAACTGCATCTTTGTGCCTTTGACCACACTCTTCCAATTCAACCTTCCCCCACCTTCCATCTCCATCTCTGGTAACCATAAGACTGACGACCTTTTCTATGAGTTGTTTGTGTGTGTGTGTGTGTGTAGTTTTTTTTTTTTGTTTTGTTTTGTTTTTTAGATTTCACATATAAATGAAAGCAGGCCCAAAAAAAAAAAAAAAAAGGAAGAAAGAAAAGAAAAAAAGAAAAGAAACAAAAGGAACCAGAATTAGAAATAAGTAAAATGGTCTCTATTTTTAGATGACATGATTTTATATAAAGAAAATCCAAAACACACAACCAAAAAATGTTTAGATCTAATCAATAAATTCTGTAAGCCTGCAGGATACAAAATGAACATGCACAAAGCAGTAGCCTTTCTATACACTAACAACAAATTTTCTGAAAAATAAATGAAGAAATTGAGATACACACACACACACACACACCCCTGTTCATAACAGTATCATTTACAATAGCCAAGATGTGAAAACCTCTTTTAAGTTTCTAAGTGAAATATGTCAGATTGCGAAAGACAAACACTGTGTGATTTTAATTCTTCCTTAAATGTTCAGGGAAATTCAGCAGTGAAGCCATCTAGGCCTGGGCTTTTCTTCATTGGGAGAAATTTAGATTACTGATTCAGTGTCCTTACTAGTAATTGGCTTATTCAAATTTTCTATTTCTATGGGAAATCTCTTTAGGGGATTCCATTGATAAGTATTTTGCCTTCAGAAGCTGGAAAAAATACATCATGACTGTTTTGGTTTCGAAGGGGATTAGTAAACTGTGCATTGAAGAGCCAGATGGTAAATATTTTAAGCATTGATAGCCAAGAAGTAAAGTCAAGGTTGTCCTATAGATAAGAATTTATTATGCAACTTCTGTTACAACTCCTCAACTCTGCTGTTGAAGTGTGAAAGCAGACATAAATGCATGTTCTGGTTTGTGTCCCAGTCAACTGGTATTTACAAAACGTAGCAGTAAGTAAGATTTAGCCCACAGACCGTAGTTTTCTACTTTTTGGTTTAGATTACATGAATCTGTTTTGTTTTGTTTTAATTTCACTGAAATATGGGTTTAAAAGTGGCTTTTTTTCCTACCTTTAAATTGAATTAATAAAGTTTAGGCACTCCATCCCCTCATTTCTCTAGTTTAGAGGGGGTGATGGAGCAATTAATTCAATGAACAATAAATTCTGTCTATTGTGAGAGACAGGATAATCACTGGGCTGAGGTCCAGGGGCTGCTCCCCAGAAGCAAATGACCTTCTTGCTTGTTAAGATAACGCTTTGATTTCTGATCCTACTTCTTAAAATCCTCCCTAGATAAAGAATCTAAAAATGAGAGGTAGAAAGTAAAGTCAAGATAAAAATTGTAAGATAATTATATCCTTCCTAAGTCATCCAGAGTGAGATGTCAGGCTGGAAACAAACATGGGAGACTGGCCAGGAACAGATGGCTGATGACATACTCCCTCCCTCCCCTCCTCCCTCCCTCCATCCATCCCTCCCTCCTTCCCTCCTTCCTTCCCTCCCTTCTTTCCTTCCTTCCTTCCTTCCTTCCTTCCTTTCTTCCTTCCTTCCTTCCTTCCAACTATGATAATAACAACTAAAAAAATTGGACACTTTTCTTTATAAACAGTTTCATGAACTATATTTCCAAGAGATACTGAAAAATAAGTGTGGGGTAGAATCCAGAGCTTCCATTTAGAACAAGCCCTTTCTCTCCCAGTGGAATTTATTGCAGATGTTTGGGGACAATGCTGTACAATATCACAACTAGGTTAAGTTCCAGAATATTCAAAATGGTTGAATAAAAGGGACTATAAAAACTCATATGATTAAATAACCAAAAATATTTTTGGGTATGACTTAATTGCATAAAAATGTTTTGCTATAAATTTTAATTATAAATTTAACCTACCCTAGCAGGTGTGGCTTGATATTTGAACAGAAACCCAGGAACCCGGAAGCCACAGTTCGACTCCTAATCAGGGTACATGCCTTAGAAGGCAGTTAATCAACGATTTTATCTCATCCTTGATGTTTTTATCTCTCTCCCTCCCCCTTCCTTTCTCTGAAGTCAATTAAAAAAATAGTTGAACCTTTTCCTGCCATTTTGGACCCTGTGGAGACCTGCTGGGGACAGGACTTCTCTAGTGACAAATATGTGTGGAAGGCTGTGGTCCGTGGTCATTTTTCATGGGCTGTAAGCAGAGTTTCCAGAACTAGAGGGAGCACACAGCTCTTCTTAAAACTGAAGTTTTATGCCTGAGATGAAACAGAATTCTATCTAGGCAAAAGTTGTGCCTATGTATACAAAGCAAAGAACACCACAGTGACTCCTGGTGGCAAGCTAAACAAAACCAGAATAATGTGGGGAAAGGTAACTCGTGTTCATGGAAACAGTGGCATGGTTTGTGCTGGATTCCGAAGCTACCTTCCTGCTAAGGCCATTGGATACAGAATCCTGTAATTCTGTACCCCTCAAGGATTTAAATTTATTGAAAAAAAATTAAGTGGATTTGTTTTCCTGTGTTTTGGTAAAAAGAAAAACGTATTTTGGAAAAAAACAAAACAAAAACAACACACACACTCACACAAACACACAGACTTTAAGCTTTGTAATTCAGATAAAAATATCTTGGGAAATCAATCTTCAAAATAATAAAATTTAGCATACTTTTTTATAATCAACAAAGAAGAAATGCTGGTAAAAAATGTAAACAACTATTTTATACCATGACAACTTAATTTAAAATTATGTATTTTAAGTTGCATTGAAACTGCCAAAAGATTTTTAAGGATCACAATTTCTTATTAAATGCTCATCCTCAACTGATGTTCAGGGAAAGACAAAGAATATAATATAATTTTAGTTGCAATTGCTGCATTAAATACAATTATTTGAGCTATGAATGAACCAAGTTATTAAAAAAAGAAAGAAATACATATCATTCAGAATGTAGCCAGATTTTACAACAAAGCTGTATTCTGGCTCACTGCATACAAGGGAAAGCATTTTGTTTTAAAATGCATTCATCTCCTGTTGAGCCTTTTTAAAACTTGAATTTCAGGATTTTAATATCCTAAATAAAGGTAGTACATTCTTTTGTTCTTACCCCAACCAGAGATGGTGCTCCATGATAATCATAAATGTTGACTATATTAAGCAAACACAGAAGAACTCAGATTACTTGATTTACACTTTACCAAGGCTTTGTATTTGTTCCTATTCTTCCTTCTTATTCACACGTAGGAAGTATTTTGGAAGAAGAGAAATCCACGCCTATGAGACCATTTATATTCGTGTAGTTTTCTATTGCCAAAATTTTACACAAATGCCCCTCCTACTTTTTTTTATATATGTCCTTCATTATGTCCTTCATATATGGGAAATGTGCAGACCTAACTCCACCTTATCATGGGAAACTTAAAATGAAATATGAAGCCATTTTTCATATAATTTGATTTAAATACATTACTTAAATATTTACCATAAAAGTGAAAACACAGCTGAAGAAAAAGTACCCGAGATGAGCAATCTAAGTTTTCCTCATTTGGAGCTGGTTCACTCTGGCGAGTGGGTAAGGGATGTGGACCCTCAGACTTGGGTTTGCTGCCAAGTAAGAAGCTGGGGGCTGTGGACAGCAAGCAGGGACAGGGAAGGCTCTGATCCCAACCATGATTTTGGGATTGGCACATTTGTGATACAAGATCCTTTAAAGACATATCACATGAGCTCACCTGAAATCTAATTGTTTAATGTAAGAAACATTCAAACCTGTAAGTATTTGTTTTGTGAGTTTATTTGAGCCAAACTATGTACAGTTGCCAGGAAGCAGAATCTCAACAGATTGAGATAATGCTCAGGAGGCGGGCAGTGTTTCACCTTGTTTTATAAATTACAATCAAAAGGAGGAGATGGATGTATGTAAATCCGTTGGTGATAGATTAGGGAGGCGGGAGAGCAAAGCAGAGAAACCTCTGGGACTGGGTACAAAGTAATATGGTAGACACAGGCTTCTTTTACACAGATGGGTATGGGATAGTTAGCAGTCAGCAATTAACAGGATAACAATAACAAGGAGGGAATTTGGGGTCTCTGCCTTGGTGCATTGATTGTGCCCAGAGGGGTCTGGGAAAGGGGAAGTCACCATGACATTCCAAAGGGATGTTATTGTAGATTCAAAAAGACAACAGGCTCAGTCGGCTTAGAGTTCAAGTTTTAATTTTGGACCATCCTTTGTGGTTCATAGGTCTTTGAGTTTGCAAAGCCTTCATGCAGGCGTTTCCTCACCCTTTTTGTCCACATAGTGAAAATAAACTGAGGAATAAAACAGGTCCAGAGGCATGGGTGCATGGAACAGAGGGACAGATCTCAGAGGGGAGAAGGGTGGGAGGACGGGAAGAGATTAACCATAGAACAAGTGTGAGTATATGTGAGGAGATAGAAGAGGGTCAGGTAGAGAGGAACTAGACCACGGGGGCTGGGGAGTGGAGCATTGCAGACGCATGCAGAGCACAGCTCGCTGACCATACCCTGTTCTGAGAAAAGCGGGGAGACAGACAAAATGCCTTAGAACTAGAACTAGCTGGGTGGGGAAGGAAGGGCATGCACTGAGACATAAGCTTTGAAACGTTTGGATGTTGCTAAGACAGGCACCTTGCCAATAAATGATCACAAGGAAGTAAAGTGTATAAACCAGTTCCAAAGATGGGCTGCTAAGGTAGAATTCTTTGGAAGGAGCAATCAGGAGCTAGTAAGGCATGTATCTATCTCTAAATAAAAATGTGCATACTTCCTCTCCTTTCTCTCTCTGGTGCACTGGGTTTCTATGGCAGGAGATGTACTCCCATGCATCTATGTGGCTTACGGGGATGTGAGACTTCACATGTTGCAGTTCCCTTGCTGAACTGCAACATGGAACGGAAGCTCTGGACACTGGCCTGCTTTTGGAACCCCATATACATCTTTTCCAGAACTGGCTTCTCGCCATAAAATTTGCTCTGCTAACCGCTTTTTGTCCAAGAACCCATTCTTTGGTTTTGCAAGAACTAGGACCCGAGCACCACAAGTGTGGAGAAGGCCTGGGCTGGGTGGAGTGGGGGGAAATGGGAGACATCTCTCAACAATAAATTTTAAAAAACAATCAATAAAAATGCAAATGAACCCTAGAACTATTCTGATTTTTATATACATAAACTTAATCAGATCTATCTGGCAGTCCTGCTAAACACCTAGTTGAGATTAGCATCCCCAAGCCTCCTTCCCTTTGTGGTGGACTGAACTGTGTTTACAAAAGACTTGTTGAAGTTTTAACCAACACCCCCCACCCCACCCCCCGGACCCTCCTATCTGTGTATAGGACTTCATTTGGAAATAAAGTCTTTGCAGATGTAATGAAGTCACACTGGATTAAGATGGGCCCTAACTCAGTGACTGGTATTTTTATAAGGAGAGAAAAAATTGGAGGCCCAGAGACACTCAGAAAGAATGCCATACGGTATGAAGCCAGAGACAGAGATGGGAATTATGCTGGCACAAACCAACGAGCATCAAGGAGTGCTGGCAGCCACCAGAAGTTTAAATTATTCTCTTGTAAAAAAAATCTAACCACTAGAATTTTTGATGGAATCAATTTCTGTTGTTTTAAGCCACCCAGTTTCTGGTCATTTGTTAGAGCAGCCCTATGAAAGTAACACATCAGTCAAAGGTTTAATTGGGATTTGGGTAAGAAGGGTAGGCGTGGTAGCGGTAAGCTTCAGTAGTGATCAGTTCTTGAATATCAAGAGAGCATAAGCATTTTGTTCATGTGGGAAATGGAAACTGAGAGCAGCGAGGAAGAAGGAAGTATCTAAAAGTACACATATAGGCTGGCCAGCATGGTTCAGTGGTTCGATTTCCGGTTCAATGACAGGGTTGCATTCTTTGTTCACTACCTCAGCTAAGGTTGCAGAGTTGAAAGCAGGAAGCCTATGTGTCTCCTCCCAGCTGTTATTTTCCAAAAGCCCAGGGCCTTTGAGGAGCACCAGGGAGAGAGAGAAAGGGAAAATACATAGACGTTGTGAGCATTAAATGAGTTTTGTGATATGTTGAGACAGTTCTACACATAGAAAATGCTCATTCAAGGTGAGTGGTTGTTAATACAGTTGTACCCCCCCTTATTTGTGGGGGGTTTATTCTGATATATCCAGTGGATGCCTAAAACTGCTGGTAGTACCAAACCCTACTGTGTTTACCTATGATAAAGTTTAATTTATATGTTAGGCACAGTTCGAGATTAAAAACAATAACTAATAATACAATAGAACAATTATACTATAATCAAAGTGATGTGAATGTGGTCTCTATATATTTTATTTTACTATACTAACATTCTACTTCTTGTGTTATTGTGACATGATACAATGCCTATATAATGAGATGAGGTGACGTACTCAGAACATCTTAAAATTTAAAACTTACAAATTGATTCTTTCTGTAATATTTCCATTTAATATTTCTAGATCAGAGTTGACTACAGATAATTGAAACTGTGGAAAGCAAAACTGAAGTTAAGAACAAACTACTTCATTATTTTATTATTTAATAACTTTCAACTCTCATTCTGTATGTGTGTGTGTGCAACATGTCTGCATTTTTGTGAAGGGTGTCAGAAGTCAGCACAGATTATCTGACTTTTAAATTAATGCACACGTAGAATTCACCACATATCACAACAGCCTGAGCAGAAGCCAGGAGTGAGAAATGGCATGCCACCACCCTATCTGTGTCTTCCTAAAACACAGATCTGCATAAGGACAAAATAACCAACAAAAGACTTTCTAGCTCCTTTTTGCCTGGAAACATTTCCCAGAATGTGTTACATAAAAAAATGAAACTTCTGCCAGAACCGGTTTGGCTCAGTGGATAGAGCATTGGCCTGCGGACTGAAATGTCCTGGGTTCGATTCAGGTCAAGGGCATGTACCTGGGTTTCGGGCACATCCCCAGTAGGGGGTGTGCAGGAGGCAGCTGATCGATGATTCTCTCTCATCGATGTTTCTAACTCACTATCCCTCTCTTTTCCTCTCTGTGAAAAATCAATAAAATATATATTTTTTAAAAATGAAACTTCTTTTTAAGATATTTTAGGAAACTTTGAGTTAAGCAATGGAAAAGCTACATTTTGTGAATGTGACATGGAACATTTTCAAATCTTGATTGACCTTGAGGTCTCACACAGCACAAGATCACATGTAGTGAAACACTGACTTAGAGTAAAATGACATATAGGTTTTTAGGTTTATTAGCACCACCAAAACTTTTATATACCAGGGCGCAGGAGTCATAAGATCTTGATTCAATTCTGCCTCTGCCACTGAGGGGAATTTAAGTCCTTTGTTCTTCCATTTAATTTGTCAGCACTGAAATGCTAAGTTTATCTTCCTCTGAAGGATGATTATACACTAAGATAAGGTGAGTAAATTCCTGCTACGACTGAACAGGTCCCAGGCATGGAAGTCCATGCTGCTATCAGCCTCTATCTTGCACTGGAACTGTGTCAGCCAAGCTCCTTCCCGCCACATGGAAAGCCCTCTGAAGGTAGAGTTGATTTCTTAACATCACATGTTCCACTTCTACCCATACATGATGCTCAATAAATAAAAATAGTTGTTGAGCCGAAAGGGGGAAAGTGCTGAGAAGAACTGCTGTAAATATTTTTATTCACTCACCAAATAATAGCTGCTAAAATAATATTTTAAGAATTCACTTTTTTGTGGATCCTTATGTACTTACTGTCTTTGAATCATGTTCATTCTTACTTCAGGAAGAGTTGTGATTATCCTATCTAATAAAGAGGGAATATGCAAATTGACCATCATGCCATCACAAAAGATGGTGGCGCCCATAGTCACAAGATGGCAGCGCCCAGTCCCCTCAGTCCCTCCAGGGTCCCCCAGTCCTTTCAGCCCAGCTTGGGGGGGGGGGCGGTGGCAAGCACACCGTGCGTCCTAACAAGTCCTCAGCCCCCCAACCACCCAGGGCCTGCCTGAGGCCTAGGCAAGCCTTGGACATCACTGCC
Source organism: Vespertilio murinus (assembly GCA_963924515.1). Taxonomy (NCBI): domain Eukaryota; kingdom Metazoa; phylum Chordata; class Mammalia; order Chiroptera; family Vespertilionidae; genus Vespertilio; species Vespertilio murinus. The sequence continues at coordinate 157,767,111 of OZ004705.1, read as the reverse complement.
CAGCTAATGCCCGAGATGCAGGCAAGCCTCAAATGGCAGCTGCCCAGCCGCTCAGGGCTGCCCGAGGCTCAGGTAACCAGGGCTGGTCAAGGCTTGCGCTGCCAGCAGTGGCAGCAGCAGAGGTGTGATGGGGACATTGCCTTCCCCTGATTGCTGGGTTGCCTCCTAGCCCTGAAGGCTCCTGGACTGTGAAAGGAGCAGGCTGGACTGAGTGAGCCCCACTCCAGTGCATGAATTTTCATACACTGGGCCTCTAGTATGTTCATATAATATAGACATGTAGAAAGCCATATTCCAATCCCAGTTTTTATTAAAGAGAGCTTTTCTGTGATATATCCTAATTCCTAACACAATTTAATTTATTAGCTCTTCTATGAAATATATATATGGCCAAGATTAGCATATCCTTTCCATTTCTCTGGGAAATGTGCCATTCAATCATGCAGTGGTGTTGTCAAGCCTCGCACCCATCCCCTCTCCTTCAGACAGAGACCCTTATACCTCATCCAATTGCATTAGTCACATGGGAAAGATAAATGAGATCGTAGAACAATCCATAAAATTTTTTCAATGCATTAAAATAAAAATAAACAAAACTTATGAAGCAAAGTGACTTTGCCAACTCATTCATCTAATTAGTGAATATTTGGTAAGCCCATTTAATATGCAAAAACTGGACTAGGTGCTGGTGATACACTGGTTAGCAAACAGATATGGTCTCTGATTGTATTAACCATTCAGCTTTATAAGTAATGACAAATAACAACTGGTATAGAAGGAAAAGTATGGAATGTTACAAGAGTAATATGGGGAAATCAAACCTGTGCCTCCTGTGTATCTGAGGAATGAGATGAGAGCTACAAGAAAAATAGAAATTGTGTAGAAGGAGGAGCAGGAAAGATGGACTTTTCTATTCAAAGACAAAGTCAATGGCTAGGTGAAAAATTGGGGACTAATAACATCTGTATAAATTTGATACCAACTGCATATTTAAAATAGAAAAAAATTTAAAGCTGTAAATTTGAAATTAAAATATAGAAAAGACTATATAACTAGCAAATAAATGGATAAAAAGGCAAATGAAAGGATCATTGAACCTATCACAATGCCAAGGCAGAAATTTGAGAATACTAAGTGCTAGCAGGCACCTTGTCACCTGGAGAATAGGCTAGTACATTAAGTGTATGCATGGAAACTGGGCTGCCCACTTTCTGGTTATGCTGATGCTCTAGCGTAATTATTAATACCTAGTGGCCCGGTGAATGGAATTCATGCATCCGGGGTGGTGTGTCCGTAAGCCCTCCCTGCACCCTCTCCAATCTGGGACACTGGCTCCTAACTGCTCACCTGCCTGCCTGCCTGCCTGCTCATCTGCAACTGCCCCCCCTCCCTCAATGGCCTTCTTGTCCCCAACTGCCCCCCCACTGCCAATCTGATTGCCCCAACTGCCCCCCCCTTCTGGCCTTCTCACCCCCAACTGTCCCGGCCAGCCTGCTTGCCCCCAAGTGCCCCGCCCCTGTTGGCCTGCTTGCCCCCAACTGGACCCTCTGCCAGCCTGATCGCCCCCAGCTGCCTTCCCCTCCTGGCCTGATTGCCCCTAACCATCTCTGCCTCAGCCCCGCCACCATGGCTTTGTCCAGAAGGAGATCCAAAAAGTCTCCCACTCTAATTAACTTATTACCCTTTTATTACCTTTTATTACTGTAGTATAGATAGAGACCTAGTGCATCGGAGGGGGCTGGCTGATCTGCCCTGAAGGGTGCCCTAGATCAGGGTGGGGTCCCCACTGGGGGCGATCCTGGCCTGGGCAAGGGGACTGGGCAGTTTGCTAGGCAGGCCACGCCCTCATCAGGGTAAGGGTCCCCACTGGGGGGTGTGGTTGGCCTGGGTGAGGCGCTGAGGGACATTTGGGGGCAGTTTGCAGGACTGCCAAATCCCTGGCTTTGTCTGGAAGGTTTCCAAAAAGTCTCTTGGTCTCATTAGCATATTACCTTTTATTATTATAGATGCTCTCTTCCATTCTCCAAGTTATTTCAGTATGGAAGATAAGTTAAAATGAATGCTCTACTGATGACCCAGCAATTCTACACCTTAAGTTTCTCAAATAAGTATTTAAGCGAATGTGTATGGATATTATATCACAGTGCTGTTAGTGATCCTTGGAAATTGGAGAAAACCCAGAATACCTTCGCTAGGGAAATAATAAAATGATACTCAAAGGATGTAAGACATGAAATGGTATCACATGATTATGAGTGATAAACTATATTCATGTGAATGTAGAGTGAACCTATAGCTGCACTTGGAAATCCTATCTTTATTTCAGGGACATCGGTGTGTCTGGTTTTTACCAGTGGCCAAGGTAAGAGCAGTGGGGTCTTATGATGTATTGGGGACCCTCAGGGTGAGGATCTTTACTGATGTTTGCAACTGGTCTTCTGAGGCCTGCTAAGCCAGGCTTCCTTATGTGGCCAAAGGAACATCAGTGGGTTCCCTGGGTTCTTCTCCTTTGAGTTTTTCCAATGATGGCACCTTACACACGGGATGTCTCTTTAACCTCCAATGCTTACTTGCACTGTCTTTCTTTTGTTGTACCAGTAAATTTTACATTTAAATAATAAATACCTTAGGTGAGTATCCACTGTGGAGTCTGGTCAGTACTTTCAGACTGCCAAACATAGAAAATCTTCACACAATTTTAGCTATCTACATAGAGCTTATTTAGTAAAACAAGAAATTTAATAAGATATCATGCCGTACGTCATAATGTCCTTTATGCAAATTAATAAAATATGAACACACACAAAACAGTAACTTTTACAAGAATACATATAGAACCAGGAATATGTAGCACATATAAATATTAGAGAGAATGTCCATGGGGAGTGGGAAGAAACAAAGGGAATCAGTGACCAGAACTTTGCAGAGATTACAGACCATAATGAGCTGAGGAGTCTGAGTATAGCAACTGTCAGTACTGGGCCTTCAAGGTAATGCCTATGGTTTACAGGTCAGAATCCTCTCTACTATATGACAAATTTTAAAACTGTTACACTGCTAGTCAGCTCAGTTTAATCTCTATGAGGCATATTTTTGCATGTTAGGTCTAATTTGCTAATAGCTGAGCATTAGAGCAATGAATCCCAAAAGGGTGTCTGGTAAGATTAATTTTGCACTTTTTGAATAATGATTATTCAACTTTAAAGTCAGCTAGGGTCAAGCTTTGATAAGTTTAACAATGAACTCTGGGTAATTTAGATAAGTAATTTCAAGAGATAAGAATGTGGTACAATTTATTGGTTTTAGTACTTCATCCAAAAATTTGTTCTTTTTATCTTCTTAGATGGTTAAGTCTATAGCTTAAAAATAGTTAGCACTTATGAAACACACCAGATGTTTTTTTCCTAGAAATTTAGGCTATTTTTTACCAAATGTTTCGAGAATCAATCCAAAATTATTTTAAATGTTAAGAGAAAAGAGAAAGATATGATCTTCTGTACAATCTAAAGTTTAGCATAATTAAACTTTTTTTAAATAAAAGCCTCTCTTTTAAAATATTTTCAAGGTTGTTAGACACTTTTTTTTGTAAAGCAACTCCCATCTTTGTAACTAAAATTAAAAAGAAACCCTAAGTTCCAACTAATTTTCTATTCATTTGGCAATACATTCTGAAAGGTTAAAGCTTAGTTTGAAGTGTCATATGATGACGAAAAATGTTTTCTCAAATTACTATTGCTCCTATCCACTATGTTTAGGACATGGTAGATACTCAAGAAATAGCAGCCGAGAGATGTTTAGGCTAATAAGAGAAAAATTAGTATATTTAATAGGTTACTTATAATATTTGAAGCGCTATCCTGCTTAAAGAGGTTTGTGTTTTGTGGATCTGGCAGTCAGAGGTGAGATCAATGATGGTGATACGAGAGAAGCAGAATTTAATTCAGTACAAAGAACTCTAACATAGTGAGATCTACTTGAAAATGGAATGGAAACCTGAGAAAAGAAGATGCTGCCTATTACTAAAGGAATTCAAGTGGAAGTCATGTGGTCACTCAACAAAGATGCAATAGAGGTGCTAGGATACTGCGTGACAAGTGGAGTAGGTGAAGGTGACTGTACTAGTCTACTCTGTTCAAAGATCATTGTAAGTGAATATTTCCAGAGGACAAAAAAGAATAAATGGAAGGTCATCAGTTTATTTTATAGTACCTGATACCCATACATCTTATCGTTAGGTTTGCAATTCCATGATTTTGGCCTATGCTTGTTAATAAATATCCAAAAAATCTATTTATTTATCAGAAAAGCAAGCCTTTCTGGGGATTTGTGTATTCTGAAATAGTAACAATAGATGTAACTCGCCTATTCAATTATTCAAAAATATTTTCAAGATACCACTTAATTTGAGACACTGGTGATACAGTGTTGATCAAAAAGGACAAAGTTTCTGCTCTCAGGAAGCTGAGATCTAGTAGAGAAACTGAAATAGAAAAATTCCAGATTGTGATAAATAAGGAGAATGGATTGTAAGGAGACAAAAGTGGAAGCAGAGAAACCAGTTAAGTGGCAACTGCAATGTTCCAGTTAAGAAAATTTGGAAGAACTCTTATTTCCCCAAAGGGAAATGAAGAAGTCGTAACTGAATTAACTTCCTGGAGGAAGCTTCCATCTAAATGCCTAGACAGAAGGAGAACAATAAGAAACTGGTTAATATAGCCATGGTATCCCGGAAGATCAGTGTTAGGAAATAGCAGATACTGTTTCAAGTTATTGAAAATGGAACGTTGGTTGAAAGATTACATAGAAATCAGGTATTTCCTAGTCCTTCTTCCCCACATTTAAAAACAAGGTATTTACCAACTAGTTTGTAATATTAATAGTCTAGGAGGTTGTATAAAAGGGACTTGTGTACGTATGTTAACAATCAAGGTTTCCTTACTATGGTCCATTCGTTTATATGGATATAAACCTGACTAAATGTTCTGATTTGTGAAGCAAGGTTAACGATATTTGCTGCAGAGCACTTCATGTGGTAAATTCTAAGACAAAAATAACTACTATTAGAAGCACTTCAGCTTCCCTAAGAGAAATAATACCACAAACACAAAACAATATTATAACATGCTTATTTTCATTTTGGGGGGAGTTAAGCATGTATTTATATATTTTCCTATCTGCCATGCCTCTTCCCTCTGGCAACCATCACCTTGTTTTCTATATCAATGGGTCTGTTACTTTTTTTTTCAATTTTATTTTTTTAGATTCTACATGTAAGTAAAATCATGATATTTGTCTCTGTCTGACTTATTTCACTTAGCATAGTGTCCTCTAGATCCATCTAGTTGTTGCAAATGACAAGATTTCATTCTTTTGTGTATATAAACAATGCAATACATTGTCAATAATCTACTTAATATGTACTTATTAAATAGTACCAAGCATATATGCCAGTCCCAGCAGTTCAATATTCAAATGAAAAAAACAGATCAGTTTGCCAATTCTATCCCATACAGTAAAAAATGATAAATATAGCATTCTTCAAATGGGCCTAATTAAATAACATAAATTTAGGTGAAAATTCACAAAGTAAGTGGATATTTGTCTGCATGGATGAAGAAATACTATAATTTATATTCATAGGGTAAGATACATTAATTCAGCAGCCACTTGAAACCCTAAGTTATTTCCAGATTACCCATCAGGCTATGTATTCAGTGAAACTGCCATCCTTGACATTTTGCAGATAGCTTAATAATCCTTATTAATTTTTCCCACTTCAGACACAGCCCCAAAAGAAAATAGTCATTCTATAGTCCCTCAAATCTCAACATCAATTTAAAAAAAAATACATTTTGGTGTAAAAAAAATGCAAATTTTCTTTGCTTGGTACCTGCTTCCTGTTGAAAGTTACTGAAAAGCTGAGCTATTGCTGAATCCCATGGAAGTGTTATCTCCCTGCGGAGGGACTGCCCTGAGTCATAGGTCACTCCAGGCCGCTCGCCTGGCCATTTCCTTACTTACACTGAGTGGCCAGATCATTATGATCTCTGAACACACAATTATTTGGCCACTCAATGTAGACTGACCACAGAGTCGGGGTTTTAAAATAAGATTTTCCATGTATAAGAACTGCATTGTGGGTAGTTAGAAAGAAGCAGAGGACTTAGTAGCCAGAGGCTGGGGACCACTATCTCCTGTTCCCTTGACATATCAAGATTTCCAAGCTTTCCCTTATATATAATAAGTATGCTGAGTGGCCAGATTATTATGCGTTCAGAGATCATTATAATCTGGCCACTCAGTGTAGAGTAAACCGTAGGCTGGTGACACTATGTGAATAGCATAGCTTGTGTAAGTATCTTCTTCCCGTATGTTTTAAGAGGTAGGAAAACAAAGGCTGCTCTAATGACAGGCTACTTGGGCCTACAAATATTTGTTAATACCCACTACAAAAGATGAAGGAGGAGAAAAGAAATGCCATTCTCTCAATTAACTTAATGTACATATTAAAGTTTAGAATCCTACAAGACTCTTCCATAGAGCTACTGTCAAATCAGTCAGTGGACTTTAATTGAAATAAAATCCAAAGAATCAGCTAACTGATATTAATATCCAATGATGAAACAACCAACTAAGATTGGCAGTTTGAAAAACATAAAGGTTTAAAATGTTTTAATTTCCATTATACTCACTCACACATTCATAGAACAAGAATGTCCTAGTCTTTATAATATTTGATCCATTAATTCTTTTCAAAAAATAGAATGAAATGAATGATTACAAGTTAAAAAAATAAAAATGATACATGACTTGAGTTTTCATATTTGCCAGACTTGCTTCTGCAAGAAAGAAAATTCCTATATTTGTATTTCAGATTCCTTCCTGAAACACCGCGTTTTCATCATTTTCCTATTGATGCAAAACATGAAATGGCAAAAAGCTAATATTTGGGGATTCTGTGCTTTCTTAACTTTTCTTTGCATCAAGTCCTGGCCAATGACTCAGTTACTGCTGTATCCAAAGGGAACATGAACCTCAATTGTTTGCCACTGTTTAAATTTTCACCATCATTAGCTTCAAACTTGGATCCTGACTGAACCAACTTTCTGTAGTGTTTTTGATTTGTTATGTAAGAGCTTTCTGCTAAGAGCTGTTTTCTTTATGATGCAGGCTTTCATAAAAATTAAAATCTACATACAAGACTAAAACTAAAATCTAATAATTTTTGTCTAAAAATTTCAAGAGCAAATTTTTAGTACTGAAAATAATTTTCTTATAAAAAAGTGGTTATGTTGGTGACTAAATGACCTTGTTTTCGACCTCCAGTGTTCAAAAGGACAAAGAGGCTCTTCCTGAAATGTTCTTTAGGAGGTATCTGTGAAGTACTAGGTGAGAGCACTTATGACCCTGTCCCTTTTACAAAAAAAACGTAAAGTGATATGCCAGAAGGCTAATTTTAATTTCCTCCTAGAGCCTTCCAATTAAATGAAAATCTGACTCCTCACTAGATGTCAATACACTAGACTTCTTTGGAAATTCATGTTAACAACTGGTTTCTTTCATTTATGCCTTTGCCTTCCTTGCAGGAGATGACTGCTTTAAAATGCTATGTTTTGGATTTTAACAAACCAAAGAAAACAGATACCATTGCATTTTATGTAAACTGCAGAGCTAATGGCCCATGTGCAGCTGCCAGACGGGCTACATTCTTAGAGCTGGGGACCGTGTGAATATTGTTTGGTGCACTATACATTTTATGTGGAAAACCAGCCACTGCAAATGTTCCCTGAGATAACAAGTTTTCAGAGCTCAAAGGAATTCTAATAACCATCTGGACAAATGATTTGCAATGTTTTTACCAGTAAAGATTCTGTCATTATTTTAAATACAGAGCCTAAATTTTGAAGGATTGAAAATCAGTGGACAAGCTTGCAACTTATACTGCACTTTCCTAATAATGAGAATTATATGGAGCTTGAATTCAGTTTTAAGAACTCTGTCACTACTTTTGGGGGCCCTGGTTGGGAATGCACTTTTCCTTCTTTTTTCCTTCCAGTCAATCTTCTTAGGTTCTTCATAAATGGAAGTTTTGTTCCTAAAGCCAGGGATAAAATCTGCTGACTCATCTATGCTTATAATGGTGCAAATAATAGTATGGGAGCAAATTTACATGGCAGAGAATTCACTTAAATTGAAAATATGTCTATAATTATATGTTTACCAAAGCATAGCTTTCCTCATTTCCTTATTAATAACTTAACCCACTAAAATCTAAACTGCATTTCTAACATTGCTTAAACTGCTTTCTTTAGTCTTATATTTATTTTTAATATATTCATATGTTAAACAACGTGATAGAAACAGTATGAAAATAACCTATGTCACCAGTGATTTCTCCGTTATCATATTAGTTAATTACTTCACTTACAATAATCATTTGTTGAATTCTAATGAGTACTCTTTAGGCTATATCCTATTTTTAGAACTTGACAATGCAGCCTTCTTCATCTTCTTCTTTATTGAGTTCTATCTCTGGTTATCTGACCCATTTTCCACATTCTTTCATTACATCTCTGGCTGATCTTCAAGTTATTATAATAGCTCATCTTCTATTCATTGATTAGATATGTATTGGTATTTCCATGAAAGCTGATTTGTTTGTCATTATTCCTTCCTTCCTTTCTTTTCTTATACTTTTCCTTAGGCAACCCAAACTATTTCAGCCTCAACTGTGACCTGTATACAATAGACCGCCAAATTTATATATTAGCTATCATCTCTTTTCAGAACTGCATTTCTACCTGCCACTTTTATCTAGATGTTTGACTAAAATGTTCGATTAGTCCCAAATGAGATGTGATGTGTTCCTCAAAACCATCTTTGTTGGAATTATTTATTTTGGGTAAAGCCATCATGACATCAGTTGATAAGAATGATGTTCTGTAATAATAGTGATACAATAATCAGAAGAACATTTATTCAACACTTACTATACTCCAAGTACCATGCTAATATCATTGAATGTATTGATTCATTAATCCTCATAATAATCCCAAGAGGTAAAAGTAATTATTATCCCTTTTGACAAGTAAGAAAATTTAGGTACAAAGAGTTTTAGCAAATTACCCTAGGTCACACTGATAAAATGAAAAGTGGTAAAAACAGTCTCACCACAGTCTGTTTTAAAAAACAAAACAAAATTGTAATTCTATGTTTCCAAACTAAAAGCACAGTCATCTCTGAGTCATTCCTTCTTGTATTCCTAAATAATTTACCAAGGCCTGTAAGTTTGGTCTCTCATGGCCTTAGTCACCTATACTCTCCATATGTTTTTGTTTTTACAACAACCACCAACTCTTATGTAAAGTGACTTATCATTCTCCAATATTTATTGCTTTCATAATACCTTTAATGTAGTCAGGCATTATTCCATTATTCCTATGCTGAAAATCTTCCCGTGATTTTTTGTTCTCCATAAGATAAAATTTAAACTCCTCAGCAATGTATGCAAGATCTTTTATGTTCTAAAATTGTCTTATGTTTCTAGAAATTTCTCTCTTACTCCTTAACCTTACACCAAACATATGCTTTTCATTGCTCTAAACTGCTGTTCTTATCTAAAAATATACATACACGTGTCTATGTATGTATATGTGTATACACATACATATATGTGTATGTTTATATCCACAGCCTGAAAAAATATATATATTTAGATTATTCTCTCTATTGGAATAAGAATTCCTCAATGGAAAGACTATGTCTTATTTATTTATTTTTTTACCTTAACAATATACAAATCCCACACATGGCAGTTATTTAATAAGTTTTGGTTGAACACATAAATGAATGATGGAAGCAGTAAAGACAGAAAAACATGAAAAGCTTTTAGGTAACCATATTTTATGATTCATGATTTTCATTAATTTGGTTTAGTGTTTCTCACACTGAGAAATGAAAGGTACTTATGTAAATGCAGGAATCGGATAAGATTGTGGAAAGGGAATACCATATTTAAGTGCCTTTAAATATTCAGGGAGTAAAATGGAAAAGAATATCTTACAATCTCTATAAGTAATTCCATTCTCAAGTACACCTGGAAATAAACTTATGCTGTGCCAGTCACACTAAAATTTTCTCATACTCTCTCAGCTTACTAATTACTGGGGGCTCGCTCTTCATTAGAAGAAGCTGGCCTATAGACCCCATTCTTTTAAGAAATTATATAGATTCCAAATTCACCATCATGGTTGGAATGCATAAGACGTTTAATTGGGAGAACGTGGCTCTCTTTTAAAGTAATTTAAGAGTGGAAATAGGTATAAATGACTATGGATGACAAGTATGCTGTCAAGTATCAAAGTGACATATCAGACCTGCAGTTCAGTAGGACACACATATTAGGAAGTAAGAGGTATAGAAGCATTCAGTATACTTGTTAGAACTGTTATGCCTATAACAAAATAATTTTGAGTGTAATTCTCCCTAGTTTTAGCTTTTTATTTGAATTTTTAGCCTACAAACCAATTGAATATGCATTTTAATGTGAAACAGACTAAATCACATTCAGGAAATATATGAAGCATAATAAATTCAAAGTACAAAGAAAAAAGAAACTAAAAGTAAGCCAAATCAATGACTTTCTTTTTAAAAAAAAAAAAAAAATATATATATATATATATATATATATATATATATATATATATATATATATTATTGATATTTTACAGAGAGGAAGGAAGAGAGATAGAGAGCTAGAAACGTTGATGAGAGAGAAACATCGACCAGCCGCCTCCTGCACACCCCCAACCGGGGATGTGCCCGCAACCAGTGTGCATGCCCCTGACCGGAATAGAACCCGGGACCTTTCAGTCCGCAGAGCCAAACCGGTTTCGGCTCAATGACTTCCTTAATTATTTTCTTACTATAAGATATTTCTTGGATTAAATGAAATCATCATTCAAAAATCAAGGTTATATAACCCTAAATAATGCAGTAGTGACCCAAGTCATTTAGCTGTGCAAACATCTGGCAGGTGAAATGATAGCATCTAAATCATAGATCAGCTTGGATGAGAAAAATAAAATTTCTGAACTAGGACAGTTGCTTGATAAATGTACCCTACTTTTCTCCAATGTTCATGTTTGATAAATGGCCAGACTTTGCCATGACTTTGCCTTGATATTTATCTTATAGTCAGTGGCCATTATCTTGTGACAACAATCTATCTTTCTGTTATCTCACGGCTCATAATTGTTAAGTCTTTTCACTAAAGATTTTCTATCAGTTTTGTAATTTATGACAGATAGCGGACTAAACTTTCAACTAAAGTATTTTAGGCATATGCCATATCACTAAAATTTAAAAATAATAGACCTGTAGCAGTTTTATGGCTATGTTTACATACATATCCTCTAGAGGGGAAATGCTGCAGAAAGCAAAGCCAATATATAGCATTTTTTTAAAATTCAAAATTCTTTAAACTGCATACAAATTCCTGAGAAAATTCAGAGACTTGCAGCTCAAAGAGACACAACAATATTTTGTTAATTAACATACTGATCACATCCTGCTAGAATAGATGGAGTAGCCACATTGCCAACTCCTTAGAGAACTGAGCAAGTTGCCAGGAATCTGTAACCATTGGCATTCCCCTCACTAAACACAGTTTTTTCTTCCCCAAGTATTGTTGCTCCAGTGGCTTTAGAAGTCTTCCCAGAGCACACTAGAAATGACAGAAAGTCAGGAAAACTCCTGTAAGAGAGCACTGTTTGTTTGACTAGTTCATTTTAAAACAGTTAAGATGAACAACTTTGCAATGAATTGTTCTAATAAGACCAGGACTAGCCCTCCATGACCATCTAATTTAATTGCTCTATTTTGTAGACAAAGAAATGAGGCTTAGCAGATTTTCATAAGTTGCCCAAGGTTACGTAGATAGAAAGAAAGGAAAAGCATGCATATGACACTAACAACTTTTCCAGAAACGGCGTTGTAATAATAATTATTCTTAGAAGTCACATGGAACACTTGCTAAACATAAAGTTTTGTTGATACCTACTCCAAATCGGTGATGAAGTCATTGAATCTACATTTGTACAGTCTAAGAGATTCTGATGTCCAGGGAATGCTGATGTTGTCAGTCTAAGAACTTATTTTGAGAAATACTGTTCTATACCACATTTCTTCATAAATTAAGATAATCTTCCTCATTGTTTTGGCTTCACATTCAATTTCTTAATAGTGGAATTACCTAGCCATTCAGTTTAGAGATATGTAATGCAGACAGAAGTGGGGAGGGGTTGAAGTGGTGTGGTGTGTGTGTGTGCGTGCGTGCGTGCGTGCGTGTGTGTGTGTGTGTGTGTGTGTGTGTTTTACAGTAAAAGATAAACATGAAGAATGGTTTGGGTAGGACCTTGGTCATAAACAAGCCAAGAGCATCATAGATAATAAATCAAATAGATTTAGGACCCAGCCATTTTTATACATTAGAACTACTTTTACATAAGTATTTTTGGGAATGTGGGCAAATGTGTATATTGGGAACCAAAGAAAAAAATACTTCAAAATGGAGGCTTTTTATCATAGGAAATGAGAAGATACTGCAAAGAGCTACTTGTTTTAACAATGCCATCAGCCCTCTCATATTTTCATTGCTGTTGTTACCATGCATTTGCATGTCAGTTTCATCCTATTCGGGCATTGCCAATGTGGGATGACCAAGCTTCAACATCACATTCCACATATTTCTGTACCAAGCTCTCTGTGACCTCCATTTAGCTCTCACCCAGCAGTCAGGCCATGCTGCAGAAGTCAGTCAGAGAACCTGTTCCCCAAGGTTATACGTGATCACAATCACGATACCAGTGAGGTGTAGGATGAGTTCCTTTTCACAGACAGCCAGTATGGGCACACAACTTCTCCACTAGTGTTTCGCCTGAACTAATGAAAACATGAGGTAACTGTTCCACTTTGCTGCCAGTATTTCTGGATCTCTCACCTCAAATCTCCTGTACACTTTGCAGCAATTGTTATATAAGTTGCAAATGGATCCAGATATGTGACAATCCTGATAATGTAACAAAGAGTTTGCTGGTTCAATCAACCATACCACTATTTAACCCTGAGGCTTTTCCAGTGAGTTTATAAAAAAGAAAAAAAATTACTTCACTTTTAGTCTAATTATATAGATTTGCTCCGTATGAGTTACTTGCCAGCCTAAATGTACATTTACCTTTTCTTTTTTTTTGGATCAAAACCTGATATTGGTTAGCGTGCTTTGATGCATCTGCCTTGTGGACAGAGTATTGATGACATTTACAGGATATTTCCCTACATTCTCTCTCCAAAGGAAAACTGATTGCTCCCATTATGTATTCCCACTGGATCTACTATAACATTTCCATCTACAACCCTATAACACTTCGTTGCTCTCACTCGTCTCACACAGATATGAGGCATTTAGGTCATGACACATCTATTGATACCTCAGATAGTCATTAAACTTCCATATTTACCATGCTCCATAGAGCCACAAATTATGGGTTTATTCACCATAAGCAATACTAAACAATACTAAGAATATTCCATAGATAGGGTTCATTTTTCTCTCCAATAGCCTTATTAGTTCATTACCAAGAGGTCCAGTTTGTAGCTATTTCCAAAGAGATTATATTGAATTATCCGTTCCCTGTCCTTCCCAACAGCATCCTTACTTATGATCCTTCATAATGATGGTAAATGGTTCATAATCCAGCTGATTTATCTCTTTCCTCCCAAGTATTAAAAGAGATAGTAACTTAATTGAAACCATTCTGAATACTATCATAATACTATTATAACCGTGGCATATTTATAAGTTAAAATTATTAAATTAATTCTTCCAGTCCATGAGAATGATAAAGATCAACTTGATGCCCAGGGTATACATCACATAGACCAAATATTATCTCTGGCTACTAGAGAATCTTGATGCTTATGTTTTAAGTAACTCAAAAGTGGCATTGGTTCACTTTTTCTTTTTAGTGTCCTCAAAAGAACTTCATATTATTAAAGAGTACTTCTAATAAAACTGGGAAGGTTAAGAGCTTTCTGAACCTGCTGATGATTAAATATAATTAGATCATCAGCATCTGAGAGGAGAGGATTACAATATAAATAACATGAACCCTGTGGAGTAGGACACCATTAGAATGAAGAACAGGAACACAAAGCATAGGTAAATAGCTGCATAGCATGAGAGAACAAGATCTCAGAATCATAGTGCACTTACACAAAATAAAGTGAGAAAAAGAGAATCCTATAAAATAAAAGCTTAAGATGCGAAGTGTCTGGTTGGCCATTCAACCAATCAAAGTGTAATATGCTAATGTTATGCTAAGGCTGCTCAGCTGCTCACTATGATGTGCACTGACCACCAGGGGGCAGACAGTTGACCAGTTGCTATGACATGCACTGACCACCAGGAGGCAGTTAGCTTGCTGCTGGGGTCCAGTGGATCAGGACTGAGCAAGTCAGGCCGGACATACCCTGGAACCCTCCTGTGTCCCTCTCAGGCTGGCCAGCTTCCCGTGACCTTCCCAGCTCCAATCAATCATGTACCTGTATGGTCCCTTGGTCTGACCTGCGCTCTTTTGCAATCTGGGCCCCCATGGAGGATGTTGGAGAGCCGGTTTCAGCCCTATCCTGCAGGCCAGGCCAAGACCCCACTGGTGCAGAAATTTGTGCACCAGGCCTCTAATAATATATAAAAACAAAGAATGTTTCATAAGATTTGGCATAATTTTAAGGTGATAAGAAGCAGGTAACTAGCCCAGCTGGTGTGGCTCAGTTGTTGAGTGTCGACCTATGAACCAGGAAGTCACAGTTAGATTCCGGTGAGGGCATATATCCAGGGCTTGATATCCAGTGTGGGGCATGCAGGAGGCAGCCAATTAATAATTTTCTCTCATTATTGATGTGCCTATCTCTCTCTCCCTCTCCCTTCCTCTCTGAAATCAATAAACATATATATTTTTTTAAAAAAAGAACAGCTAACTCTAAGCAGATACAATGAAGATTTTTCATTAGTTAATGCAAATATAAAATGAAGAGCAATACAAAGAGTCGAGATAATTTGTAAAACTGGATCCATGAGAAATAAAGAATGTTAAACATATCAGATAAGAAAAAAAATTAATGATTTCTAAGATAATATATTATGGTTATTAGACTTTACCAATCCCCAATGTGTACAGGGCTTAAGAAGTGCCATGAGACCTTTAAAGGGCCATGACCGATAAATTCATTCTTACAGAAAATGTGGTTGAATACTAGAATGATCTACTAATATATGCTACAGAATTGGCTTCATCAACACTATTGTAGATTAATATTCATGTACTGTAATAGGTAAATTCTAAAGTCAAACAGAAAAAGCTATCAGAGCCTCTCCTGTAATGTCATGATAAATCCCATGAGATTAAAATGTAATGCTCATTAGCTATATTAGCTATAAAATACATTGTAATGTGTACTCACACTCCTGTTTGTCGCTTTTTAGAACATTTTTTTTTTGCAAAAGCATAACACACATTTACTTTTTTAAAACTCCCTGTTTTCATGTTAAATCTTAATAAAAGGTCTTTTTCAGTCATTGAATTCCATAATTTAGGTGCAACAAAAGCCCAACTATTAATATTTCCCTAGATGCTGAGTGTGCTGCACATTTCAAACAACTTTTAATCAAATTAAAATAAGGGTCTACTTAAGTCTTTAATTCATTATTTTAAATATTATATTAATATGTGAATGATGTTAGAAGCACTTGAAAATGCAACATAATCTTCATGTATTTAATGATGCTGTGCTTTATGTTGCATAATTAAATTTAAATTAGTATATAAAGGTTATTGCTGAAATATTCTTTGTTAGTTGAAGTGAATTTAACTAGGTGCTCATAGTCTCTGGGATTAGATAGTCATTGAATTAAAGCGTTTATCCCAGGGGAAGGCTCTCAATGAGAGAGTTTGTACCTGCTCAATTTGACACTAAACAAAGCATTTTAATTCAGATCAGAGCCATTCCTTGTGTTTAGATAACTGAGTGAGAGCAAGATAAAAAGATGACATTTTGTCCGGCTCCCTTTCACAGGGAGATGTACTGATAAAGAAATTAAGCTATTGTTCTATGCAAACAATAGACACAATGTGTTTTATGTTTCCCTTTTAGTATTAAAGTTACTCAAGTTTAGTATTAAAGTTCTTCTTGTGAATGTAGAGATACAGACTATAAAATGAGTGCTGAGATACCAGTCAGAATATTCACCTCACTTAGCCTATTCCAACCATGCTCCATGCTGAAGAATATTTTAGCAGCTCCATTTAGGAACTGTTTTTAGAGAGCAGATATGACTCACCAAAGAAAAGCAGTCTTATTTCTTTATCTTCACATTTTGAAGAAGAAAAAAATAGGTAACTTTTTTTTTTCCATACAAAGAACATAGTGTGTGGCAGGCTGGAAAATCACTCCATAAACTAAGTAAAAAACTAAGTCCCCAAACTAGAAATTAGTGGTCTTCCACGGTAATGGCAGTCATTTATAGGTCTCAGATGACTTTTAAAATATTTTCCACCCCAAAGATTTTGTTATTTTCATCTGATTTTTTTTTCTCATTCGGGATTCTGTCACATTCCACTATATCAGAGTTATTTCTCTTTTTTAAACACCTGTGTGCTAGGTGGCTATTACTCTTCTGCAGCATCTACATGGTCCAATGTAAAAATCACTGCTCCAAAGCAGAATATTAGCCTGCTAGGATGTGCATGTTCAGGTGTGCATGTGTATAAGTGTGTATGTGCAGATATGCAGGTATATAAGTGTGCATGTGTACAGACGTGCATGTGTATAAGTGTGCATGTGTCCAGGCAGTGGGCCTAACATCATTCCCTGGCTTTCCGTGGATGAAGTCAGTTTAGCTGGATATAGAAAAATGAATCTAGGGAAATCTGGCACAAAGAAACCATTGGGACACATAGGGAGGATTGCCAGCACACGATCTTATCTACTAAGTACGTAACATCTTTACCACAGTTAGCAGAAATACATTCTCCTTCAGGGATAAACACTCTTGATGCTGTTTTTCTTTTTCTTTTTGGGTCTCAACCTCCACTATCTTCTGCACACATTTGATTTGATATCAAAGTTCACCGAGTGTCAATGATTTTCATAGCATTTTACTAGTATTTAAAAATAACACCTGTAGCCATACATTTCAAAAATCTCATACTGTGTGTCATCTTAACAACACCTATTCTAACATTTTTCCTGCAAGCACAACTACCCCTCCTGTTACTATTAGTGAAATACAAAATTGTTTAATGTGTCATTAGTCATAATATGAATGAGTGAACAATTTTGTAGTTGTCTAGTTCTTTTACCTTTTCTTTGTGTGTGTGTGTGTATGTTCAAAATTCAGCTTGAAAGTGCACAAAATTCTATTGAGTAAGGGTGATCAATATGGCTAATATCATGACCAAGAACCAGGCAACGCATTCAAGGCATAACATAACAAGAAGTAAAACTTTGTCAGGTTTGTTTTTTGTTTTGTTTTGTTTTCATTTGTCTCCTCCAAGTAACCACGTTGCCCATGCTAAACACACATTTCCAAAGGGCACTACTGCCAGGTCTCACCATATTAAACATTTATACATTCATTACTTAGTACGTCAAATATTAATTGATATTTTTCCTACATGGGATTATTATGCATTTCGCTTTTTTATTCATTTTAAAAAGTTCCACCGCATTAGGTCTTCAAAGGGATTTTCAAAGTGTTCAATTACTTCTGACTGTGGCTTTTTTTTTCTTCTGTTCCTTGGAAACAAGCCAGCGTCCCAGTCTTTGCACTTTCACTCTTACTCTCTTCATCCACTTGTTCCAGGGGTTGTGAAAAGAGGTTTTCTTTCATGACTGCCTCAACAGTGAGGGTTCCTTCCCAGCTTTGAAAAATTCAAGCCTAGAAAAAATTTAAACTGGCATCTTTATAATGCTGTCGCTTTTGCTCAGGGAGGAATCTAGCCCTCTGAACAATGAATGCTTGTCTAAAGCAACTATTCACAGAAGGTTCTGCCTTCTGGGGAACGGGGAAAGTTTTTACCTACTGACAAACGGGAGTAGCATAACAGAGCAGAACGGAGCCCAGTGCAAAGCGCCTCACGTTTCCAGGGCCGCAGTGAGAAGAACAGTTACAGCCCCTCTGCTGCGGGACCGTTACGAAAAGGATGATGAAGAATGTCAAACCAGGGCAAGCCCCGGTCCAGATGAGATCATGTGCATTCCTTGAAAATGTCTTTAATTTACAGATGTTAAAAATGTTTGGAGAGGCTTCTCTGCAAGTGTGAATTAGCACCTGATGACGGAGGTCTAGTGAGAGTCTGAAGAGGCAAAAAAGATTACATCTTGAGAAAATTGTCTAGTTTGTATAAATATTTTTAACAGTTGCTTCAAAACGTAGTTTTGTTATATCATCTAGGTCTCAAGGTCTTTCAAAGGCCTCTGAGAGGAACGAGGACCTGGTGAATCCTGTCTGTGTCAAGCACTCCCGGTATTTTATTAGCTGCTCCCATTCTACAAAGCACCGGAACCAACTAGAATTAAAAATGTCTTGTTTTATTTTTTTTCTCATTTGAAAATGGAGCCATGGTGGCTACTGGTTTGTGTTCAGATGAGAAAGCATTTCAATTTCTTGATACTGTTCTGGATGCTATTGGTGAGAAAGAGGAAGCTGGGCGTGGAGAAGTTGACAGGTTTGGGGTGGCTTCATTTTGTGGGCCATCTTGTCTGCTTTTCTCCCTATTTCCCCTCCCCCCCTCTGTGCTGCACAGTGATAGCTACAGAGGCCTCACACTGACTTACAAAGAAAGGCAGAGCAAAGAAATGCAGGGAGAAAGGTGGCAGCAGACCTGTGTATGACACACATAGGACTGGAGGAAGATAGAGAGAGAGAAGAGACAAGGGAAGTGTTAGGATGAATGGGGACCTTAGATCCCTTCTAGTATTGACTTGTCAGAACCCCACTGTTAGCAAGTAGTGAAGTTGGGACTCAGAAATGCCAGGCTCCTTTCTTTCTTTTTTTTAAAAAAATATATATTATTGATTTTTTACAGAGAGGAAGAGAGAGGGATAGAGATTTTGAAACATCGATGAGAGAAAATCATAGATCAGCTGCCTCTTGCACACCTCTACTGGGGATGTGCCCTCAACCAAGGTACATGCCCTTGATTGGAATTGAACCTGGGACCTTTCAGTCCTCAGGCTGACGCTCTATCCATTGAGCCAAACCCAGGCTCCTTTCTATTTAGAACACAAACATATCACATTTCTTGTACATGCCACTTGACCCGTGTTCACTCAGTGGTTGAGCATCAACCCTTGAACCAGGAGGTCAGGGCTCAATCCTCAGAAGGGGGTGTGCAGGAGGCAGCTGACCAACAATTCTCTCTCAATGAATTGACGTTTCTATCCCTTTCTCCCTCTCCCTTCCTCTCTCAAAATTCAATAAAAACATTTAAAAAATTACTGGACATGTCTTGAACAGTCTCCCAGTGCCTGTTTCTAGAAACATGAACCAAAAGAAAATGGTTTTTAAGTTCTGTTCCTTGAAATGGAGAATATTATCTGATTACCTCATTTATGGCCTGAAGTACATTCCTGGAAAGAGGTGAAACTTCTACTTTGGATATTTCCTGTACTTTTCCTTATGCTTAATTATTTGTATTTATAGTAGTTTGTTTTCTCTCCTTCTCTTCCCTAAACCTTTCCTCTTTTAAAGTCCAATGGCATGCACTCTAATGGCAATGTTCTTTCAAGCAGCATGGCATTGAGGGAAGGTAGGTTTTTTAAGGAGTCCTCTCCGAATGCCTCGACACCTCTGCTTTATGCACAGTGTTGTTGCCTGTCTCGATGCCTCATGTTCTATATTCTCCAACAGCTGCTTCGCATGTATATTTTGCTTTTTATTCTGGGATTACATTAATTTTGTGTAGCAAAAAATAACAAAAAGCAAAACAAACAACAACAACAACAAAATGGTAACAAAGAATTCCCCCCATTTAGCATTTAAAAGCAAGGAATTTTAACCCACACATGGGTTGAGAAAGAACAATTTGGAGCTTTTTAAGCATTAGTTTATAAAATCAACAAATGTAAATTTTTTCCATTGTTACTATTGATAATTTTGAGTTTCTTAGCTGTGAATGGCATTATAATTGCTTTGGCAATTCAGTTTTTCTCCCCACCCCCCCACCCCCCTGTTTTTGCATGATGCAGGGAATAGGTGTGGCTTACTGCTCTTTTGCACTTTCTAATGTCAGATATAAAAATAAAAGAAGTGGACACAAACTAAAATATCTTACAGATTGATAATAGAACAGATAGATAATTAGAAATGAACTGCAGCAGTTTTCATCTACCTAAGTTCTCTTTTATCATTATACTGTACACAATTAAGAAGTATGCACATTATGCCTGGCCAGTGTGGCACAGTGGTTGAGCACTGACATATGAACCAAGAGTTCATGGTTCAATTCCAGGAAGGTCACATGCCCTGGTTGTGGGCTCAATCCCCAGTGTGGGGCATGGAGGAGGCAGCTGATCAATGATTCTCTCTCATCATTGATGTTTCCTTCTCCCTCTCCCTTTCTCTCTGAAATCAATAGAAATATACTTAAAAATAAGTATGCATATTGTTAACTATGTGACATAATTATTGTGCTAGATGGTTAATTGGAAGAGTTAGGTTTTTAAGGTGTTTTTTTTTGCATTATTCACTGTGTTGCATTATATATCTTTTGTTTACTTTAGCTATTATTTTGTATTAGATTGTAAATCCCGCTAGAGCAGAAGGATTTTATATTTAAATCTCTGCAATCCAGAAATCCAGGAGAATGCTTGGATCATAATAGTTACTAAAATATGATTGACTGAATATATGAGTGACTGAATAAATTAATTCTGTAGGGCACATCTTATATTGTAAAATAGCATGTGGACTTGGGCTTGGGTTATAATATCTGGTAAATTGTAACTAACTGCTAGACCATTTGGTTCATAAAAGCCAAGATCCACATCTATCTCACACTTATTATAACCCCAGCAACTGAACACAATACCTAGTCCAGAGTAAGTATTTAGTAAAGAAGAGTTAATTGAGAAAATGAGTTGGATGAGTTTCTCCATTCAACCTCCCAAGGACAAGACCTTCCGGTCAAAAAGGCCTTGACAGCTATGATCACTTGGTGAAGTAGACCCTGAAACAGTCAATGAGTTAGTCCTCCAGCTACTGCACTCTTCACAGCAACATCAAATTTTGACACCTTATGATATCCTGTGCTTCATGGAGCACTATTAAATATATTTAAAAATTGGAAATAAACCTGATTAGTCTGATTTATTAATTCTGTAACTATCATATTGTGTTCACAAATAATTCAGCTTCACAATTTCCCTAGAACCATAATTTAATATTAGAGATAAATAAATATGTATAATTTATGCTTCTGGTGAACCCAATCAAATATTAAAGAGCTTTCCAAGAGAACCTTGCAAAATTGACAATAAATTTGCAACATGAGATATTTTGGCTAGCCCTGAAGTGATTATGTATGTAAATGTGTCTGTTAAATTTATTTTCTTCAATTTAAATGACTTAAAATTTAATTCTCTCTCTCTCATTTAAATTAGATAATAGAGAAATGTCTTTTTCTATTGAATGTAGTCATAGTTGTAGCAGTATTTTAGATATAATAATTTTGAAGTTTCTAGACCACAACAGTTACTGAAATTAAGTGTTTTAGTAAAAATGCATTGCTTTACTACTTCTTGGATATGTAAAATCTCTAAAATCTAGGATAACTGTGAAGACTGAATTTAAAATAAATGGATTTTATGGAAACATAAACTTCTTGAATCATTTTCTCCTGTATCCCTCTCTTCACACCACCTTAATAAAGAAAAGTTGACATTTTTCTTCTCAGAGATTCTTTCTTGATATTTCAAGAAGTATCTTGTGCATTAAAAAAGCAAAAACTCTCATTTTAAATATTGTATTCGAAATAGGAAGCAATCACCTTTGCGACATCTTGACTGAGAGACCACAGTCAAGTCAAGTTGGCTCCATTGGGAAAATTTTCTGGTGGTCTCTTTTTTACTCCTATTTATTCTCTGTGTCAGCCTGGCCATCTCAGGGAGCACATGTGACGGGTCACCCAGCTTTCATGATGACTTAACCAATTGGAAGTTGAGGAAAATGAATTGTGTTTAATAGCAGTAATTACAAAAAACTTGGAAAATTGCTATAAGTTTGCCAAGAAGCTAGTAGTGATACAGAAGGAATAATCAGCAGAGAATACTGTAGAGTCTAAATGTCATTGGGTGAAAGAAGGGCAGAATGTCTGCGTATCCCACAGGGTTTTGGAAAACCACCAGCATTTTTCCCATGAGAATTCTAATCAAAGAAAAAGATTGTTGCCCTAACCATTTTTGCTCAGTGGATAGAGCGTCGGCCTGCGGACTGAAGGGTCCCAGGTTTGATTTCGATCAAGGGCATGTACCTTGGTTGTGGGCACATCCCCAGTAAGAGGTGTGCAGGAGGCAGCTGATCGATGTTTCTCTCTCATCGATGCTTCTAACTCTCTATACCTCTCTCTTCCTCTCTGTAAAAAATCAATAAAATATATATTTTTAAAAGAAAAAGATTGTGCATTTAACATCTAATACTGATTTGTAAATTTTTAATTAATGAACTTCACTTTGTTTTATTGTTCATAAAAGAATTTCAAGCAAGCCTTGATAATCCAGAAACTGTTCAAAAACAGTTTCTGGATTATCAAGCATTAATTTTTAAAAATCCTTTAATACTACTTCATCAGATAGAAAAGGACAAAGACTTTACAACTATGTATCCCCTTATAATCCATAAATGAATTAAAAGATAATATTCCTAATCAGTTTATTACTAGGGACTAACATAAAACACTCATGTTTACAATTAAAATGCAATTATGGGGTATCCTTCGATCAGTGCTACTCCAAGTGCGGTATGGTTTGCCGACTATTTGTTCCTGAGCACCATCAAGATAAATTGAGACAGAGGCAACGGGCATGTAAATACTTTTCTAGCAATTTAACATGACAGGGGTATTCAAGTGCGTACTTTTCTGTTTTACAAACTTATCAGTTGTTGATGGATTGGGAGGTAAAACTCTTTCTCTTTAGGCAGCTTGCAAAGCACTGTGGTAGGCAATGAAGAGCACAGCTGCTCAGGACCAGAACACTAAACCACAAGTGTGATCATGGGAGGCATTTTTAAATGAGAGAAATGGTGGTAAATGGAGCATTGTTTCTGTTAGAAATTAAAAAATAAGTGTTGTTTTGATAATTTACAATATTAAATATTTTATCTTAAATGAGGTTGGATTTAAATACTGGGAAGCCCCATATGCATGTGACCTGTGTGGTCACACGGGGCTCGACTGTAGAGGGCCCATCCTTGGTTTAATGTTCTGCCCTTGCTGCCTTGAAATTCTTAGTAACTTAACCTTTGAGCTTCTGTTTTGGAAGTGAAATCCAGTGTGACAGTGGAGCACGTATATGAGCAGAGGAAACATGTACAATATGTATGGCTCCGTTCCATGCTGTCCTGTTTGCATATAGCTTTTCGGATACAGAGTTCTGGAGGAGGCGCAATGCATGGAGTTCAACACAACTCAGAGAAAGTGAGTTCAAGGTAAAAGTGAAGGAGTAAGGGGAGGGGTGGTACTGATCACACTAAGAGGTCATGTTTTCCATTTGAACCAGAACTTGCTCTGATGCAGACAGAGGCAATGTTAATTCTAAGAAACACCCACAAAAACCAACCAATCAAACAAAAAATCCTATTCTATTCCTTCTTATCCCTGTCACTTCTTTGTATTAGCCAATCATTTACACTAAAAATGATGAACTAGAAGTAAGAGAGGTCAAGAAAGGGCAACCCATAGTTCTTTCCTTTTCAGTCCTTTCTTACGCATGAATAAGCTAAAAGTAGAGTGCTGGTAGCATGTGTACACATCAAGAAATGAAATAAAAATACAAGACAGTTTTGTGCAGAATTTCCACTATTGTAGTAAGAATGGAATACACATTCATGCATAAGCTATAAAACGTGAATTGCAATTTTTGCTGATTTTGCGCATGAATTAAATGTTCTAATATTTGCATTTAAGACTGTCATTACACACTATAAAGGTGAATAGTAAAGCTCATTATTAAAAATATTTTTTACTTAGAACAACATTGAATAGCAAATAATAAATACCATGACATGTCAAATAAGAGACTGCAAAAGGAAATAAAATATTTTATATTTAGTATCTTTAAAGAAATATATTTCTTGCTTTTACCAGGGTCTCTACTCTTTCATTCTGCATCTGGTCCCACAAATTAGGTAGTTAATTCTGGTTAAACAGGATGTATGATGCTTGGATTGAATGGTGCCATTCGCTATTATCCATCCTATGTGGTCATATAAATTTAGAGATGACAAGTTCAACAATATTCAGCAGGTTTCCTTACCACTAGAGTTTCTTAAGACCTTAAATAGGTCAATATACACTATGAAGAATTAGGGAAGGCATAGAGTATGCTGGATATCCTCCCTGTTGGAGCTGAGAGCTATTTTCTTGGTATTTCCAGAGAGAAACTTTCCTTTCGACACAGTGAACAATCTGGCTCCCCCACTCATTAGCTAAGTTACTTAGCATCTTTGAATGTCAGTTTCTCCTGCAAATAGATGCCTAACTCAAAGCTAGTTATAAAGATGAAATCTTCTAGCATGTGCATACTTAACTTTATTACTACACTTCATTTTGGATTATTTCCAAATCCATCAAGGATATCCGGAGAGGCGGTTCTATGGGAGCCATATAATTAGTTTCGCACCATGAATCCTTTTCTAGAAATGTTAGGGGATCTTATTGTCCACCATGGAGTAACAGAAAGAAAACATAGACAATTTTATAGAATTAGAAATTGTTACTCTTAATGGCCTGGCATATATTACATGCTCAATAAACATGGCAAAAAATGAACTAATAAAATAATCATAAACCAAAATAAAAAGTACCTCAAGCACAGCTAGAATCATATCTTGGCTTATTCTATTAGTTGGATTACTTAGTTTCTCACTTTCCTCATTTTTAAAATAAAAACCAAATCTGCCTTGTAGAATTATCATGAGGAATCAATGAAAGGTAGCATTTTCATACAGTTCCTGACACATAACTATTCAGTCCATGTTAACTGTACAGTATGTTGAGAATTGCATCTCTTTACCAAGGTTTTACTATAATCTAAGGTTCTGGTTTTCTTTTCTGTAATTAAAAATAAAGAGGTATCCCAAGAATTCACAATCCAAATAAAGTAATAAAAAATAGATGTAACAGACCAAAGGATGTTAAATTAAAATTGTCCATTTGTGTTTCTTGCTCTAGAACTTGAAAAAGTTGGGGCAAATAGTCTGGAAATCACCCATTTATTTCTACTGTATCACAAATGGACAAGTATTAAGATTACCTTATCTTCAAATCTGTCTCTGACAGATTCTCTTGAATATTTATTTTGAAACAGAATAGCCTCATATGAGACATAAGAGAAGTAGGAAGGAGTTTTTCACAGACTTAATGAAAGGACTAACAAATAATTTTTTATTAGACCTAGATGCATAAACTGTGAATAAATAAGTGTTTTCTTATGCAATTTAAATACTGAATGTTATCAGTAAGTAGCATGTGTTTTGGTATATTATGATTATGATTATGATTATCATTCCAGAAACTGAACGTTACTAGCTATATAGTTCTTTTTAAAAAATTGTTACAAGCCTTAACTGGTTTGGCTCAGTGGGTAGAGCATCAGCCTGCAGACTGAAGGGTCCCAGGTTCGATTACAGTCAAGGGCATGTACCATGGTTGCAGGCACATCCCCAGTTGGGGGTGTGCAGGAAGCAGCTGATCGATGTTTCTCTCTTGTTGATGTTTCTAACTCTCTATCCTTATCCCTTCCTCTTTGTAAAAATATCAATCAAATATATACATTTTTAAGTGCTACAAGATAGCAGCCAGGGAAGGAGGTATTCCAGAGGACAGCTCTGAGAAAGCCACACCCTTATGAAGAAGAGATTGTTTTATGAGACTTTCTATGCCCCCTCTGCTTCCTATCCATTACTTTCCAGCTTAGGCCAACCAAACTTCTACTTTAAGAATAGCCTTTTATAATTGTCTCCTTGCCTTTTCAAAGTTATAATTAGTATTTATTTAAAAGCTAATATGGGTGAGAAACCAAGATGGCAGCATAGGAAAACACCTGAACTTGCTGCCTCACATGACAACTTCAAAACTACAACTAAAAGACAAAGCAGACATCATCCAGAACCACATGAAGGCTGGTTAAATAAATTCTACATCTAAAAGAGTAGAGAAAAGCACACTGAGACTCAGAGCAGCTGCAAAAGTAAAGTGCAGAGGTACAGAGGAATGCATGTGGAAAGGGCTGGCAACTGAGTACTTGGCTTGCTTTCTCAATCTGGAGAGAGACACAAGCTCCCAACTGCTCTGAACTCCAGTTCCGGCTGAGACTCTGGGGACATAGACTCATATGGGGAGAAACTGGACTGTCTGGCAGTGGGCGGAACTCGAGGGCAGCTTTCTCTCAGAGGTGCTTACAGTAATTACCAAGGGACACTGAGACCTGGGGGCCTCTTGAGGTAGGGCTGACGGGAAGCCACTGATGTTTGCTCTGCCCTGAGACTCTCCCCCATTCAAGCTGTGCGAAGAGGCTTTTGAATATGAATGGCCTGGTCCTTTGACATATAAACTTACCTAAACTGTAGCTGAGTCTGAGAGAGACCAACAACATCCAAAAGAAGGCCCAAGGCCCCACAGCAGCTTGCATTGGTTCACAGCTGGGCCTCATCTGGGCACCTCCAAAACCCAAACAAAGAAGAGGAATCTGCAGATCTCTCTGTAGCTCCTGCTGGATGGCCTCAGGCAGAGATTAAATTAGCACCTCCTTGGGGATCCAAGAGCCAATGTGTCCAGGGATCAGAGTAGGATCATCCAGATTACAATTCCTCAGATCCATAAGGGACACACTTAGGGGGAAGACTCAGTGAGCACCAAAGCCCCACTGAAGCAAGTCTTTCCTCATAAGGGTGTCTCCAGCACAGAAGTTTTCTCATTGTAAACACAGCTAATCCTCACATCCAATTGTCCTGGAGGTAAATTCCTTCCAGTGATACCAATAACAATCAAGGCTTAACTACAACAAGACTGTGCACACAGCACACAAAGGGGTGCACCAAGAGTGTCCACCTCAGGTAACTGGGGAGGCTGAGCCACTGGGCCCAATAAGACACCTAGCACATAAAGCCACTCTATCAACTCAGGGAAGTAGTAAAAATGAAGAGACAAAGAAACAGGTCACAAATGAAAGAAATTGAGGAAAACAAACAAGTGGATATAGAGTTCAAAACCATGGTTATAAGGTTTTTCAAGAATTTTCTAGAAAAGGCCAATAAATTTAGTGAGACCTTCAAGGATATGAAAAAGGACCAACTAGAAATTAAGCATACACTGACTGAAATAAAAAAATAATATACAAAGATCCAAAGGCAGATGAGAGAAACACAAGAATCAAGTCAAAGATTTGAAATACAAAGAAGCAAAAAACACCCAACCAGAAAAGAAAAGAAAATCCAAAAAAAATATGAAGATAGTGTAAGGAGCCTCTGGGACAACTTCAAGCATACCAATATCCAAATTATCAGGGTGCCAGAAGAAGAGAGAGAGCAAGATACTGAAAACCTATTTGAAGAAATAATGACAGAAACCTTCCTCCATCTGGTGAAAGAAATAGACTAACGAGTCCAGGAAGTGCAGAGAACCCCAAACAAAAGGAATCCAAAGAGGACCATACCAAGACACATCATAATTAAAATGCCAAGAGCAAAAGACAGAGAGAGAATATTAAAAGCATAAAGATAAAAACAGTTACCTACAAGGGAGCACCCATACAATTGTCAGCTGATTTCTTAACAGAAACTATGCAGGCCGGAAGATAGTGGCAAGAAATATTCAAAGTGATGAATAGCAAGAACCTACAACCAAGATTACTCTACCCAGCAAAGCTATCATTCAGAATTGAAGGTCAGATAAAGAGCTTCACAAATAAGAAAAAGCTAAAGGAGTTCACCGCCAAACCAGTATTATATGAAATGCTGAAAGGTATTCTTTAAGAAGAGGAAGAAGAAAAAGGTAAAAATAAAAATTATGAGCAACAAATACATGTCTATCAACAAGTGAATCTAAAAATAAAGTGAATAAAAAATCTGATGAACAGAATAAACTGGTGAATATAATAGGATCAGGGGCATAGAAAGGAAGTGGACTGAAAATTCTCAGGGGAAAAGGGATGTGGAGAGTGCAGGAAGAGACTAGACAAAAATCTTACACCTATGGATGAGGAGTGTGTGGGGAGTAAGGGCAGAGAGTGAGGTGGGAACTGGGTGGAGAGGAGCTATGAGGGAGGAAAAAAGAGGAACACCTGTAATAATCTGAACAATAAAGATTTATTTTTAAAAATAAATAAATAAAAGCCACTATGTGTCAGGCATTCTTCTTAGAACTTCATATATATATATATATATATATATATATATATATATATATATATATATTAGCTGATAAAAAAAGACACTTGTATTATGTCTATCTTAGAGAGAAAGAAATTAAAATACAGTAAGATTAACCAATTTTCTTTGATTTTTAATATATTTTATTGATTTTCCAAAGAGAGGAAGGGAGAAGGATAGAGAGCTAGAAACG
Organism: Vespertilio murinus; assembly: GCA_963924515.1. Classification (NCBI taxonomy): domain Eukaryota; kingdom Metazoa; phylum Chordata; class Mammalia; order Chiroptera; family Vespertilionidae; genus Vespertilio; species Vespertilio murinus. The sequence continues at coordinate 157,738,213 of OZ004705.1, read as the reverse complement.
TCAATGAGAGAGAAACATGGACCAGCTGCCTCCTGCACACCCCCAACCAGAGATATGCCTACAACCAATGTACATGCCCTTGACTGGAATTGAACCTGGGACCTTTCAGTCCATAGGCTGATGCTCTATCCAGTGAGCCAAACCGGTTTCAGCATTAACCAATTTTCTTAAAGTTACCCTGGTAGGAGGTAGCAGAATCAGGATTCAATCACAGACAATTTCACTTCAGGTCCCTGCTTTTCATCCCCTGGCTTTACTGCCTCTGCACCACACCCACCAAATAAACAGAACCCAAATCAGTTCCAGTCATACTTAGTTCCCCCTTCCTCTTTCCGACACTTAGGCACTTAGGAGGTATTCAGAAATATTTTCTAAATGAGTGAAAATGTGCAAATCAGAATCTTCAACACAGATCTTTTTACTTGAGCTTCTGTTCCATGGGAATCCGCACTTCTTCACCTAGTGTAGCACAACTATCATTAAGTCATTATAACCTTATAAACTCACTATCTATTAACCTCTCTTCTAGCTTCCATCTTCCTGATGGAACTGCGATTGAACTCTGCCCAAATCATAAGCCTTGTAATAGCTTTTTCCTTCTCCCTACCCCTCATCCTTCTTTGTCAGACTTTCCTAAATTTATTACACAGCAAAGCCTTCTTCCAAAACCACTGACACTTCTGTTGAAGACTGTCTTTTCTTTCTTGAGTAATGGTGGCAGCCACTCAATAGCTTCCAAGCTTACTGTCATATTTTTACCAGATTTATCCTTCTAAAACTCTGATCATTCCATGGTAGAAAGAATAATGCCTCCCCACAAAGATGTCTATATGCTAATTCCTGAGACCTGTGAATATATTATTTCATTGGCAAAAGAGACTCTACAGATCATAAGTTATGGACCTTAAGATAGAGTGATATCCTCATTTTATGGTAGGCCTGATATATGTATTAGGCCTGATAAATGTATCAGTAGGTTCTCTAAAAATGGAGATACCTTCCTGGCTGTAGTCAAAAGATATATATATATATATATATATATATATATATATATATATATAGAGAGAGAGAGAGAGAGAGAGAGAGAGAGAAAACATTATTGATTTTGAGGAAGGAATAAAGAAGCCATGGATGAAGGAATGAGGTAACTTCTGGAAGATGGAAAAGGCAAGAAGACAGACTCTCTCCTGGAGGTTCCAGAGGGGATCACAGCCTTGCTGTCATCTAGATTTTAGCTCATTGAAACCTGTGTTGGACTTCTGAATTAGAAAGCCATAAGATAAAAAATTGTCATTGTTTCGGGCCACTAAATTTATGGTTGTTTGAGCAGCAATGGAAAACGAGTATGTCCTCTATAAATCATCTAGCAATTCCTTAGAGACTCCTTTAAGGGAATTCTTTCATAATGCTTGTTGTCTGGCATATTTTCTCACATACTACCTATGGTGGTTTTCTATCATCATTATTGTTCTAATTTCAATTGGCGTGGGGGTGGCAGAAAGAGCTCCCGCCGAACTGTAATTGAAAAAATACATTTCCTTTTTGATATTGAAATCACAAAATCCACACTCAATGAATGCTATTAGCTATCTCAGGGAATAAACAAAATTTGAATGGTTTAAGAGTACAATGATCATCTTGGGAAATATTCACAATTCTCAATAAAGATATTTGTGAATAGACTCAAACAGAAAGAAAAAAATATGATTGTAATTCAGTAAATGGAAATTGTACTAATAGTGCTTTACTGTAGAAGAAAAGATTTTTGGCTCAATGTGCACCCAGAAGCAGAGGCAGAATGAGAGTGAAGTGAACGATGCTCAACATTGCCGGCCTATTCACTTGCATGCCCCTTCCAAAGTCCTATGCAAGGCCTGAGAGGTTCAGGCATCATAGTAACAAATGCACACGTGAGATATTTCCACTGCAATCAGTCAAAACTACTGTTCTTACCATTTCTCCTTCACATTTTGCTTTCTGTTGGGTAGCATTGGAAGGCCATATTGTATTTGTAGTTTTTCATTCTTAAAGAGGTCCCCAAACTATACCAACTTCCAGCCATGCAAAACATGGATCCTTCTCCACTTAAAGTGAAGACTTCATGGAGTTTACATTTGCCATGAAAGCACCGTAAAAACAAGCAAGTGTCCTGTTTCAGGGACAAGGTTTTCTAGTCATTAGGGAAGGAAAAGTTATTTTTTGATGTCACTAAAGTCAAAATACATGACTAATTCTCCCTCATTTTGATAATAAATTGGTCTTTTATGTAGCATGCCCTTAGAGGAAGGACACAATCATCTGCTAATAAGACTTTGCAGGTTGACACTAAATGGTATTTCTCACTGCAAAATTATCCTTGGGAATTCTAGCACAGATGCACAAATATGACAGATGAAGCACTCATATTCATTATTCACTCGCCACCATACCAGGATTCATGCAATGGAGCAGTGGAAAAGACAAACTCCCCTCTCTCATAGATCGTGTATATCCATTATGGGGGAGGGACATAAAATAAACAGTTAAATAAGTGAATGACATTGATGTCCACAGCGCTGGGGTGAAAATCTACTTTAGATTAGGTGATAAATGCAATCTTCTCTGAAACAGTGACATTTGAATAGATGTTTAAAACAAAAGAAGGAGCCATTCCCTCAGAGATCTCTGACTGGGGAGTATAAAGCAAAGGGGAAAAAGCCTTAGAATCAAGTTACTGGGACTTGTAGGTTAATGTTTTTCAAATTGTGGTTTGTAACCAATTTGTGGGTCTTGAAATCAATTCAGTAAGTTGCAACGATTTTTTTCGAGATTCTAGAAATAGTTGGAAAGAATGCTCCTACCATGCCTTATTATAAACAGAAAGGAATAAAATATAAAGATCAGAGTACACTGTATATATTAGGAAAATAGTTTTCACAAAATGATTGCTTCATATGTGTGTGCGTGCATGAGTGTGTGCATGCATATATGAATAATGAAATAAAACGTGCGCTTCTTCCAATGAGTCCCAATGAACATTTGACAGGCACTATTGGAGAGCTTATCACATGTAGCAAGACACTGAAGAATGTTTCAAGCCATATATGTACATACAAAGAAAGAATGGGAACTGCTCAAAAACTGGATCTATTGATCCGTTCTCATTTTTTTTAGGGAGATCAGATTTAAGGATTTGGGAAACTGAAAAATCAGCCCCTAGGTCATGGGACATTTTGGAGCTGGGTGACATCTTAAAGGTTTAACTAACCATCTTTCTCCTCCAGGCACCCATCCTGCATTAAGCTGCCTTGGGAAAATTACAATAAAGATGCCCTCGTGGTAAGGACAGATTTCAACAGAAGCTGCCTTCTTTGAGGTGCAATGCGTGGCAGTGACCTCAGGAGGGTGACCAGTTGCGGTTTGGCAAGTGGGTTTCAGACTGGTTTCAAGCCCCACTTTCCCCATAGTTGAGTACCCTTTGCCCTGCAGGAAGTACATAACCACATGCTGGATCTCTGGGCATGCCCTGAATCCTGCTTTTAGCCTCACCAGTCAATTCCAACAGTATTTGCTGTCTTGGATGGTAAATGCTTATTTGCTAGTCCTGGGGATTTTTAAGCACCATCAGTACCTAATATAGTTCTGGTTTAAAATTATGCTAAACAATGAAGCAAGTAATGGAAGAATGAAATATCTAGGTGCCAACAAAGTGAATCTATTATATGGTGATGTCAGAAACTTGTGCCCGCAAGTTGCACATGGAACAATCTAAAATAAAAGACAGCTGGAACAGCATCTGAAAGTCAGGTCAAGTTCATCCCGGCACTCACTCTGAAAGTTCTTAGTCCCACGTGCTTCAATTTGCTCTTCTCCTTGACTTCTTCTATTCCTTTTCTCCAATACCCACCTTTCTTTCTTCCAGTTTGACTGCTGGTGGTTGTTGAGCCTCTGTTCTGGCATTTTTATTGGACATTTTTATTCCAGCATAATTTTTCTTTACTCTTCAATGTTTGCCTTTTTGCCTCCTGGCTATGGTGGCTGATTGACCAATTTGACAATCTCATCTGCCATGCCTAACTCCCAGAATCCCAACATCTCCCCTCCAATGATGTTGGCCCATCTCACCACCATGCCCTTCTTTTTTAGAGAGAGTGGAAGGGATGAAGGGGGTGAGAGAGAAAGAGAAACATCATTGTGAGAAAGACACATTCATCGGTTGCCTACCTACTCACACTTCAGGGATGGAACTTAAAACCTAGGTACATGCCCTTGACCAGGAAACAAACCCAAATCCCTCCAGTGCAAGGGCCAAAGCTCTAATTGCTGAGCTACACAGCCAGGACTTACCCCTTTTATATCACACACATTATAACTTTCTATATTGTGCCTTTGTTTTCCAAATGATATTAGTCATCTGACATATCAAGCACTTTTAAAATATGTGTGACAGGTAGAACTTGTAAGGCTGTAAATAGCAGACAATATTAAAATAATCAGACTAAATTTACTTATTCTAAGATTGTCATTATTGAATTATTGTAAAGTGATTGATTTATACAGTATTTTCATACCAAAAATAAGAAAAGTATTCCTTAAAATTCATATGACTTATTATACATTAGACAATTTTAAAAAGTATTTCTAACCCAGACAGAGTGGCTCAGCTGGTTGAGTGTAAGCTCATAAACCAAAGGTCAGTGGTTCAATTCCTGGTCAGAGCACATGCCCCGATTTTGGGCTTCATCCCCTGTGGGGGGTGTGCAGGATTCTCTCCCACATTGATGTTTTCCTCTCTCTCATCTACCTTCCTCTGTCTCTAAAACAAAATAAAATAAATCTTTTTTAAAGGTATTTCTAAAGAAAATTTCATCATGACAATTTAGCACAGATTGTGGTTCTAAAAATGTAAGTTTAGCTATGTTTAAGTCAGGAAGAGAAACTAAAAAAACTACTGAACAAAGTTCTGGTGCCTAATCTAAGAGTTTCTGTTATATAATACCTGTGTGCTAGTTGAGAGATTCTGTGTCAATGCAACTATCAAACACTATCAGAAGAAACTATGTCACATATTGGAAAATAATGTTTATTTGTATGCTTGGCTTTTACTTTAGTTTATCAAGCATGATTGAGCTTAATACACACAGATTTGGGGAATATCTCTATTCAATACTAAGTAACTGTAAATGCAAATGGTCCTGTTAAATAAGGTCGTTCTGCCTGTGCCCCCAAAAATGTTTTTAAAAAGTGACTAAATTCAGAAAATTCAATGAGGAATCAGTCAGGTTTAAGAACAATTACTTAGGTCATGCTGCCTTAACTTGGTTTTTGCTCACAGAATCACTCTTTCAATTTAGAGGCAAATTGTAGACAATGGAAAAAATCACCATGAGTAAAGGCTTTCATTTGTACACATATACATTCATTTCCTTTTGAATATAGACAGGTACAAAACTTATGTAAGTTACAATGTTTCTGGTACTATTGTTCCACCCTCTTCCCCATAACTACCTAGCCACAGAGACATAGAAACAGAATTACTATTAGAGCTTTGTTAATCAAACATTTCTTTTCAATGGCACAATTTTGAGCTAAGGTGACATTGAAGGGTACAAAATCTAACTGAGCCAAAGACAACATGATTATTTTAAGGGGTTGAAACTTCATTTTGTATAGACTAGTAACTCTATCAGATATACAGATAGCAGAAGAAATGCCATTTTTAAAATATATTTTTAATGATTCTGATATTCTTATAATTTTTGTCATTTGAAAATGTGTTTACAGCCTCATGCTAAAAAAAGAAAAGAAAAGAAAAAAAGAAAAGAAGATAAGAAAGAAAGGAAGAAAGAAAGAAAGAAAAGAAAAGAAAAGAAAAGAAAAGAAAAGAAAAGAAAAGAAAAGAAAAGAAAAGAAAGCCTGGCATATAAGAATCAACTGTCAGAACAAGAAAGTTGGAAACCTTTTGATTTGAGTCTGCACTGTTAAGAGAGAATGTGTTATTTCAGCAAGATAAATCATTCATAGCAACTCTGTCCTTTAAAAACTAGCAATTATACTGCCGAGGTCGGTTTGGCTCAGTGGTAGAGCGTCGGTCTGGTCTGCAGACTGAAAGGTCCCGGGTTTGATTCCGGCCAAGGGCATGTACATTGGTTGCGGGCACATCCCCGGTAGGGGGTGTGCAAGAGGCGGCTGGTCGATGTTTCTCTCTCATAGACGTTTCTGGCACTCTATCTCTCTCCCTTCCTCTCTGTAAAATATCAATAAAATATATATTTAAAAAAACCTAGCAATTATAATCTTAAGTTTTTAAGCAAAAGTTAAATGCATAAGATTTCTTTTATTATTTAGTTATACTAAAAATCAAAGGGTTCCCATATTTGGGGATTTTTATGGACCAGAAAATGTACAAATAAAATAATATTGATATTTTTTTCCAGTAAAAGCAATAAACAAACAAAACAACCAATGATACAAAATAAACCTGCCATCTTTTGTCATTATAAATTTTAAAAAGCAATGTCATCTGACATCAACTATGAGTTATAATCTTATAATCCTATGAATTGATCAAAATGAGCTTATGAAAACTGACAATTTTTAATGTATTTTATATTGCCAGAATTATAAAAATTGAGACAAGAACCACAATGGTCCAGACTAATGTCTGATATCCACAATTATGAAAGTTTCTAAAGTGATAACTGTATATTTTATTTGCACAAAGGAAGTGTATATTTAAAGTGTATATTTAAAGCTTAGTGTATATTTTATTTGCACAAAGGAAGCTAAATAAAATAAGCCTAATTCCTTGACCAAGGCTCCAATTACCTTATATGTGAAACTAGAGGCCCAGTGCACAAAATTCGTGCATGGTTAGGATGCCTAGGCCTGGCTGGCGATAAGAGCTGATCTGCGGGGTGACTGGGGGTTCCTCGCTGGCCGACCTGGGACCTGCTGGCTGGGGGCAGCTCCTGCATTGAGCATCTGTCCCCTGGTGGCTAGAGCACATCATAATGACTGGCCGTTCTGCTGGTCATTTGATTTGCTTATTAGGCTTTTATTATATGGGAAGGGCATAATATGAGGACCTACCTTATTGAAATGTAATGAGAATTCAGTAGGTTAACGTACCTACCATCTTTAAAATGGAGTCTATCAGATAGGGTAAGTGTTCAGTAAATGTTACTATGGTTCTTATTGTCAAAGCAGTGTTAAGGGCCTCATTACATCTAAGATTTCATTCACCTCTAAAATATACATCTCTCAAACCCACATTAAATACTCAAAAGAAAAAAAAGAATCATAAGCAGATATTGAACTTCAGTTTATGATATGCATACTGAAGCGTATAGGTGAGGGTTACTGATGTCTGCAATTTACTTTGCATAAAAAAAGATGAATCGACAGAGGGGTAAATACATGGATATCCAAGCACAAAGCAATTGCAATGTAACACTAGTTGTAGAATCTAGGTAGTGGGTATATATGATATTCTTTTAAATTTCCATGTGTTTTACATTTCCATAATAAAATAGGAACAATTAAAGGGTGCAAAATCAATCTTAAATTTCCTAGCAGCTGTTAGTTAAAATAAGAAGTTATGAGATGCAGACATGGTTGCTAAAATCTATGTGGGAGTTTCATACTTATATTTAAGGGCAGGAATTCTGCTGCTTGCCCCAGGTCCAAAATTACTGGTTGTGCTGGTGTCCTTGTAGTATAACCATCTTTGCCCTGACCCTCACTTCAACCATGTATCAGAGGCTGTGGGAGGCCCTGGTACCTTGGGCACAATTTGGCATCTAGTTCTGACTCACTTGGCCAGGCTGAATGTAAGGGTATGTATGCAGAGTGAGCCTGAGAGGAGACTGAGGGTTGTTAATTCAGTCTCCAGTCTGGGGTCAAGTTCTGGAAAAGTAGCATTGGTGCAATTTGATAATGTCCTAGAGCAGTGGTCTGCAAACCACGGCTCCTGAGCCACATGCTCTTGGGTGTTCAAACGCCAGTTCTTCAAAATAGACTCATCCAGCCCAAAAACTGACTTCTGGGCATGGGCCACGAAGTTTCAATCGCACTGTACGTGTGCGCCTACACGAGGTATTTTGTGGCAGAGCCACACTCAAAGGGTCAAAGAGCTGCATGTGGCTCGCAAGCCGCAGTTTGCTGACCACTGTCCTAAAGAAATAGTTGCATTAACTAAAAAATGTGAGACAATAAAAACGTGCTGACTACATAACTTGTCACAAATTACCTGGTATGGTACAGTTTTATTCCTGTTTAAAGTATGTTTTTTATTTTAAATAAATATTTTATGTGTGACAGACTGTTTTATAGAGTTTATGGGTGTGCACCCGTGTGTATACCATCATAGAGATATGTATATGCACAGATACATGTATATATTTGTATATTGGACTCCTACTGGCTCTGTGACACAAAAATGTTTAAGATGTTGCTATTTTTCATAGTTATTTTTTTCTCTTTATAATCCCCACTGAAACAGTGCTAAGATTTGTGTGCTTGTTGTTTCTTTGTTTTAATGGTTTGAGGTGTCCTGGCAATTAAATCCTAAATAACAACTCATTGTGAACCAAGAGCCAGTTGTTGTGGAAATTAGTATGTCATCAGGAAAGAATTATGATTTTATTTTAGAAATATAGGAAAAAAATACTTCAGTTGTTTAAAATTTAAATAAAAATAGAGTTGATCAGTTAAATATTTAGTATTCTGCAGGAAGTTGCTAGATATTTTAGTGATGTGTCCTCTTCTGGATGCCAATTATATATATATATATATATATATATATATATATATATATATATATATATATAAATATATATATATATATTCTCCCAGAATTTCTAGAATGAAATTATATTGTCTGCAAACAATGATAGTTTTGTCTCTTCCTTCACAGTATTTATACATTTTTCTATCTTTTTCTCACTGACTGAGACATGAAATACAACTGTACAGTCTTCTTCCCTTTGCCTAGATAGCTAAAGATCAAGTTCAGACAAAAATAATTATGCTTCAAATACTTTGATATCTCCGGCTAATCTTTCTTTTCTGAATATAGTAATAATTGTCATTCTTTTCTTTAATTCTGTATAAATATAGTAATCAGAGAGAATACTATCCTTCAATAATCTTTTTTTCCACATGTGGTTAGGCCATGACAAGAGGAGAATCATTAAGATTAACAAAAGGTAGAGGTGGTGATTATGAATGTGTTTATATATTAAACGTGATTGTTTTCTGCCTAGCTGGTGTGGCTCAGCGGTTGAACATCAGCCTATGAACCAGGAGGTCATGATTCAATTCCTGGTGAGGGCATATGCACAGGTTGTGGGCTTGATTCTCAGTTTGAAGCATACAGGAGGCAAGGGATCAATGATTCTCTCTCATCATTGATGTTTCTATCTCTCTTTCCTTCTCCCTTCCTCTCTGAAATTAATATATATATATATATATATATATATATATATATATATATATATATATATTAAATGTGCTTGTTTAGTGTCCTGAATAGATTTTCAAAAATGCATAGAACAGAGAAATTTGGAGGCAGAGATGCTTTAAGAAATGTGCTTTTATGAGGGAGGAAGCTGATGGTCAGGGCAGTTAAAAGATGCACCCTCTCAAGCGCATTCCAGAGTCACTAGGTTCAGTAGTTTTCTCCCACCTCACACGCCAATACCTCTGCAGGGTTTCCATTATGTTCTATTCAGAAACATGACTTTAGAAAGAAAGCCATGTGAAAAGTCATTTACCTTAATTTTCAATTTACATATAGTTTACAGATCAGATATTCCACTAAGCACAATAGGGAGAAACTATAAAGTGATGGAGAATCCTTCACTCTGGTTTGCCTGGCTTGAGAACACTGAGAATACAATACATCAAATATTTATTTTCCATCAGACTCTTTGGTGGCTTATTCATGGCATACATAAACCCTGCTCTCAAGAAGTTGGCAGATTATTTATTAAGTGAGGAAATACTGGTATATGAACTGCATTTACCAAGTTGTGTTTTTGCAAGATTGATCAGGGAAGTGAAAACTGAAGAGAAAAAAGGCATACATTAGGAGGCACACTGGCCAAGTATGGGAAAGCAGCAGAAAGATTAGATCATTAATGGCAAGGGAGTAAGCAATGAGTGGTAGGCAAAAATAAAAATAAAACCCACTTCAGTTCACAACCTGAGAATTCAGGCGGATCTATTTCTCTCCCTTTCCCACTCGCTCACCAAATCATTTATGTATTAACAAAAACAAATAGAATGAGAAATTTCAAGTACATAGAAACTGCTGTGACATCAACCCCAATAGACCTGACCCAATCCCAGTGTCTCTGAATGTCACAACAAAGTCAAAACCAGGGAGTTGTTGATTCCCTGGTTTTATATTGCTCCTTGGACTTTAGCTTTCGCATTGCATAATTCAAATTCCAATAATACTACTTAGTACTTGGAGCATATTGAGTGCTTATAGTTTCAGGAACATGCCATGATTTCACAGCACTGTGCCTTTTCTCTTATGGAATACCAGCTGCGAGGCAATGCTCTCTTTAGACCACATGACTGCACTAGTGAATTGATGGATAAATAAATGAATTTATTGTGGTCCTTCTTGGTTAGAATTTTTTCAGAGTCTCAAATAGTATGTTTTGTTCTTCTAAATGGACTTTAGATAGATGGACCATTTAAACAAGTCTGTACTGGTACCATGTCAAACATTTGAATAACAAGGCCAAGTCATTTATAATCTCTGCCTAACAACATAGCATACAAAATTCAGAGCAAGTTAGAAATTAAAAATATTTTATTTAAGACCATAGTACACAGTCTGCTGTATTAGCAATGGGTACCTCTCGGGCATGGGATAGAAACCTGATAAACATTTGAAACTAAGAAAAGAAAGCAGAAAAAGTAAGAAAGCAAACAAGCAAGAAAGAATAGAAAAGAGAGAGGTAGTTTTTATTTTATTTTATTGATTTTTTTACAGAGAGGAAGGGAGAGGGATAGAGAGCTAGAAACATCGATGAGAGAGAAACATCAACCAGCTGCCTCTTGCACACCCCCCTACCGGGGATGTGCCCGCAGCCAAGGTACATGCCCTTGACCGTAATCGAACCTGGGACCCTTCAGTCCGCAGGCCAATGCTCTATCCACTGAGCCAAACCGGTTTCGGTGAGAGAGGTAGTTTGGATTTAAAAGTCAAAGGTATGACCTTCTCACATGTTTTTAATCCAAGAAGCCCTTGTCTAGATCATATTTTAGAAAAAAAATATATAAAGAGAATATATTATGTAAAGAAAATACATTATCCATTCCATTAGGCCTACACAGACCTATTGGCTGCTTGCTGCCTGTTTGGACTGTGTTAGGCAGCAGAGGCATCACACAGAACAAGCTCGGTCCTCTTGGGGCTTTACTTCTGTCAGCGAAGACAGCTAACAGGAAGAAAACTCCAATGGTGTAAGGGAGCAGCATGAAGATGACAAAACAGGATATCGTGATTGAAAGAGCTAGACAGGGAGCTTGGCTCCTTTAAATAAGGTGATTGAAACAACCTCTGTGAGGAGGCAATGCTTGGGTTGAGACATGAATACATGAAGGAGAAATGGAATGAATGAAAATAAGGGTCTACAGTGAAGACCAGCTAATAGGGACTTAGAGGCATAGTCAGAAATTGCTGGGAAGCTAATGGAGAGAAGGTGGTAAGTGTGAACATGGCTGCTGCTAAAGGCGTGGGCCGCACTATAAACATGCCCTGAGGACTGTGAAGCTCCTCCTGTGTTTCATGATTGAGATTCAGATGATTGGCACCAGTTGAATTCCATAGCCTTGGTTCCCATCAATGACACATATAATTAAGTAGTGATCAATTCAATTAAACAAGCATTTGCTCTCTTGAGATCTGTCAGCGATGCCTTTTTAAAAAATATATACCGTATTTGCTGGCGGATAAGACGACCCCTTGGCCCTGAAAAATATGCCTCCAAGTTGGGGGTAGTCTTATACGGCGAGTATATAACAAACTCTGTATTTTTAGTGGAAATGTTAGGGGGTCGTCTTATACGCCCAGTCGTCTTATACGCCGGCAAATACAGTATATAACACCAAGGCAATGGCAAGAAAATAAAAAAAATAAATAAATAAACAAGTGAGATTACCTCAAACTATAAAGCTTCTTTACAACAAAAGAAGCTCATAACAAAATAAAAAGCCTATTGATTGGGAGAGAATAATATATCTGATAAGGGGTTAATATTTAAAATGTATAAAGAACTAAGGCAACTAGATAGCAATAAAACAAAACAATTTGATTTAAAATGGGCAAAGGATCTAAATGACCTCCTGATTCATAGGTGGATGCTCGACCACTGAACCACACTGGCTGGGGCCAACAGGTACATTTAAGTAGATCTCTAGCTGCTAATGGGGAACATCTTAGACCTATCCCCGCGCCCCCCAGCTACTGCCCTGGAAGAAAGCTGCTTCTCTAGAAATGCCAAATCCCTACTGAATTCTTTAAACAGCTTTTGACCATGACAGTACCATTTTAAAGTGTTACCTAATACGTCCTTCATAGTCTTCAAAAATAAGTTTTATTTATAAATGTATATAATATAATTTTGCATATACTTAATTTATAAAGTTATATGTAAACTTTATTATTGAGGCACATGGTGGCAAAGAGGAAGAATGAAAATATGGTTTGTGGTTTGCCTTATTAGGCAGACATTCTGCTGACCGAAGCCTGAGACTTTGCTGGATTTCTAATATTAGTCATGTCTTAGATTCTAAGATAGCAGTGAATTTGCTTGACCCAGATATTATGGGGATCCTCTCTGATGAATATTTGCAATCATTTTTTCCATCTTTCCTCTGAAAAAATCTTTACTCCTCTTCTGATTTGATTTCATAATGGAAAATTAAGTGGGAAACCATACCTTTTTTAAAAAAAAATTCTATGATTATACATGCTGCAATTTGTTGATCAGATGTGTCCATTGCCATTTTACACATCCTACTCATAGTCCATGACCTTAGCAAAAGTTAATGAAGCATTGCTTTCAGTTCAAGACAGCACATATCTATGGTGAGAATGGAGGTCTCAGGTGCGTGTGATTGAGTGTCTGCATTAGACCCTAATTAGCTCTCCTGTCTAGAAACTCCTAATACCTTCAAAATCATAGCTCAGCTTAAAGTCTTGGCCAATATTAACATAAACCCATTATTAAACTACTTTGCAAGCCTTGGCTGGTTAGCTCAATTGGTTAGAGAGTGGTCCTCATAAGCCAAGGTTGCTGGTTAGATCTCTGGTCAGAGTACATATAAGGAGCAAAAATTGGTGCATAAATAAGTGGAACAATAAATCAAATTTTCCCTCTCTCTCAAAATAAGTACATAAATAAAAATATTTAAAGAAAAACAAACAAACAAGCCTACTGTCCCATTCATCTCACCTGTCATTGGAGTAATTCTTTTAAGAACCTATATCTCTGCTATCTATATTCTTAATTCAGCATAAGTGTCTAATGAAACATGATACAGTTTGCAAATTTCTCTGGAAAAAAGGATTCAAAAATTTTTTGTCAACATTTAATAATTGATTATTCTCACACTAAGACTAATGGTTAAGCATTTTCAGAGTTTTATTCAGATAGATAATGATAAATTGAGAGGTTAATCTTTAAATTATGAGTTTGTTGTCTCTACTCCCCTTTTTTCCAGTGTTTGCTGTTTCCTATCTTCTTCCATATCAAAGTCATTAAATATCATTGATACCATCAGTTTTCTCTCCCAAGCTAGGGCAAGACCAAGTATGCTTTTCCCTGGAAGAAAAGATAAGTTTTTAAAAAAACTTATTTGCATTAATGAATTCATATTCATTTGTTTATTTGTTCCTTCATGACTGCATTCACTTATTGGATTCTTAAACCTTTCTCTCTAATCAAAGCTTGCAAGATAATCTAGTACCACTAAAAGCCTGTGGGTTAGGTCCCAGAGACCTGGATGCAAATCCTAGCTTTATAACTAATTGTGTGAGCCAGATAATTTCGCTTTCTTAGATTTAGCTTACTCATCTAAAATATTAATTAATGAAATTAATAGCTACTTATCTTAATTAGTTCATAGACCTCTTGTAGAATTTCATAACTATAAACTCACTCTCCAGAAATTGAAAAAAAACCTCATATCCACAAACATACAATTTTGCACTGATTTATTGGAATTAATGGAATCCTAAAACTTGTACTTAAAGAGATCCATAGGCTCCTGGTTATGAACCACTGAACTAGATGGTCTCTACCTTTAGAGTTACATAGATCCTTGCTATATAAAGTGTAGTTCACAGAGTAACAGTTCACCTCTGAGTTTGTTAGGTGTCCCAGGTCCTGGCCCAAATCTATTGAGTAAGAAGCTCCATTTTAACAATATCTTCAGTTGACTCACACAAATATTAAAGTTTGAGAAGCACAGTGATCTTGTAAAGGCACAAAGGAAAATAATGATGATTATTCCTTTCTTTTTCTCCACGATGTTTCCAAATACAGACAAACCACAGCAAGGATTTTTAATCTGCAACTTAGGTAGAGGAGCCATCCAATGGGGAAAAAAAAAACCCGTAAGATTCTGCATTTTGTTTTAATCAAAGAAGAAGCACTTATTTATATTATGTGATAATGTTTATGTTAAAGATAATCTTGATTAAATACACACATTTGGGGAAGCTATCACTACTAATGGTCCCACTCACAAAATGGGAAGAGAAAAATCAAAATGTTACTTTGGCTATGTAAGTCTAACGACAGTCGTTTGTGTGAATCACTTAGCATTTATGCCTAATAACCATACAGGACAATAATGATTATGCAGTCCCCAGATAGACTTGCTGCATCTGATTACCACTGATGCAGGCTTTTGTGTTGTGGTGTTTTTTTTTTTTGTGTGTGTGTGTGTGTGTGTGTGTATGTGTGTGTGTGTTTTCATTATAGTTGCAAATCTCAGAGACATCTTTAGTCTTCAGAATTTGTTATACTTGCAGCATGAAAATCTTCTCAGGACCTTTCCAATTTAGGACAAATAGTTTAAAAGGGTACTTTGGAGATCAAAAGTAGTTTATTACATTAAGCTACTTATGTATTTATATAGAATCTCCTTTTTTAAGGTGTAAATGTTTTGATTCAAGACACATAAAGGATTTAAAACCATATGATTCATTTGTAGGGATTAGACTTGCACTTTCACATTATATCTGCCTCAAATTAAGGTAGCTTTTGAGTTTGTCCTGAGTAGATGCCACATTAGTCTGCAAATCTGTGATGTCCTATATTTTCAAAAGACTTCTTAAAATAGAAAGAGCTAAATGTATTAGATGAATGTGAGATGTATAGATTAAGGATAAAAGAAAACCAAATAAGATAAAGAGGAATAGGTTAAGGGTGGCAAAGGAGGTAGAGATGGAAATGAACAGAATATGAATCTTCATGAATAAATTCACAGTGACATTTACTGAGCCAAGAAAAGAAATGAGAGAGGAAATAAGATGTTTTTAAAATATTCATGCACCTTATATCATACCAATAGTAGTCACTCAATAATGCTTCACAATGAAATTAAATTAGTATCTCTCCTTTCCCCCCCCCTCCCTCCCTCCTTTTTCCCTCCTTCTCCTTTGTTTTGTAGTAGTAGTGCTTCTTGGCATTCTAGAAAGGGTATAACCTATTAGAGAAGATGGCTGAATCATTTTATTTCCAATAAAGATTTTTTTTATGTTTAGTAACTCTACGACCTCATGTGAGTTAATTGAGTTGATGGTTACTCATCCCTCACTGATAAGAGCTTTTAGAAAACGGATTTGCCTATGCCCTCTTAGTTAAGTCATTTGCTTATCTCCCCTTATCTAAGTATTTCTATTTTTCTAATGCATTTATCGAAGCATTGTGAATAATGGCCAGGTGCTGCCCAAATAAATCTTTATTACACATTTAAAAGCTGAGAAAGCAAAACGAGTAAGGTTAATTTCTCTTTCCTCACCCTGGGTTAAGAGTTTTGCATTCATTAAACAAGGACTCTTGCCCGTGTTCAAGGCAAGGGCAAGGCTGGTGTCCAGGTAGGCAAGATTGAAAGGGTGTAAGTGATGGTTTCCTAATCACAGAGCTAAATTGCCACTACGAGTAGAAAGTGTCTGAAAAGGACCATTCTTTTCTGTTGCATCTCAAATTGATTCATGCCAGTTTATTTATTTGCTAATCTAGAGCATTTATCTTGCTCTTTTACATGCTAGCTGTTTGTTGAATAAAGACAATTATTCAAGCAAATGGTGTAAAAACATGCACTGTTCTTTTTTTTCCATGTGATTTATACTTACAAACCATTTAGGTATTGATTTATTGTTGTGCTTTTTTCTTTTGCTCTACAGATTTGATTTCATATTTAGATATAATTTCCTAGGTGAAGCAGGGACTATCCTAGTGGGTAATAGGGTTTTATAGTGCCTAACCATAATGCCACATACAATTAACTTTTCATGATGACACACTCCTTTTAACAAGTCTAACGATGATGTATATCTACCTCTTCTCAAGTAGATGCAAAGATTGCCTCTGCTTCTGAGCCTGCTTCATGCTGAATGTTGATGTGCTCCAGGAAGGAGCCAAAGGACAAGAGGAATCCACAATGATCAAGAATAAAATAGGAATAAGAAGAGAATACTTGCCGAAACCGGTTTGGCTCAGTGGATAGAGCGTGGGCCTGAGCACTGAAAGGTCCCAGGTTCGATTCCGGTCAAGGGCATGTACCTTGGCTGCAGGCACATCCCCAGTAGGGGGTGTGCAAGAGGCAGCTGGTCAATGATTCTCATCAATGTTTCTAACTCTCTATCCCTCTCTCTTCCTCTCTGTAAAAAATCAATAAAATACATATAAAAAAAAGAGAATACTGGAAAAATACTACAGAGGAAGGTCAGATCTACGGTACCCTGCTCAGCTAGCTCTGTATTAGATTAATCTTTCCTGTCCTCTTGTTTATCCCATGGTTTCCCCTCCCAAAGTGGAAGTCTTTGCATTTGTCTTTATAGCAAATTTAGGAGCTGACATTTTTTGAATTTAGAATATTTAAATCAGCTAGATAAGCATATGTGAGTGTGTCCCTATCTGTTCATGTATATATTTATGGACGTGTTATACATAAATATGTTTACAAGTGTATGTATGTGTTCCACATTTGAACGTAGGTATAGTTGTATGTGCACTTATATATTCGTCAGTTTGTGTTTGTATGTACATAAGTATGCATGGATATGGGTATTTGAATGTGCATATGTGTTTATATTTTGGTATATAAGAAAGACAAATGTGTGATAAAAGCTCATCTGCATAATTTGGGGGTTGAAAAGGAGCTTTCTAATTCAATTCTGGGCTATTTATATTCCGGTCTGCGTCAATAAACTGGTGTGCTTCAGGAGAATAATTCTAGGATGAAGGCAAATTGACCTTGGACAGTTTCTAGGGATTTGGTCCACTTCCAGGCTAGGTCATTAATTGTGACTTGTATGTTTTCTGGACCCTGCCGCTTCCATTTAATGAGGATTCATTTTCTCTTGTAAGCCATTTTTATTCTATCTATGGATTGCTTTCCCCCATTGTAGGTGGTTCTTTCTCACCAGCAAGGAAAATGCCTCTATTCAATAGAAGTTCCCTAACTACTTAGCAGCTTTAATTAGATATCAAGAAGTTCTTAGTAAGCCTTAGAGATGAAGTGCAATTACTTTTCTTCCACGAAATTCAACCCAATATATTCAAAATCTTAGAACAATGCTGAGCAATGGTTATGAAACTACTGATAATAAATGGGCTTTGAGATCTTTCATACTTTTACCCGCAGAGTTGTTTGCTTTTAAACTCGTTTTCTACTTATCTGCATAAGGTATAATTGATTATACACTGTAGAGAGCAGAAAATCACATGTACCTTTCCTTAATAGGTTAGATTGTTTTCCTGGTTAGCAGCATATAAACTTCTTTCTGGGAATCACAAAATCGTTGCACCGAGTTGAACTGGATGCAAATACGGCCTGGAGTTTCTGTGCCACTGCTGTAATAATATGTACTGCTCACCTACTCCTCCGGTTGCCACTGGGAATGAAGGCACATTATCTCAGTGGGATGCTGTTATCTCTAAGATCACACAGCCTGCATACACACAGGGCCTGGCTTATATCCGGAACCTGAAACATTGTGCGAGTGCATGAACATGGACATAATAGTGAAGTGACTCCCAGTATTCATAGCTGGTTAAGAAAAGCTAGTTCTGCATGGAGGAAACAAATTTTACCGTCCACTTTTACGTATAGAAAATGATAGTAAATCCCCCCCCCCCCATAATTTATTTTAACATTGACATTTCTAACCTATATTTCTCTCAAAGTCTTTATCACTAGGTAGCAAAGAGAGTACATTGTAGTAAGAATGAATGTACTTCAGATTTATTCAGGTTTTTTTTAAATGTTTATTAATAGGGGAGAGCGCAAACATAGTCCCCCACTACCACAAATTATGCAATAGAATTTCTTACATTTGGGAAAATCGCAGGGGTCAGCACTTCCTTCCTTCCTTCCTTCCTTCCTTCCTTCCTTCCTTCCTTCCTTCCTTCCTTCCCTCTCTCCTTCCTTCCTTCCTTCCAAACGTCCTGTTATCTTTCTTTCTAGTTGTTCCTTACTTTGCTACAAATTTAAATGCATTATGAGAAAAAAAAATAATTTGCTGGACAAATAGTTGAGGAGACTCAAAATTAACTATGATCATTCATAAATTAAATCATATAATTTTAAAATATATACCACAAGCCTCTTAACCATTTTTAGAGACAAAATTTAACTCTGAACTTCTTAGCAACCGCTGAAAGAGGGAATTACATAATCAACAAGATCAGTAATAAAGTCAGTATCACTCCTCTGAAAACAAAGTGTGAGAGACATTTCTTCTGCAGATCATTATGAACGGATCCTGCATAATGTTTGTGAGCTGAATTTTTCATAGTATCTTTAATTTACATTCTACACTATATTCCAGAGGGTTCAGTATAGGCTGCAAATGAGGTGAGAACAAGGTGCATAGGCCTCAATTTTAGAGTATCTAAATGCAAGCTTGGAAATTGGAAAGCCATAGGCCAAGTTTGGTCACAGATCTGTTGCACTTGTCTTATTTTTATTTAGTTAGTTTGCATGCCTGGAGGTCAGTGCTTCTCAAACTAATGGCAGTGAAGCACTCGTTTTAGTTTTAAGTGTTCTATTCTTCATGAATCAATAGTTTTCTAAAATGCAATTACAAATAAATTAGACAAAAAGAAATGAAAACGACACTAATATAAGCCCACATTTTTTATTATTAGATTTAAGAGACATAAATTACTTTCAGCTTCCTAGAAAATTTTCTAAATCTTCCTCTCAGTTTCTACTTTTATCATGGTCCTGTAAGAAACACTTGGCAAACAAACCTGGGCCTGTAAAACTGATTTGAGTAGCACCCTTGTCTCAATGAGGCCCATCACTTCCATTACTCCACTTTCTACCATGACCCATTGTCTTAGCTGGGAACCACTTCACCCAATTACATTGTAAGTTTGGCAACCGGAAGTAGCTTTATTTTGGACCAAATACACTGGAGCGGTATTCAAATTTTGAAAAATGTTCATTCATAATAACTAAGCTTTCAATGTATACTAGATATATCAGAGTCAAATTTATATTTTCCTACAAATGGTGCAAATATTCTCTAGTGCCATCTAAGGATACACCGTCTGTTTAAAAAGCAGTGTGTAGTTGGTGAGGACAGATAATCTTTTAACAGTCCAAGTTGCTGCGCTGTATTATATTCTTGGGGGGCAACTACTCTAATTCTGCATGGAGGTAAGGTGCTTCTTTATATTTCTAGTCTTGGCTCCAGCACACTATCTCTCCAACAAGCCATGTAACCCCTCTGAATTGCCATACTTTTATCTACTCGTCAATCTAAGAAGTTTATTCCAGTAACACGCTTACTGGAAGATCAAATGAAATAATGTACATCAACACTTTGGAATGTTATTTGCAAAAGCTAAGTTGCATATTTAATAAGATACATACAGATGTTCAAATGACAAGAAATTAAAAATAAGTAAAATCATCATTTCTGTGCTGTGTATAACTTATGAGGAATCATTGAAATTAACTTTTACATGTTACAAAACCCCAATATACTGCTGCTGTTTTAGACAATTAATTACCTTTTAGAGCAATTAACACTTTAAAAATATATTTTATACTTATCCTTATTTGTACCATTACAAGAGTTTTGTATGTCTACATGTAAATCCACATTTCTATCTTGCATCTTATTCCTACCACATGAAGAACCTTTTAGAACACATTTTATGGTACAGTTTTAGCTGCCTTTTTTATCTTTGGTTTTCTGTAGTTTTGATATGATATATAGAAGTGTGTGTATGTATGTGTGTCCATGCATGCATGTAGTTGAATATTTAGTTATCTTATTTGGATATGTGATTTTATGACTTTCATTATTTTTTAACATTCTCAGAAAAAAAATCTAGCTCAGTGAATGTTTTGGTAAGAAAGATTCTCCTATCTTTTCAAATATTTTTCTGATTTGTTCTCTCTCTCCTCCTCTAGAATTTCAATTGCATGTATAATAGACCATTTGATATTGTCCCAGAACTTTTGGATGTTCTATTATGATTTTTTTATTTTTGTTTTCCTTTTACTCTTTTTATCTGTTTGTGGGGTTTTTTATTTTATTTTGTTTTGTTTTGTTTTGTTTTGTTTTCCAGTTTGGCTAATATCTAAAGACCTGTCTTAAAGTTAACAGATACTTTTCTCTTTAAGTCTACTAATAAGCAAATTTCAGAATTTGTTTTAATACTTCCTTTTATTTCTATCATCTTCATTTGAATGTTTCCTATAGTTTCCCATTTTATGCTGAAATTATTCATTTGTTCATGTATATTGTTCACCTTTTCTATAATGTCCTTTAACATATTAATAGTAGTTATATTCAAAGTCCCTATTTGATAATTCCAACCCTTGGTCATCTCTGAGTTTGGTTTTCTCCATTGTTTTGACTCTCGACAAAGGACAAAGAGGAAATGGAGATTAACTGTCTCTCTATATTTCTAATCTTGGTTAAAGCACACTGTCTCTCCAACAAGTCATGTATCTTCTCTGAATTACCATGTTCTTATCTATTTATCAGTCTAAAAAGCTTGTTCTAGAGCCAAGATTAGAAATATACAGAGGCAGATAACCTCCATTTCTTCACATTGTTGTATAGCTTGTCATTTTTAAAAATATATTTTTATTGATTTCTAAGAGGAAGGAAGACGGAGAGAGAGATAGAAGCATCAATGACCAGAGAGAATCATTGATTGGCTGTCTTCTGCAAACTGCCCACTGGGAATTGAGCCCGCAACCTGGGCATGTGCAAATCGAATCTGGGACCTTTTAGTCCGCAGGCCAACACTCTATGCACTGAGCCAACCCAGCTAAGGCGCTTGTCATCTAATATGTATATATATGAGGTAATATGCAAATTGTCCCAGACTCCATAATGTCACAGCCACTGAGGAGGAGGCTGCATGTACAGGTGGGCAGAAGGGGACTGTGTGCACAGTGAGGCAAGCCATGGATGGTGAGGTCTGCACAGAACAGGGTCTGCCAGCCATGGCACGCCAGCAGTCCTGCCTCTGTGCATGAGCTGCAGAGGAAACACCTTTTCTGACTGCTCATTGGCTAAGCTCCCCATACACCAGTCCATGTTCTTGCAAACTTGGGTAATAAGAGTCCAAGAAGGTAATCTAGGTTTTTTTCACCTTAATCCTGGAGGAATAAATGAAGGTCAACTGCTGGAGAGGCTAAGAAATGTCATATCCTGCCCTAGCCAGTTTGGCTCAGTGGATAGAACCTTGACCTGCCAACTGCAGAGTCTAAGTCCAGGTTGATTCTGATCAAGGGTATGTACCTAGGTTGCAGGCTCCTCCCTGGCTGGGCCCAGGTCATGGTTCATACAGGAGTCAACCAATTGAAGTGTCCTCTCACATTGATGTTTCTTTCTGCCTTTCCCTCTCTCTTCCATGCTCTCTAAAAATCAATGGAAAAATATTCTCAAGTGAGGAAAGGAAAGGAAAGGAAGGGAAGGGAAGGGAAGGGAAGGGAAGGGAAGGGAAGGGAAGGGAAGGGAAGGGAAGGGAAGGGAAAAGAGAGAGAGAGAGAGAGAGAGAGAGAGAGAGAGAGAGAGAGAGAGAGAAAGAAAGAGAAAGAAAGAAAGGAAGAAAGAAAGAAAGAAAGAAAGAAAGAAAGAAAGAAAGAAAGAAAGAAAGGAAGGAATGTCATATCTAGGGCAAACAGATATCCAGTATTGATATCTTGAAAATGAAAGAGACATCTTGAAAATGCCTAAAGAAAGTTGTCATTTTTTCATGGTGAAGGGACTGAAGTCCATGTTGATGCAAACACCTTGGCAGTTGTGGAGGCCAGCAGTGGCAGCAGCAGCAGGGTGATGGGTGAGGAGCCTTATCCTGATCAGCCTGGTCACCTCTTGCAGAGGGAGGCCAGACTGTGGCTTAGGCCCTCTCCCTGCAGAAAGTGTGCCTAAGCCGTCAGAAGGACACCCCCTGAGGGCTCCTGGATTGGAGAGGGTGCAGGTCAAGCTAAAGGACCCCCTCCCCCCAACACACACACACACACACACACACACACACACACACACACACTGCACAAATTTCATGCACGGGGCCTCTAGTTTTTTTTTTTAAAATGCCAAACATCAAGTGTAAAACAGTTGAGGCTTGTGAAAATTATGTATTCCTGGAAATTGCGCATGCCTAGTCTACTTCAAGGCCATTGGTTTGGGGCACTGAGTTAATCTAAATTATAAATAGAGTTCCACTTTGCCAAAAACTTCAAAATCCTAGAGAGTTGCCTTGTGCTTAGAATGGGGGCTGTGGTATAAAAAAGTGAGATTTTATGCTTTACCTACAGTGGTGACCAATCCTCTACTTTGCATTACATTACTGAGGGAAGCTCCCTTTTGTCTCTCACCCTGCTTCCAATATTTCTCACAAGCACCTGATGCAGGTCCACATACAAGCACTCCTGAGTTCAAACTCACCTTGTGTCAGGCTTACCAGAGATTCTATACTATCTTTTTAGTCCACATTAGTCTGCCTTTAGCAGATTTCTTTTCTGGCCACTTGTATGGTGACCAAATGTTCTTTGTTCTCTGGAATGTAAGATACCAACCCCATGACCTATTTCTACATCTAGATATATAAGATCTAACCATGGGCCCGCAATACTGGATATCTGTTTGCCCTAGGAACTCAGCTTTCTGATGGGTCCAGAAAAAAATTATGATTCTGTAGTTCAACTGGCATTTTCTTAATGTTAGGTTAGAATATATATATATATTCTTTTTAGCTTTGTACACCCCAGGTATAACAAGAATCCTTCAGTTCATGAGTTTTAATTCTTAAGGGAAAATTTTATACCATCTAGCCTAAAAATAATAAAAGTATAAAATTTATTCCCGTTTCTGCTTAATTTTGTCATGGAAAGTATGATTCATATTAGTTCTTCTGTGCTCATTATATGCTACTCCCTGCATTGTTATATATCATCCTGAAGAGTTCAAAATTCTCCTAGTTGGCACGGAAGAGTGAATGTCACTTGCTATATATATGACTGCAAAACACACTCATTTCATTATTACAAAACTAGAGGTCCGATGCACAACATTCATGCAAGAGTAGGCCTTCCTTCTCCCAACTGCTGGCACCAGCTTCCCTCTGACGCCCAAGACCTGGGCTGCCCTCACAGCCCCTGCTTCGTCTGGAAGGTTGTCCACCTGGTCTAATTGGCATATTATGCTTTTATTATTATAGATGAAATGATTATGTCTTTTCAAATTAATCATTATGGAGAAAGTACATTGAATGACAGAGTTTATAGTGGCAGTCAGTGTTTTAAGGATTTCTGCATATTATCTAAATTCACATTCACAACAATCATGCAAAATTTTTACATAATGGGAAAAAGAGTTAAAGGTATTTTACTTTGGTGTCTCAGCGAGTACATTGCTAGATGGGAATATTAACCCAGTTATGTCTAATCCAAGATCTATCCTTTTCTTCTATAAAAAATAGCACAGTGCTACCATGGAGCTCTATTAGAACACAGTCAGCAATTTTCAAACTTTTTCAACTTATGGTATGCATAAACTAATTACTAAAATTATATGGCACACCAAAAATTATATTATATTTTTGCCGATCTGACAAAATTATAATTTTATTTGACTATAATTTTGATGCATTCACACTGAACAGCTTTTGTATTGGCTGTTGTCATTTATTTTTATTTATTTATTTATTTATTTATTTATTTATTTTTGACACCCAAAGGGGCAAGAGGTCAGTGCCCCTCCCTAAATGTCAGGTATTGCATGTTTTATTCTTGCAGCACACCAGTGTGCCTCTTGGAGCACAGTGGTTGAAAATCGCTAACTTTGGTAAATATTTGTCTTTATCAGTTTATAACTTGATGCTTTGTTTCCTCTTCCCTTTACGTCACTTTTAGGTTCCATTGTCCAATATCTTCATCTCTTGCTTTGTTGTGCAAACTTGCCATTGTCCTTTAAACAACCACAGAACTTTTCCCCAACTGTCTCCCCACCTGTTCAGAAGGACTCATTCTTTCCTCCCATTTCCACCCCAGCCTGGGATAATGTTGGCTTTTTTGGGCCATTTAGTTTTCAGTACAACTTAATATCAATCAGATTAATTCCTTTGTTAAAATGAGGGACTTGGTTTAAAAAGAAAGCTTCCTTCCCTCACACCCACCCCACCCTCACGCCAACCAAGATTGGAAGGTGCCACCACCGGTGCTGCCTTCTCCACCCTGTAACTTCATGTTTGGTACTTCACCGAGTAGTCATGGTTAGACTTCGTGTATAGTTTGTGGAAATCATCCAATTAAACATAGTGCTTACAAATAAAAATGCCCTAAACAAGTCAAAATCATCTCCTGACCTTCCATGACTCCCAGGAAACCTTGTCTTATATCTGATGCACTCCAACCTTTTTATTCTCCTAAATAAAGCATATACTTTATCAATTCTAAAGTATTCCTTTGTTAATGTTTCTATTAAAGCAACAAGGCAATGTAGGGACAAAATGGTTACCAAAACCCTGACTACTATGAGAAAAGTAGCAAAATTTCAGTTGGTCATAATTCAAGAATTTAGAATTCTCAAATTTCCAAGGGCTGTGTTCTTCTGGGATAAAACCAGAAGAACACAGCCCTTGAATTAAAGCTGCAACCAGCCCATAAACAACAAGGAGACACCAAAACAAGGGCCAGAGAGTCCACCATTTCAACTGACCCTTCAAGTTCACTGCATAGGAAGAAAGGAAGTTTTCCCTTCCAGAAGGCTTGTTGCTTATGTTTTTGTTGTTTTTAGAACATTGAGTAAGCAATAAAGGCAGAAGAAACTGGAAAATTAGAGGTGGAGGGTCGGGGAAGGATGAAGATAAGTGCAACAGACAGGGTTGGCCGTATCATCTATCATCTATCTATCTATCTATCTATCTATCATCTATCTATCTATCTATCATCTATCTATCTATCTATCTAATAGAGAAATATGCTAATTAACTGGGACACTGTAATAGGTCGACCAGACAGGAGGAGGTTGTGCACACAGCGTGGGGGGCCTGGGAGCAGGGACCTCTGTGCGCCTGTACTGGGGGGGGGGGGGGCTGATTAGCAGTGGCTGCAGCAGCTTCAAGGGCCAGAGAGGGAGGCAGGGTCAGACCGACAGCAGCCATGGCTGCTACTGGGTCTGGGGAGCGAGGTAGGGCCAGACCGGTGACTCCAGGGTGAGCGGCGCCATGTGATTTCGAATTGCACGCTGAGCTTCTAGTTGGTCATAACAGTAATAACAATGGGCGCACAGTAGTGCCCAAGACTGAAAAGACAGGTATGCACAAGCAACAGTCATTTGAACATCAGAAGGAGGAAAAAAATCTGACCGAGAAATGAAGTAAGAACACACCTGTGCATAAGGGCTAAAGGTAAAGGGCAGTGTGCTTATCTTGAGTCAACCTATTTGATAAAGGAGAAAAGTCAGAGGTTTTGAAATTTCCAATCTAGGGGAAGTCCCTAGATAATATAGGTATGTGATGCCCAGATTTTGATGAGCAAACAAAGCTATTCATTTAATTTTGTGACTCACCTCTCAATTTCTAAAAGTGTATAAGCTATATAAAATGCACAGGTTTCTCCATAAATATAAAGTATTTCTAAGTGCTTCAAGATGTCACAAAACTAGGAAGAGGCATCAGAATTTGGATATTTACATACGTATAACTAAACAAATATTTTACACATCTTCCATTCATTTATTCCTCATGGGACATAATTTTCTAAGGTATCTCATGGTAAGCTCAACATTAATGAACACTGTTGCCTTCAGTTCACCTCTACAAATATTTTTAAAATGTTTTCCATGCATTAGTTGGGGAGCTAGGCACTAGGCGTATGAAGATTAATAAATAACCAGCTTCAGAGTAACGCAGTGGTGGAAACATAAATATATCAAACCAATGTGATGTTATAAGGTCATTCATTATATGGTACAAGTAAGCTTGTATATTATACCAATACAAAGAAAGGGCATGTGACTCAGCCTGGGTACAAGAGAGGTCTATCAGAGAAGAGAACAGCTGTGCTGCTCAGTCTTGAGGAAAAAGTCCACAAGCAAGCAACATGAAATAGCAATGCATCTTTGTTTCCCTGGATTATTTGGAAAAGTTTAGGTCGCCTTCAAACTGTAAAGTATTGGAGAAATATTAAAGCCAAGGGAAAACATAAATGTATCCATCCAATTTTTATGTAATGATCTTTATTGACAATATACTATAATAACACAAAACAAGTATTTCTGATAGCCTGTGGTTTAGGCTCAAATTTTTATTTCCTGACATGAAAATTCTCAGTTCTTTAACCTGCCTTACGTAGAAGTTAATCTGCCCAATGTATATGGTTAGGAGTAAGTAATTATTAGCCTAGGAATACACTTTATTTTTTAAATATATATATATATATATATATATATATATATATATATATATATATATATATTTTTTTTTTTTTTTTTTTTTTACAGAGTGGAAGAGAGAGGGATAGACAGAATCATTGATGTGAGAGAATCATCAATCAGCTGCCTATTGCACACCCCTTACTGGGGTTGTGCCCGCAACCAAGGTACATGCCCTTGACCAGAATCGAATTGGGACCTTTCAGTCTGCAGGCCGAAGCTCTATCCATTGAGCCAAACCGGTTTTGGCAGGAGATACACTTTAAATACAATATATTTGCTTTAAGTTTCGGCAGGAGATACACTTTAGATACAATATATTTGCTTTAAAAGTTTCCTTCTTGCCTAAACCGGTTTAGCTCAGTGGATAGAGCGTCGGCCTGTAGACTGAAAGGTCCCAGGTTTGATTCCGGTCAAGGGCATGTACCTTGGTTGCGGGCACATCCCCAGTAGGGGGTGTGCAAGAGGCAGCTGATCAATGATTCTCTGTCATCGATGTTTCTAACTCTCTATCCCTCTCTCTTCCTCTCTGTAAAAAATCAATAAAATATGTTTAAAAAATAAATAAATAGTAGTACCCTTATAGCTTTGTTATGAGGATTGAATGAAATAATGTACATTACTGCTACAAAGAAAGGGTTTCTAACTCTCTATCCCTCTCTTTTTCTCTCTGTAAAAAATCAATAAAACATATATTTTTTTAAAAAAGTTTCCTTCTTGGTTTTGGTCTCAGTGAAAATTCATCAATCTTAGCTCTCACATGTTTAAAGCATGCCATCATTAGGAAATAGCAAGGATGAACATACATCGTACCATAGATAAGGAGCCTACCAAAACAAGCATTTATTGAAGTCCTTAGTTTTTGTTGGAAAACAATTTGCCAGGGGTATCTCACCTTTCTGCACATTTTATTTAAAAAAGCACTGCCTACTTTTGTTCTGATCAATTTTTAAAAAGATGTTTGTAAAGCAAACAGCTTTGGAAGATGGAAACAATATCTCCTTCCAGAGCAAGGGAAATCGCGTTACCATTCATTTAAAAAGTTTGGCTTGGTATTTCTTAAATGCAGTCCCTTTCTTATAATGTTTAGATACGATCTGGTCTGCCCCGTGCTGCCTTATGGAAACTGGGGACCAGTGCTAAAACCAGATACTCTGCCTCTGCTGTTGCTATGTAGAATACATTTTTCTACTTCTCTGATCCAGATGTCTAATGTCTCCTACCAGCATCCATGAACCTGTGGCAGGCTTTCCTGTCAGCTTAAAAGCAGAGCAACACCTCAGACCCTGCGGAGGTTTTGATGATGTTGCTGACGAAGAGGGGATGCTGACAGAGGCATAGCTTTCTTTCTGGAAAAGAGAGATGAGGGGCACACAGGTGATTTAACGGAGTCTGAGGGAAGTCTGTGGGAATCAGTGGAAATTATACAGTCTTTGGGCAATAAATAAGTAGGCTCCCTTGTGTTTGCTTGTTCATGAAGGGAGATTGAGGAGGACGCTACAAGCTAAGTAACAGGAAATATATAAAATACAAACGCCAAAATGCTGTTTTGCTGCTAATTCCCTCCTAAGTGGAAGGACCTCCTTGCCAGTCCAATTGCCAGACGCTGATCTTCAGCACTACTTATGACGTAGTACTAAGATTTGTACCAGGTAGGCAGAAGGCTGCTCTCCACTTCATACAGCAGTTAGGGAGAGGCGCATAGATATATTGAGAGTGAAAAGGGGAACTACGTGACCATAAACCAGGTGAATCATTAAAAGATGTTATCTAGACAACAGGAAGGCAAATGGGCAACATTAAGGTGAATGCCTTAAAGAAGGTACCACTGTGTGAGCCAAAATTGATTCAGGCGAAGGCCACACACCCCATGGTCCCAGCAAAAAGGCAATGCGGCTATGTTTCCGAGTCCAGGGATTCCCAAGGCTGACATAGGTGGTACCAGCCAGGAGGGCCTTGCTCCCCCACGCAGAATACTGGGTGGGCCAAAACTACTTAACAGTTCATTTGGTTATTCCATGAGCCATTGCCACATCACCGGAAACTGAAAGTACAATTGAAGCCTCTCTCTTCCCTTGCTCTCCAATCCCTCTCTGCCTCTTTACCTTGATCTACAGGGTGCCCTCCAAAAATATATGCATACTTTGAATGATTAGAAAGTCATTGCTTATTAATACGCAGTTCACTTTCAAAATCTAAAAAAAAAAATCTACACAAATTAATAATTTTTCCCCACTGACTATTTTCAAACTGATGACTATTCTGGTCCAGGCACTGCTGAAAATGAGAAACAATGGAATCACAACCATCAAGAATCATTTTGTTCGCTATTTGTAGGCCCTCAATTCATCAGTTGTGACCAGTTTTGTACTATAAACTTTATCTTTTATGTATCCTCACTTAATAAAATTCAAGTGGCACTTTAGGATAAATATCCTTCTTCAAAACTGAATCTGGCTTCACCCATTATGCCAAATCAGTTAAATTAGAAAAGGAGTAAAAATTAAGTGAGATATCAGCTGTTAAAGTGTGTATACATTTTTTGGAGGCACCCTATATAATTTTAAAGAGATGCACATGTATAAGCCAACGTATCCCCATCTCCAACAGGGATCAAAGGACATGTGCACCACCTAAGTATGCTGGAGGATTTCATGGAAACGGACGAATCAAACTTGTATGGATATGTTGAATGGGGATGCCAAAATTGTTCTCTTAACTGGATTTATGGAACACTCAGGTTCAGCTAATAGGGGTTAAGGTAAAATTTACAGTGGGAAAGGCAAGTTAACATGAGCTTCTGGATGAACAACTTTAGGCCAATTTAATGTA
Source organism: Vespertilio murinus (assembly GCA_963924515.1). Classification (NCBI taxonomy): domain Eukaryota; kingdom Metazoa; phylum Chordata; class Mammalia; order Chiroptera; family Vespertilionidae; genus Vespertilio; species Vespertilio murinus. Next base: position 157,708,236 of record OZ004705.1, on the reverse strand, counting down.
CTATTTTTTTTTTGTTTCTACATCTGATTGTGTGGTTGGAATTAATATGTTATATGCTTATATTTCATCACCCATTGAGTGCCTGAGAAGATTATCCCCATTGGGAAAGGCCACACACAGGGAAACACTAATGGAACGTGTAAATCACTTTCTCCTCTTCTCCCTGTTTCCCCCCACATAGTCCAACAGAAACGGTATAAAATCCTGGGAGGAGAAAAGGAAATCACACCTCCGATTACAGACTTGAAGACAACATAGGGAGCAAGAGATGCAATATTTTAATACAACAGCCCAGCAAGAGCAGTGAAGAATCCTGAGGACTTGAAGCTAAGAATGGATTGTCACCAACAGTTCATGTAACTGAATCTATTCCCAGACTAAACATTTCATTTACTATCTAAGATGGTGTCCACGCCTTCTTTTCTATTCTACTGGCTTCTGAGGACAAATACCAACTCACATGCTATGGCCACCAATATACATTTGCAGTAACTCCCAAAGTTACTATAGCTTCTCTCCAGGAGCAGCTAAATTCCTCTGCCAGTTGCCATCAGTCAGATAGGCAGCATGAGCGGCACTACCCTCTACTGTACAAAGCTTTAACTCTGTCATGATATGCTGCTGATGACAAAGCCAGATGATAATGTTAACAATGCCTTGTCTGTGGTGTTATCATGCTTCCACCAGCTAGGGTGGCTTCTAATCTCAGACAAGTCGGGGCTTTGCTTGTCAAATACATTTCATTGGGACTATATGGGCAGATTTGCAATGTTCAATCCCTCTGGCAGTCAGAGAAAAACTGTGATCTGTTCAGCTCCAACCAACAAAATACATGTCCCACACCTCACAGGAATATTTGGGTACCAAAGAAAATAGGTGCCTTACTTGGACATTTCTACTTATACCTTCATTTCAGCTAATCCAAAAATTAGCCTCCTTTAACTGACACCCAAACCAATATACACTATTTGTAGCTCTCCAGTAAGCTGTAGTATGTATGCTCTCTCCGTCAGGGCCCTACATCCGTAAAAGATCTGTGAGATATAAGTTTCTGTGACTAAAGGACATGTGCCTTCATTCACCCTTTGGGGTTTTGGATGGGTCACGTCCCTAGCTCAGGGATATACCACTAACCATGTGCACATCTTTTGAAAAGTAGCTATTAGCTTGCTACTGAGCTCTTTTCAAAATCGAATACATATATATATATATATATATATATATATATATATATATATATATATATTGATTCTTACAGAAAGGAAGAGAGAGGTATGGTTAGAAACATCAATGAGAGAGAATCATTGATCATCTGCCTCTTGCACACACCCTACTGGGGATGTGCCCACAACCAAGGTACATGCCCTTGACTGGAATCGAACCCGGGACCTTTCAGTCCGCAGGCCAACGCTCTATCCACTGAGCCAAACCGGTTTCAGCCAAAATTGAACTTTTTATCCATGGAGGTTGTATGACTCTCTGACATACCATCTTCTTTTGGGGATGGGTCAGCTCAAACTGAATGGCTACCAGTGTGAGAGAGGGTCCTGCAGACACACTTATCAAATGGAAACGGTATATTCAAGCTGTCAGCTTGCCTGGTTCCAATGGTATCTCAGTTTTACATGAAAAAATGGCTCTCCCAAACTGTTGCAAGTGCCCTAAATTTAACTCTCTGCTGAATCTGCCATCCTTCCAGACAGCTCTGACCATGATTTGATCTATGTTCCCCTTAATCTAAGCAAGCACTGTATCAGAAACAGCAGGGGATGGCTCCAGTTTCTGCATTTCTCATGTGAAATACCTATCAACACCTCTGCCTGTCTTTCCCACACCCAGTTCTGTAACGATTGCTTAGTCAATCAGTGGGACAGACAAATGCCACCAGGCTGTTGATGTGGACAAATGAGACAAGTTAGATTGACTGCCCTCCCGCAGCCCCTGGAGAACAAGGAGTAGAATCAGTTATTCATGTTTAACTTAGAGGTCTTAAATAATTAATCAATTATTCAAGACCCTTCCTAGGTCTTATAAATCAGCAGGGATTGGCTATTGAAATAGTTGTCTCTTCCAGGTCAAGGCAGTGAAGCCACCATTCTCATTAACAGCCCTATGTCCCTTTGCATCATACATTGATACCTACTCTATAAATATCTATCAGCATCCGTGGAATACAGAGAGTTAAAATTGCCTGTCTAAATTGAAATATGTTTTGTTCAAGCAGTCTATGAACTTTTAATTCTTAACTTTTAATACTACAAATGTCGTTTGCTGCTTCCATTTACTCCCTCTTCTGTATTTCATTTGAATGTACTTTAAAGATTTAAGTTCCTTAAGAGACAAAATTGATATTTCAAACTTACGTTGAAATGTAAACTTAGTTATATTTCCTTCAAAAAACGGCCTTATGAGCTACAACAATTGAATAACCACTGATCTCATTAGTGTGGGACATCCTATATCAGTTCATAATAGGTTCTTACATTGTAAAAAAATATATTTTTCCGCCTCGAAGTTAAAATAATGTGGGAAGCACTGTAAACATATGCTACTTTAAAGGAGGGGATTATTTTTGTGCCAACACTCAGTCATGGGATAGTGCCATCCACTTTGGCAAGGCATATTAAGAGTAAGTTGTAGTCTTTTTTTTCCTCTGGACACCTTGTTCAGTAACATGGTAGCTGCCCTAGATTAATGCCAGCTGGTATCCCATCACTCCTTTCTCTGTTTGTTCTTATCTGTCCCTCCAGTTATACTGTAAGCTGCTTGAGGTCAAAACCTGTATTATATTCATCCTGGTGTCTGTAGTCATCACTTCAGATCTTACCAGTAGGAGGCCCTCAATAAGTGGAAGCTAAATTAGACTCCAAAGAAATTAGGTTATGGTAGCCTTTCAGTAGAGTCTGCATCTTAACTGATTAAAAGAAGGTCCATTTCCTGACCTAGCTGGTTTGATTCAGTGGGAAGAGACTCTGCCTCATCCATGGACTGAGGGGTCCTGAGTTTGATTCTGGTCAAGGGCATGTTGAGCGGAGTACTTGAGTGGAGTAGTTGCTCTTGGGAGATTGCAGGCTCAACTCCCCCTGGCCTTGGTGCCTGCAGAAGGGCACAACCAGTAGGTGTGTCTCTGGATGTTTCTCTTGGGTGGACGAGGATTAACAACAACAAAAGAAGGTGATTTCCCAAGAAAAGGGGTCCCTCTCTGCTTTTGAAGCAGCCACACAGCCCCCTACCTTCCATCAGCACAGACACACCACACTGAAACAATGTAGTATTCTCCCATATAGATGTAAACCCATATTACCATGTTACTCTTCTTAGATGAGATGACACTGATGAGCCATATCACCAAGAATACATTTGAAAGTTTATGTTTTACCCATTTATGATGATGGTTCCCCATTGATTTAATCATTCCCTTTCAATGATCTTTCTGAACATCAGTGACGAGAAAGCTAAAAATTTCAAAATTTTTCATTGCAGACTTGAAAATTTCTTCCCTGACCACCTGATCTATTCACAGACTACAGTGACAAAGAAAAAACCCAAACACATGGATCCACAAACATTCTTTTTGGTAACAAAAAGATTAAATATGCATAGAGATGTAACTATAAGAAAATATGAGTTTATTTCCATTGTTTCGCTTACAGAAACCAAAATATGTTTTAGGACTATTTTTTTTTCTTTTTTTATATTTTTATTGACTTTTTACAGAGAAGAAGGGAGAGGGATAAAGAGTTAGAAACATCGATGAGAGAGAAATACCGATCAGTTGCCTCCTGCACACCCCACACTGGGGATGTGCCTGCAACCAATGCCCTTGACCGGAATTGAACCTCAGACCTTTGAGTCTGCAGGCTGATGTACTAACCACTGAGCCAAACCAGTTTCAGCGTTTTAAGACTATTTTTTCAATCAACTGACTATTAAAAGTTAAAATGGAAGCATCCATAGCATACGCTTACTGATATTGTAAAATAAAGAATATATACTATAAATTAAGCAAAAATATTTAAGGATTTTTAGGTGAACCAATGACAGTTACATTTGTAAAATATTTCCCAAGTTTTTACCTGAAGGTGAGTAGGTGAGAAAGAATGAGCATAAAAAAGATTATACAATGGAATACTGTGCAGCTGTGAAAAAGAAGGATCTCTCACACTTTGCAAAGGAAGGACCTGGACATTATTATGCCAAGAAATGAGCCAGTCAGAGAAAGACAAATACCAGTATAACATAATCTCACTTGCATGTGAACTCTAATGAACAGAACAGATCCAGAGCATGGAAGCATGGAAGCATGGAACAGACTAGACAGATCTCAGAGGGGAGGGGTTTGGGAGAATGCAAAGAGTTTAACTAAAGAACATATATGTGCCAAAACCGGTTTGGCTCAATGGATAGAGCATTGGTCTGCAGATTCAAAGGTCCCAGGTTCAATTCTGGTCAAGGGCATGTACATTGGTTGCGGGCACATCACAGGTGGGGCGTGTGCAGGAAGCAGCTGGTGGATGTTTTTCTCTCATCTATGTTTTCAGCTCTCTATCCCTCTCCCTTCCTCTCTGTAAAAAAATCAATAAAATATATTTTAAAAAAGAACATATATGCATATGTGCATAACCCATGGACACAGAGGATAGTATGGGAAGGCCTGGGATGGATCAGTACGAGCTGGGTGAAGGAGAACAAAGAGGGGTAAAGTGTGGAACATTTGTAATACTGTCAACAACAAACAAACAAACAAATAAATACCTTCAACTATGATGGTTACAGGACTAAGCATTCCCTGAGGAAGGCACAGATTTTAATTTTATTTTCATTTTTGTTTAATGTTGAAATTGATGTCTCCCTGATTACCTTCTTAAAATAAGGGGTAAAATTGATATTTATTTTATAAAAAGACATACAGCATGGAGCTAGGAGACCTGAATTCTAGTTCCGTTTCTATTAACTACTTAAGAATCAAAGTTATTATTAAAATAATGAAAGTGCAATGCCCTCTACATCCTCTAATTGATGTCTACATTCTGTGAATTATTCCATTAAGAATACAAAGCATTTCATTTGCAGCGAAAGAAATATGATTTTCACACCATTTCATGTGAAATCATAGAATCTAAATTTGTTTCTTTTTCTGTGGGAATTTTAATTGTACATAAGATTTGATCTTATAAGAGTGACAGCATTGTTGTAAAACTTTGGTTGCAAACATTATGCTAGTTTTGAAATATTCATTTTGTTTATCTGCTCTTTGAGAATGTTTGTGATATTCCTTCCACTATATAATAACAATTGAAAACAAAGCCATCTGTAAACATTTATGTAATAATATGATACCTACAAGCTCCATTTGTGGATTATTTTGAATTCATAAAATTTGAAGTATTTTTATTATACAAACTTTTCTAAATGTATAAAAATGCAAAAAAATCAATAAAAATTGAATAATACATCAACACATGTAAATAGGAAAATATAAGAGATATATATTAAGCTATGAAAATATTAGTGATCACTCCACTGAATCATCTTGCCTTCATAAGACAATAAATTACTTGGCTCTTTACCTAATATTGTAATTTTGGTGTGTGTATATGGTGTTTTTTTTCCCCCCCATCTTCCAAGATTTTATTTTTAAGTTTGTCTAGAATTGTATTTAGGTCAATTAGTTTGCATAAAAGTTTGCCTATAATCCCTAGTTTTACTGAGTAAAATGAGTGCATCACTTTATTTTTTAAATTGTGTTTTTATTGGAAAACAGCTGTTATCCCAAATACTGAAATAATAAAATTTGCATTTAGACACTTTTACTTGAATAAAGAATTTAAGCAAATATCCACTTGTTTTTATTCCTTCTATTTCTCTCTTGCCTAATTTCACTTCCTCAGCCCTCCCCCCCACCTTTTCCACACACAAGCCAAAAATGATTTCACATGAAACATTCAAACAAAAGCAGTCTATTGGTGAGATAATTTATATCATTTCCACAATTTTATATTACTCTTTGCCAAGGTCATCATCTGATTGTCACTGTTGGAGTTCTTAAATCTTAGCAAGCATCACCAATATAAATACCAAAAGTTCACAGTAACTTTCTTTATCATTGGAGCAGTTGTCTATGTTTGAACAGATAAAATAAAAATAATAGTCAAGAAAAAAGCTATGATGAGTGCCTAGAAGGGAAAAATGTGCCAGTTGCTAGTATTCCTGCTTTTAGGAGTCACTTCCCAACCCCTGCAGTGTTAATAATCAAGGTAATTAAATTTAAATGTGGACATTTAAAAAAAAAACTTATGAGTCCACAGTTCTGAATTTTTGGTAAAAGTTTCTGATTGCTATAAAAATGTTACTGTGAATATATTTTAATTGTAAGGATAAAAAAAGATAGTTTTTAATTAAATGGGAATTATTTTCAAGTTCTATAAATAGGGTAATTGTAAATTTAAAGCATTAAGCATTTATTGGTAAAATATGTATATATTTCCATTCCAATAAATATAATAAGTGAGTGAAGTTAAAATAAATGTTTTAAAGTTTACCATATTGCCAAGGGTTTCACAACTTTTCTATTGTATTTGTCAATTAAGGCAAATGTAAGTGATGAAGATTAAAGAAAATATTCTTTACCACTGTAAACATTTAATTTAGACCTATCCCATCCTCTAGGTGGCATATAGTTATGAACATTATCAGATTCAACAAATATATTCAAAGATATGCTATTCAAACATTGGTATGACTTGTTTCCCTAAGTGTTATATTCAGCCATTTGGCATAGCCTTAATAATGACAACTCCATTACATTTAGGCAGAACTTGAGTTCCAGCTCACCAAACATTCTTTACAAAAATTCCTGCTTATTTATTGCAGATTAATTTTTTTATATTCTAATAGACAATTCTGAGACTATTTTAATATTATGTGTATATGAACATACATCCTTAGAAAAGAAATGAGAAATTCTGACAATGAGGAAGTTGACATAATTATAATTATGTGAGCATATAGTGTCTTGAACTCATCATTTACACAGTTATGGCCAATAATTGATCAAGGTCAGCATTGCTCCTTGCTTTCCCTTTTATTCATTTGGGATGTATCTTTTCCAACACAGACTCATTACTGTTGAACATATGGCATATAGTAAGTACTCCATTATTCTCCAAAGAATAAAAGCATTTAGAGGGGGAAAAAATAAATGATTTTTTCATTCAGCTCATAACTCACCTATTATCTATCTACCTGGATGACCAGTGTGACTATCTGCAGTTAATTGTAAGGGTAAGTACTTAATTTTGAGTCTTCTCCCTGGTTAAGCACTAAATTTTACCAACTAAAACTTCTGAATGTAGAAAACAAACAATAGCATCATTATGCATAACCCCTCTGACTCTGGATGCAGTTCTCCACATTTACAAGCCCATCCTTGTCAGTGACTTGCTCACTGCATTTTTGCCTGTGTCTGCAAAGAGGAGAGGGGAAAAAAAAAAGAGGAAAAAAAAGCTTGGCTACAGTTTGAGTAAAATAAATTTTTTTAAAATTCTCGACTTTTGAGAAGGCAAGGCAATCCTCACTAGACAAATTCTCTATGATTGCTCAACTTTCCTTCTCTTCTCTGTTCCTAGTGCAGCAGAGACTTGCTCATGTGAGGGGAGGAAGCACACATCTCTCTCCACCAACTGGGAGAGCAACAATGACAATTCAATTCCTATGCCTTTAAAATCCTAACGCAACAATAATATTATTACCAGGAAATGCATATCCACACACCACATACCCAAACGGGGCACCTGGTAAAGTTTCTGACATCCATTTCCGAATGCTGTTAATCTGCATTGCTTAGAACGTAAGCTCTGTGACCAGTAAAATACGCAGAAATTAATAATGTTGTCACTTCTCTGAAAAACTACATCATGAGTTGTGTGGGGGGTAAATCTGTCTGGAAGATTTCAAGTCACGGGGAGTCAGATTTAGTATTTAAATAGTCTCTCCCTGTGCTCACTCAGTCCCTTCTTCTCCCTTGATCATAGTAGTCATTTCCTGAACACAACTCCCCTTTTTTTCTCTCAAGCCAATTGGAAATACCAAAACGTGAAACAGAAAACGTCAAAAGCAAGGGCTGCCGCCGCCGGAAGAAAACTTCTCCAAAAAAAAAGACTGGATGCTAGGATACTACCCCCTTCCCGAAGCCCCCACACAGTGCAGTCGCTTTTTTTTTTTAGTATGTTTTCTGATCCCACTTCTAGGCTTCTGACAGCCGCTACACCTAAACATAAACAAGGGCTCAGGCTCATTGCAAATTCAGAGAAGATTTCCGAAGGGGTGAGTTTGGTGTTACCCTATTCTCTTTCAGGAAAAACCTCTTCTTAAGAGTCGCTGAGCTTTTGATTGTGCTGTGGCTGAAGGAGATTCATCACCCCGTCAGGTAGGTGGGGGCACAGCTCGACCTGGAAAAACTGGTACACAGGGGCGTTCCTTGTGCTGAGCTACCTGGCCTCTCAATGAATAGAATGAACCTGAAAGCAGTCAGTTGCCTGTGCTCTTTAAAATAACAATAACAAAAAAGTTTTAGTCGCAAAAGGTTTGTCTTTGTCTCTCCTCTCCCCCCACCCCCCCATGCTTTCTCAGACCCTAAAGAGCCCAGGTGCTGAGAGGCACACAAAGTAACTCCCGCATGCCTGAGCCACGGTCCCCGCGTGTCTGGGTCGGTTTCCCGGGGCGGCTGTCAGAAAAGCTGGCGAGGCCCCGTGGCGTCCAGGGATTGAGGTCAGAATTCAGTGGGGGGGGACACCGATGGCTTCGCGAAAGAAGACGGCGGGACAGTGGGGGCTCGCGAGCGCCAGGCTTTGGGGGGAAAAAAGAGGAGAAGGTGGGTCAGGGGCGGACTTGGCGGAGAAGGCTTTGTGAGCGCGAGAGGGGCAGAGAGAGGCAGGCGGGCGGAGAGGGGCAGGTGGGGGCACCGCGGGGCTGGCCGAAGCGGGAGATCCGACGGGGTGGGGGGCACGCAGAGGCGGTGGGGACCGAGAGGGTCCCTCTGGGGTAACGGGAGCCAGGGCTGGCTCCACGCACCCCCTGCAGCCGGGGTGAGAGCTGGGAGAGCGAGGAGGAGGCGAGAGGGGTCCGGGGTTTGCCAGCAGGTGGAGTTGAGATCCAACAGCCCCTCCGGGGGCCGCGGGGCAGCCCTCCGAGACCCCCTCCCGCCCCGCCGGGAAGCGGGGGGATCCCGGCAGGTGGTTCGGGGCGCCTCCTACAGCAGAGACGCTCCCTCCTCCGCGCGCAGCCCCGGCGCCGCTCCATCCCCCGCGCCCTCGCGGCCACTCACCGGTCCGGGGAGCCCAGCGCCATCCGGGCGCGGGCGGCGGGCAGGGCCGGGCGGCGGCGGCGGCGGCGCGGGCCGGGGCGGGGGCCGGGGCCGGGGGGCCGGGGGGCCGGAGCCGGGGGCGCGGGGGGCTGCGGGCGGGCGGAGGGAGGGCGGCGGGTCCCGAGCTGCTGCGCGGCGCGCGCTCTCTGCCCATCACCGGCTCCGCTCGAGCGGCGGTGGAGCTGCCGCCGCCGGAGGGGGAGGGAGGGAGGGAGGGAGGCGCGGGGGAGGGGAGGAGGCACGAGGCGGGAGGGAGGGGAGGGAGGAGGGAGGGGGAGAACCCGGGGAGAAGGGGAGATAGATGATCACCCGGAACGGAGAGGAGGAGGAGGAGGAGGAGGAGGAGGAGGAGGAGGAGGAGGAGGAGGAGGAGGAGGGATGGAGGGAGGCGGCGCGCACGGACCCATCAAAGGTTCCCACCAGAAGAGCTTGGGAAGGAAAGATTCGGAGGCGCTGGGTCCCTTCCCCTCCCCCAAGGCGCCTTCCCTCTGTCTCCCTTCGCGCCCTTTCCCCGGGATCCTCCTCCGCGGGCTCAGGCCGGGCGGTCCCCCTGTCCCCGGCCCGTGAGGCTGCCGAGCCCCGGGGGCGGCGGCCAGCCCGCCCCGGGCGCCCCGGCCCGAGGCACCTGTGCTCGCCCCACGCCGCTCCATGGCTGCGGCTCCCCGCGGTGACCCCAGGCCATTGCTCTCCTCCCACCACCACCCATTTCTGGTGGGATCAGGATCATGATTGTGCTGCCCTGACATCTGCTGACCCCCTATTGCTGCGGGCTTCCCCGGGCTCTGTGTGGCACCAAGTGTCCGGCCGGGAGCTCAGGGCAGGCCACCATCGCCTGCCACTCGGAGCTAGGGCTTGGGCAGAGGCGGCAGTGTTTGTTTGCCGCCGCCGGGTTGACCATCTAACGAGGTAAAAAAGGAAAAAGAAAGGGAGGGCGGGGGGAAATCCTATGGTCCGAGGAGCAAGGCTCAGGGGCAGCCTGCTACCCTACGTCTTGGCTCGCCTCTTCCTTTATCCCAACATCCTAGAAAACCAGGGCGGCTGAGCACTTGAATGGAAATGTTTCCCAGTCTTTTTTTTGTTGCATAGCTTTTCCTCTGCATGCCAGTTCGTCCAGGGTTGGCCCCACTGTTCTATTGTGGATTTTCTTGGCTGTTAGGCGATGGATCAGTCCTGTTTATTTGCAAACTACAGAACCCCACGAAAATAGATACTTTATGTAGCGCGTGCACGCTTACAAGGTAGAAGGGGGGTGAATCCACACTTTCAGCAAGTGTAAAAACAATCGGGGCATTGTGGACAGATTCCCATGAACCACATGTTTGTTTCATCATCCCCACTGGGTAGTTGCGGGTAGGCAGGGAGCAAATTGGTTATTTGTGTGAAAGATGTGACTGGGGCGGAAAGTAGTAAACTCTCCTTAAATAACCTAATATAAAGTGACCAGATTACTCTCTGTGAGTACCCTAGAGTGAAAGAGTTTCCGATTTTGTTTGTGTGCTTGCTATTTTAGTCATTTTTCGGTTACCTGAGTCAGTTTTTTGAAGTCAAAGGATTTTAGCCCTCAGAATAAATAAACTAGGCATTTTATTTTAACGAAGCATGTCTTACATAACAAGTGTATTTACAGTAAAACAGTTGCACTCCTGAGAATGATGAAGTATGGAGAAGCATTTTTAGTTCAATAAAACATACCCAAATATTGATGAAAAGTCTCTAGTTCTTCCCATAGATATTCACACGAGGAAAAAAAAAATGTTGGTGATGAAAGTATTGCTCGATGGTTTGTATTTTACAACTTGCTAAAATCTTTCCTGTGAAGTAAATATTTCCTGCCAATGTAAGTATTTGTTTTCACATCTACCTGATCATCTGAATAACCGTAGCACCTTCTCTTTAAGAGAAGATATCCATCTCTTCTAATACACGTCAGCTTTTAAAGGCATGTGTCTCCGGGTGTTCAGCACTGCACCATGCAAATTCTCCATGTGATATTCTTTCCAATAAGACCACACGTAGCATGTGGTTGGTGAACACTACAACTCATTTGACTCCCAAGTCTTCTCAGCCGTGACTGTGCTATAGAAAGAAGCAGGAAATTTTGTTTCTAGGATTAGTGGCTTCTTGGGCAGGGAGTGGTTACCAAGAATTAAATCTTCGTTTTTTCCTCATCCCTGTCTCAGAGATTCCTCATTCTTTCTTTGTTAAGGTGATTGATTCCTTCTCTGCCTTTGAGAATTTGTGCTAGTTTCCTCCTAGGTTTGATTATGACACTGTACCAGCAATGGGTGTATAATCTCTTTTTATGGTTGTCAAAGGGCAGGTAAAAATGCCAACTCAAATGCCTTAAAAGCCAAGAGAAGGGATGGCTTTTAGAGCATGTAACTCCTCCCCAGCCACGTGGCCCACCAGGACAAGGATCAATGGGCTGGGGACAGATGGAAGGGCATTCTAGTTCTGCTGGAGGAAGTGGATTCCAATTTGGATTCTTGGGCTGGGTGAAAGGTTTTCTGTCACCTGTACATAGCAGTTTCTCCCTCTCATATGCTTTCCTCTGCATCTCCATTAATGCCATATTAAACATTACAATGTAGGATGCCAAATTAGCAAAATAACAAGCTTCATTTTAAACACTGACCCTTTGAATAGACTTAGTTGAAAATAAATTCTTACCTTACAATTTTTCTGAAATCAGAAAGACTGAAAACCTTATCTTTAAACAAATACTTCACAGGTGCCAATTAGTTAGCAAAATAAATATCATTCCTCTATTTATTGAACATACTAGTAAGCACCCTTTAGGAGCACATGCTCCGTTAGGTCCAGGGGATCCTCGCACTGTGAAGAACATTGGTAACCTTGGCCTTGTGAAACTTAGAGTCTAATGAGCCAACAACAGTGCTTTTTCCCTAAGAAAAGTGTTCCTATGATGATGATAAATTTGAATTAAAGACGCCAATAAGATTATGAGAAAAGGCACACAGGGGATTAGGCAATGCGTATAGCCAGTTCTTATATGAGTTCTTGAAGAAAGAAGGAGAAAAGGTTTAGGGGAAAGATAATTTGTTGTAAAAGGAAACAATGGAACATTTTTAGGCCAGTGAAAACTTTGATGAGATTTCCCTTTTAAAACTTAACATCTGCTCCTATTGGCCGGGGAAATTGAGAGAAATAAATGTCTCTGAGGTTGTAGAGACTTCTGAAAAATTATATATGTACTATATGATCCATATGATCAGTACCGCTACATACATGAATAAAATCTGGATGAAGATGATGGCAAAAATTAGCAGTGTTCCCTTTCTCCTGCTGGAGAAGACACCAACCAACAAGGATAATAATTTTTTAAAAAGCATGCAATTTCTATTTTCAGGAAAATTGGGAAGTAGATAACCTGCAGTTTTCAAAATGTGTCTACAAGATGCCAAAACTGCTGAGATCAACCAGAAGTCCCCGAAGAAGAAGTAGGAAAAGAAGAGCAGACAGTGGGTCCAATGACATGGAATCTTAGGAAGCATTGGCACAAATATAATTCTTGAAAGTGGGAGTTCGACTGTGAAATTAGAAGGCTCTTTCCTTTGATTAAACAATGGATTCAGGAACGAAAACTGGGATCTGGCAAAAGGAGGGAAGGAAAAAGACTGGCAAGTAAAAAAAAGTGGCTAATATGCCAAAAAACAAACAAACAAACAAACAAAAAAACATACTTCCTATAGCTGATTGCTCATCTTGACTTGCAAATAATATACATCTTACTTTTGGCAATCAGTGTGGGAACCAAAGTGAATAGAGCTGGTGATCTAAGCCCTCTTGGATGTGTCTTGTCTGAAGTAATGGTGGGCCACACACACAAAGATTAAACAGAGGAGTAATATTTGCAAAGAGCAGTCTATCTCTGACGTAGCAGAGAAGACCAAAACTTTGTAAATCCCAGATAGCTATTTCCTCCTTTTCTCTCCCCAAAAAAACCTAGATGAGGAAAACTAACTCTGTTCATTATGAGTAATAAAAAAAAGAACAGCCACAGTACCAATACAAATACAATATAGGAAAATACAGAAGAGCCGCAAAATGTACCAACTGTTAATGAACACACACTATAACAAGGTTAGCATCGAGAAGTTAAAACATTTGTCCTAGCATTCTGCTATGAATTTTCATAAGGATACGATGAAGGAATTACTTCTGTGAATGAGAACTACAAAGCACAGATGCGAGAACGTGAGCATGGTTGATAAAACAGAGCTGATGACCCGAAAGTGGAAAAACTCAAGAAAGAAGCAGAAGAAAACTAAAATCATCCTAAATTAGGAATGACTATGGAAGAATTACAAGGTAAAAGACACTCTGAGATAAATACAAATAAGGGAAAGAGTTCAAATGTGAAAGACTAGCAAAATGAAATGGAAATAAAGAGGTAAACAGGATTAGAGAGTACAAAAAGATGGGGAAGATAGGAAAGTTAAGCTAACATAATCAGAGAAACTCACAACTGGTAAAAGTCTTTGTATTTTTAATTCACAAGCATTCACAATAAAGATATTTAAGATTAAATTTTATATTCTACTAGAGACCCAGTGCACAAAATTCATGCATGGGTAGAATCCCTAGGCCTGGTAGGAGGTCAGGGCTGATCTGTGGGGCAATCAGCATATTAAAAACAACAATACAGCTGAAACCAGTTTGGCTCAGTGGTAGAGCATTGCTCTGCAGACTGAAAGGTCCCAGGTTCGATTCTGGTCAAGGGCATGTACATTGGTTACGGGCACATCCCTGGTAGAGGGTGTGCAAGAAGCAGCTAGTCTATGTTTCTCTCTCATTGATGTTTCTAGCTCTCTATCTCTCTCCCTTTCTCTCTGTAAAATATCAATAAAATATATTTTTTTAAATTAAAACAACAACAACAACAATATATTGTTATCACCAAGTGTGGTTTTTTTTTAGGAATGTAAACATCTTTCTATACTGGAAAACCTATTAACATACTTCATCCCCTCATCCACTTTATGGAATTTTTTGCAATGGTTTAAAGAGTTACTGCTGCCCTGACTGGTTTGGCTCAGTGGATAGAGCGTCAGCTTGAGGACTGAAGGGTCCCAGGTTCAATTCCAGTCAAGGGCATGTACCTTGGTTGTGGGCACATCCCCCATAGGGGGTGTGTGGGAGGCAGCTGATTGATGTTTCTCTTTCATTGATGTTTCTAATTCTCTCTCTCTCTCCCTTCCTCTCTGTAAAAAAATCAATAAAAATATTTTTTAAGAGAAAAGAAAAGTTTGTGGTTATGAAATCTTTAGTAAGGGTGCCTGAAATATAGTTAGCTCTTCCTAAATGTTATCTATTGTGTTTATCAGCTTTCATAAGATATTAAAAAATGTCTGTGCTATGATAATAATATGAATCTTATTTTCATTTTCTTGAATAAAATAACCTCCTGTGTTGGTTTATTAATGCTGTGTTCTCATCTTTTGTTCCTTCCCCCAGGATTTTCATTATTATTTTTAAGGTCTTCTGTTTTTTTTTGTACTATGATTAAAATCCTGCTAAGCATTAAAGTCAATTTACAATTTTGGAGTGTACTGCAAACTATCCACTTAAAAATAATTTCAAATTATAATAGTACAATGTAAGCAGTCTCTTTAAATAGACTTCTTTTTTTTTTAAGAGCGGCTTTAGGTTCATAGAAAAATTGAGCGGAAGGCACAGAGAGCTCCCATATTCCCCCTGTCCTCCCTCTACACACAATCTCTCCCGCCATCTACATTCTGTGCCAGAGAGTGGTACATTTGTTCCAACTGAACCTCTAGAACCCAAAGTCTATAATTTACATTCAGCCTTACTCTTAGGATTTTGACAAAGGTATAATGATACATGTCTGCCATTAGAATTGCATACAGAAGTTACACATCATGAATATCCTCTGTGTTCCACCTATTCATTCTCTCCTCTCCCTTAACCTCTAGCAATCTCTCCAAAGTCTTGCCATTTCCAGAATGTCATATCATTGAAATATAGTAAGTAGCACTTTCAGATCAGCTTCTTTCACTTAGTAATATGTATTTAAGATTCTTCCGTGTCTTTTTATGGCTTCTCTCCCCTCCCCCCTCATTGAATTCTATTTTTTAAGATATAAAGATTGTTAATAGCTTTTTATTTACTAGTTTAGGGCTATGATATATTATTGTATCAGTACATATCAAATTTTCTGAGTTTTTTGTTTTACAAGTGATAACATTTAGAATACCTTTGCTAAGATGTAAAGGTGTTTTTTTTTTTTTTTTTTTAGTAAATGAGTGTAACTTTACTCTTATAAAGTATATTATCTTTGGAGCATTATATTTTGTTATTGTTATTTATTATACTTATTTTTCTATTAATTCCTTGTTCAATTATTTGTTTTATTTTTTATTGTGTTGACATTTACTTTCCCTTTTATTTTATATTTCTTTCATTCCTACATTCATGTTCATTCTGGTAATTATCTTTAAGTTTTTGACATCAATATTTTATATAAAATTGTCATATCAAACACAAAAAAATTGATCAATGGCAATATCCTACTTCCGAAAGAGAGAAGAGCATATAATTCTCTTACCTACTTTGACTTCCCATGTTAATTCAGCTCACTTCTTGGTCCATCACACGTCCATTCTTGTTGTTCTCTCTTAAATTTTAGTTCTAAATGGTTACTTAATATTTTTCACCACGATCAAGCTTAAGTAACCTATCTGGGCAGGCAGAAGTTAGTGTTCTGTAGAGACGTTTTTGCCTGGTCTAAGGGATGGAGAGGTATGTTCACATAGCCTTATAGGGGAATTATCTCTAGCCTGGAAGATACAAAATGGACAAGAAGATTAAAAACACAAGGCCCCAAAAGAAGTAGGAGAAACAGAGAAGTCAGGGGGGCTAGGAAAGGCAGTAGCCAAGAGTCCCATGACCAGATGCTGGACCAGGCAATCCACCCTTGTTCTGCCTGGTCCTGGAGTTACTTGGCCTTGTCTAGAAAGTACCAGATGTAGTCCTGGACTTGGCCTGTTGGGTTGACCCAAAAGCAGCATGTATCTCGGAGCGTGGCACAGATTCCTTCTTGTGCAGTCAGCATATCCAGGCCCCCTCTATTTTGGAGGACGACTGCTGCCAAGGAGTTGGTTTGAGTCTGGAGGGTAAAGAGAGAAGATGCAATTCGGGCATTGAGCTGAGCTAATTCAGAGGAAAGATTAACAGGGATGCTGTTTGCTGATACTACTCCTGTAGTCTCGGTGGCAGCCCCTGCTACTCCCCTCAAGGTGCTTATTCTGATTAGAATGGGAATCAGAGGACCTACCTACTCTTGTAGAAATCTAAGAAGTGGACTCAGGGGAATGGGTATAGATGCCATAGTGTCTGCAACAGATATAGTTAATACAACACAGCCTAAGGTGCAAAATCCTGGCAAGCAGATGCTAATAAGCAGAATCTCTACAATAAAATATAATCCTTCCTGAGGAGGAAGAAATTCTGGTATGTTGAATATATTGAATAGGACATTTTAAAAAATTCTTAAAGGTATGTTTACAGAAGTATGTATTGCCAAAATCTGTTGCAGTTAAGGAGATAAAACAAGGGGTGTTATTGAGGTAAGTATTGCTGGTTTTGTCTTCCCAAAACATAACCCATTGGTTGGTGTCAACAAAGGCATTTCCCTGAGAACTATCATGAATAAGGGAGCAACTGTCTGTCTTTATACTTCTCCAACAGGAATATGCCATTAAAATCGGTTAGCAACAACCCAGAGATCTCCCCTGATAGAATCCTTTAGTAATGTTGTCTGTAAGGAAGGGATATATTTGGTGGAGTAGTGAATTTAGTTGTCTGTCAGGGGCGGGGAGAGCTGAGAGAGGAGAGAGCATATGGTTGTTGAAATGTATCTGGAAAGTGAAGTTGCAAGGTATGTTGATTAGAGACCCTTACCCGGTGCCCTTGGAAACTTAAGGAAGTGAAGAAAGAGGGAAGCCTGAATTTTGAATTTTACCCACGTATAAATGGGCCCAATAATAGGGTGAGTGAGACCAGTTTTGGTGGCCTCTCCAGACTGGCCTAGGCATATATATATATCAAGAGTGATTGTAGGGAGTGTCAGCTGGTAGATTAATAGCAGCTGGTAGATGTTTAATAAAAGGGGAATCATTGTTTGTAGACTCAAAACAGAGTAATAAGGAGAAGGTAGTTCGTGGAATGGTTTACCGGTAATCCCGTCATTTGTGGTTTATGCAATTAGGATTTACATAGAAATAATTCCAACCATAAGGAAGTGAACAAGTTCTCATACACTGGTCTAACATCCTGGGGGCTATCCAAAGAAAAATAACAAGCTAGTGCAAAGGTTGTTTTAGGGAATCCGTATCAATCATTACTTATCTGGGATTCTTACATTGCAGCAGGTCTTTCCTTGTTCACGGGTCCAATTATTGTCCTCCACTTTGCTTATCTCTTGTTTAAATGGATTATAAGGCTTTACCCTGGAATAGTGAATTAATCTGGTATACCTAAAATCTTAACTGCTGTGGGAGAGGATGACCGGAGAGTGTCCTTTCCAGTTAGGGGTGAGCTAAGCTGTAGGAGACCCTTTTTTCCATGTTCTTTTCTTTTTTCTTTCTTTCTTTTTTTTTTGGTTTGTTTGTTTTGGTTTTTAATCAAAACTTGGGTTCCTGGTTCATATAAAGGTGTTGTGGTGGTAGGAGACACTATTTTATTCTAGTTTTTTAATAGCCCATTTGAAGTTGGCTAATGGGGTGACAAATTTAATTGCTTGATTTAGCTCCTCGTCTAACAGGAGATCAGTACTAAGGAAGGGTCTTCCATATAGGGTTTCATATGGACTTAATCCCAAGATAGGGTTGGACTAATTCTCAAATAATAGTGCTATTGGGAGCTTTTGGAGATAGTTCTGGTAGGTCTCCTGGCATAGTTTTGTTATTGCCCTCTTTAGAGTCTGATTTGCTCTTTTGACCTCGCCTGCTGACTGAGGCTTCCAAGCAGACTGTGAGTGCCAGGTGATGCTTAGAACTTTGCCAACCCGTTGACTTTTAGGTGAAGTGAAAGCTGGACCATTGTAAAGACCTAGGAATTCCAAATCACCACAAAAGCTTTGTTAGTAATGCTTTAATCCCTTCCTGGGCCTTTTCTGTTCTGGGGGGAAAACACCTCAACCCACTGTGTAAAAATATCTATAAAAAACAATAGATAGCCGAAACCAGTTTGGCTCAGTGGATAGAGCGTTGGCTTGTGGACTGAAGGGTCCCAGGTTCAATTCCAGTCAAGGGCATGTACCTTGGTTGCGGGCACATCCCCAGTAGGGTGTGTGCAAGAGGCAGCTGATCGATGTTTCTCTCTCATCGACGTTTCTAACTCTCTATCCCCCTCTCTTACTCTCTGTAAAAAAATCAATAAAATATACTTAAAACAAACAAACCCAATAGATATTTGAATTCTTGAGTAAAATCTACCTGCCAGTCCTCTCCTGGGAAAGCTCCTCTCTCCTGTGCTAACACCATTAAGGGAGAAGAAAGGTATCTTGACCCATGAGCATTATTTAAAATACAGAGATTACAGCCTTGTTTTATCTAAGGGATAGTTTTCTGTAGCCCTTTCCGGTAAATAGGTGTGAACAGAATTGTATTAGTTTATCTCTACCCAATTGGCAGCTATTATGCAAGCCTATGATAACTTTCCATAGAATATTCTGGAGAAGGTTTATAAGGCTTTCCTGGTACCACTCCTTTCCTTCTTTGATATGCCCGTGTTGACCAGCCCAGTATAGCTCCTCCTTAGTGTACTGGGGTAGAAGCCTGCTTAAATTCATTCAGGGCATTCAGGCCCCTGATACAGGGCTCTTTTTGTGTGGGTGTGGTCCTGGCAGTGTGATCAGCAAACTTACTTCCTATTGCAATTTCACGTGTGCCCCTCTGGTGCTCCCACCAGTGTATTACTGTTATTTCCTTCGGCAAATTGTAAGGAGCTGTAAGATATATTTTTTTCATAGTGTATTGGGCTTTTTTTTGGCATTGAACTACCACCCCCTTTCCTTCTAAATAGCTGCATGGGCATGTGGTGTGAAGAATGCATATTTAGAGTCAGTGTATGTATTTAGTCTTTTTTAATTTCCCTAATTCCAAAGCCCTTGTGAGAGATATTCATTCTACCACCTGAGCTGAGGTTCTGGGTGGAAAAGCTTGGGCCTCTATTACTTCATGTAAGGATACTATGGCACATCCTACGCAGCATGTTCCTGCTTTTATAAAACTACTTCATCTGAAAACCCATCCTCATCTCGATTTAGAAGAGGATGGTCTCTTTGAGATCTGATCTGCTCACAGACCTGATCTATGACTTCACCACAGTTGTGTTCTATTTCTTAATTGGGTATAAGCAATGGGGTGGCTGGACTCAGAACAGGACAGTTTTCTATTTTTACTTGAGGATTTTCAACTTAGGGTGATATGATATCGTAGAATGTGATTATTGGTAAGCCAATGGGGCCCTTTGGTTTTTCATGAAGGCCCCATTTGATGGGAGGTGTGTGGAGCAACGTCTTGTCCCAGGGATGCTTTAAAAGCTTCCTCTGAGAGCAAGCCTGCTGCTGTGACAACCCTGAGACAGTAGGGCCAGCCCCTGGCTACTGTATCCCAAGTCTTTTGAGAAGTAGCCAGTTGGTCTCCTGGTAGGTCCCAGGGCCTGTGTCAGGGTCCCTAAGGCAATGCTCTGCCTCTCAGAAACATACAATCGGAAATGTTTTCTAGAGTTGGGCAGACTCAAAGCAGGAGCTTGAGTCAGGGCCTCCATGACCAAGGAATGTTGTAATAACCTTTTGTAGGCCTTCCCTTGCTTCCTAGGTTTGTACACGACTGCCACTTGTTAGGAAATTTATTTGGGTCCTTTAACCCGATCATGGCTAGACTTGCTCTATGGGCTCATCCTGGAGTTCCCGCGGCCCAGGCTTGGGGGTTAAGCTCTTGATTTATATCTATGTCTATTTCAGCTACCTCTCTTTTTGTAAGTAAAGTCGTAATTGGAATGGGACTCTTGGTGCCTGTTGAAGAAAAAAAATCACTAAGGTTTTGACTGTTTAGAATATCTCCCCCTAACAATGGGGCTCCACATCCTGTCATAACTAGGAATTGGTGCAGCTGCTCCCCACAGGCAATGGAAATGGTGTAAAGTGCTTTGCTTTGGGTTTTCTACCTACCTGGATAGTGCTGCTGACAGAAGAGAGAGAGATCCTCAGGAGGAAGTTAGCACAAAGAAGGCAGCTCTGGTATCTAAGGGACCTTTTTGGCACTTCAAGGATTACTTACCCTTGGCTCCATCCCCTCAGTGATGATACGGCACTGGGGTCCTCAGTTTAAGGCCATTGTGCGGGCAGGTTCTGTCTGTTCCAGGTGCCCTCCGGCTCTTGAGACAGTCACTCTCCCAGTGACCAGACTTGTAGCAGAAGGGGCACAGTTTTTGAGGTGGCCCCCTCTGAGGGCAGTCTTTCTGCCAGGGTCCAGGCTGCCTGCTTTTATAGCAAGTGCTACCCTGTTTCCCTAAAAATAAGACAGTGTCTTCTATGAATTTTTGCTCCCAAAGATGCGCTAGGTCTTATTTTCAGGGGGGTGTCCTGTTTTGCCATGAAGAAGAATACGGTACACATTTATTGTTAAATGAAAATAAAGGAAATTTATTACCTGTATACGATACGGTAGTATGGTAGTTGTCAACACAAACCAGACAAACCGTGAATCCTACAGTATCAAGAATTTACTCATTCATTCAATGACAACCATGTCATCATCTTCTGGAACATCATCATAACAATCCAATTCCTGAATTTCCTGGTGAATTTCTTGTGACTCCATTTCTTTCAGAATCAGTGGACCAAATCTCTCATAGTTAGCAATAGCACTGTCTTTAAATGAGCACTTCTTGTCAAGGTAGCCTGCTCGCAGTGCATTTGCAATGCAACTGTCAGGGATTTTCTCCCATGAATTCTTCACCCAAGTCACAACTTCTTGCAGTTTAGGTTTCACAAAGTTTCCACGCTGATTTCTCTCCATTCACACAGCAGTGATGTCAGGGCTCCGCGTATGGTCACTGGTTGCTAGACGCCAGTCGGGGCGGCCCTAGCGACCAGTTTATGGTAAATTAATTTTCATTCTGAGACAGAGCCTGGGGCCTTATTTTTGGGGGGATGCCTTATATTTCACTCAGAAGGAAACCTGTAAGTAGGTCTTATTTTCATAGGATGTCTTATTTTCGGGGAAATATGGTAGTAGGAGTACTTTTAGGTTCCCCTATCTGTGGCATCATCAGCTTCTGCCCCTGCAAGGCAGCAATACACCTGGCCTGTCTTTTCTCCTTGTGTTTCTCCTTTTCTAAAGCCCTCTCTTCTTCCCCTCAATCAATCCCTGTTGTGAAATGCCAAGGAGCCTACTTTTAACAGCTCTTCATTGGGATAGCTGGTTCCATTCCTGATTTCTCTAGGTCCTCTTAATATCTGGGGCTGACTGGGTCATGAATTTATTTTTTAGGATAATTGTTCCAGCTGGATCAGTTAAAGCATGCACTGTTTTATAGATTATATATCCTCTGGCTTGGAGCACAGATGGGCTTTTCTGACTAATCTGGAAAAGCAAATTTCTGGAGCAACTTCCAGGAATAACACACCCTCCTGTCTATAGGTTTCAAGCTTCCATAGCTGAGTATCTCTCTACAGATTAAGTCTCAGAGTTTTCTTATTGTGGTCTTTCCAGGATCCTGGCAACTTTATCTTGCCACGTCCCAAGATTGCTGGCTTCTCTGTAAGACAGTAAAATTGCTCTTTTTTTCCTCCTTTCTCCTTTCCCCCTCCCTTTCTGCATTTTCTAATTAAGGAAGTCTTTAAATGTTTGCTCTTGGAGTGTCCTTGGCTGAGGACGATAGTGGTTTATTATTTGCAGGCCAGCTGCAAATTACTCACAGTGTTTGACCTTACTCTAATTTCCCTGCTTCAATTTCCCTATTCCTCTTGCCCTGGAATCTTATAACAGAAGAATCAACAAGTTTCAACCACAGTACCTGTTTGCATTTGAATGAATGACTGCCACGTTAGTATCATGTAATTATATCACCTTAGTACACTTAGAAACACCTCTGAGAATGATAGTGGGGTGTACTTGGATGGGATTGTAACACAGAAAACACCCAAACAGTGGCAGATTTCATTTCTTTGAGCTAAGGAATAAATTCTTTCTGCTTTTGGCTGAGTTTTCTTCAGGAAGCATATACTAGGGAGAGAAACTTGAAATAAGGAAAGATGGCTTAAAGAAAACTATTGGAATTAGACTAGGGAAACATGGTGAAACATTTAATATCCTGCAATCTGGCCCAATTTGTCAGTGGCCTCTTTATTAAAACTTCAGAAGGCATCTCTATAAAAGACCTTCCCACTACTTCTTTAAGTACAGAAAGTAGAATAACAATCTGCAGCTCACACACAGAATAATTGTCTCTAGTGTAAGTTCTTTTGTTCCTTGTACTAACAGAAACAAATTAAACTTGTTGATGGAATAGAACGTGAAATAGACAGACTTAAGGAACAGGCATGTGAGGAGGACATGAAAAAAAAGTAGGACAGAAATAAACCATTTTTTTAAGAAGAGGATAATTGGTTACCCAACCCAAATTTTGAGATAATACTAGTAACCTTTGTCAGTCATCCACAAGTGACTACTATAGTTGGGGAAGAGGCATTGCATTATTTGAAAAGAGCTGAAGTGACAGGATCTGAAGATATTAAATCAGGTTACAGAATAGGCTTTTATCTTTATGAAAATCCTTACTCTGAACATGAAATCTGTCCACCGGAATTTCATGTGAATGGGAATGGCAATCCTTTTTCAAGCTCCACTGGAAATCTGGAAAGGATTTGACAAAACATTCAAGGCCAGTGGAGACCAAAGCCAGCAGGAAGGGACAGCGTGAGGAACCAGAGACCTTTCCTGGTGCAGGTACAGATAAGTTAGGACAAGTCATCAGAGATGGTATCTGCCACATCCATTGCTGCACTAATTGGTTCCTGACTTGGATAATGCAGGATGGAAGGAGAAAAATGTGATAATAGTGATGAGGATGAGGCTGATGAAGGTTTTGAAGATATTGATGAAGATGGGATGAGGATGAAGATGGAGAATGATGAAAATGAGGAGGAAGAAGAGGAATAGGAAGAAGATAATTAATGGAACACTGATGGATTTTGCCTTCTTCATAAATTTTCTCCAGTCCCTGGAAGCAAGTCACAGTCTTTTTTCCTCTTGAGTTCAGTTGCCCTGTTTTGTATGTCTTTTTTTTTTTCTCCCTTACACTATGGTTCTCTCCTTATTTGGGGGGTTGGGAGAGATACTTTGAACAGAATGCAGTGGGAAAAGAATTTCTGACCCTTTCTTTTCCAAAGTCATTTGTATACTTTCCTGTCATTTGGCCTTGTCACAGACTACAGATTGAAATTTCTTCAGATATCTCTTGTGGTAAAATATCTAACATAAAATTTGCCATTTTCAACATTTTTAAGTGTACAATTCAGTAGCATTAATTATATTCACAATGTTGTAGAAGCATCATCACTATCTATTATCAACTTTTTCATCAACTCAAATAGAAACTCTGTAATCATTAAGCAGTAACTAACTCCCCATTCCCTCATCTCCACAGCTTCTGGTTACTTCTAACCTTTTTTTCTTTTTCTATTAAGTTGCCTCTTTTGGATATTTCATGCAAGTGGAGTCACACAATATCTGTCCTTTTTTTTGTCTGGTCTATTGCATTTAGCATAATGTTTTCAAGTTTCATCCATGTTGTATCATATATCAGAACTTAATTCCTTTTATGGAAGAATATTTTATTAAATTGCATATTTAGTTGCAGTTTTTGAAAACAATATCCTTCTAGATTTGTGCAATGGGAAAATTTATCTGTTGGTGTAAATTTAATGATAAATATTAAAAATGTACTGCAAATGTTTTCTCTCATTTTTAAGCCTATGGTGGAAATTGTAGACTAACCAATTCTACATTATGAAATAACATTTCTGAATTTTTGTTGTTATCTTTATATTGCTCTGCCTTTTCAGTTATATTTACTGTTGAAACATGAAACACGGCAACTCAATGGGAATACACAAAGCAGGGAACGTTATATACTCCTTCCTAAGTTGAAGCTTCCTGTGATATGACAAACATTTGTGGCATATACATAACTCTTATACCTGACAGCACTACAAAACCTTCTATTCAAGATGGATCA
The DNA here is from genome assembly GCA_963924515.1 of Vespertilio murinus. NCBI lineage: Eukaryota > Metazoa > Chordata > Mammalia > Chiroptera > Vespertilionidae > Vespertilio > Vespertilio murinus. The sequence continues at coordinate 157,683,581 of OZ004705.1, read as the reverse complement.
TAACGTTTGAAAAAGATCTATCATTGTATATAGCTCTGTGTATCAACTAAACTGAGAAATGAAAAGAATACACTTCTAGGATTGATTGTGAGTTGTGCTGTTGACAGTGCCAGTTATTTTTTATTATTATAAGTTTGTTACTAGGAATGTATTTTATTCCAAAAATACAATTTCAGCCAGGTAGTTGAAGCTTGGAATGTATTTCCCAATGACATAATGTTTGAAAAACTAGTCTATTAATCCTACTAGTCAATATACAGCTAAAATATAAATATCCAGATTTTGTGTCACCAAAACTGCTGTTCAAGTTTCTTTGTACTAATTGTAGTTCTATTAGGGATTTAAAAAAAACTTTCTTTCCATTTATTCCTTCCAGAAGTTCAATATTCTTGCCACCACTATTATTATCTTATTCTTGGAAGAAAGTGATCCTGTTACTTAGAATTGTGATGGAAACAGGATTTCAGTGGCAGGTTAGAAGCAGAAACAATGACTAAAGTTGGATATTTGCTTAATTTAATTAAATGAAATTATTTAATATTGCAATATTCTATTGTGCTAAAAGTATAGAGAACATAAAGAAAAAATGAGACACCATCCCTAACCTCAAGGAGATTGCAATTTAAGGAGCGGATTAAGATTGCTGTGTTAAAACTTGTTCTGGAGAGCACCCTAGAGAATTGTTAAATAAAATTGGATAAATGGAGATATTGAGTATATCTGTTTGAGGAATCATGGAATGTTCTCAGAGCAGGCAAAAGTAGTGTAGGAGAGGCAATGAGTGATCTAGGGATATTTGAAAATTAGAGTTGGAAGTCTGGCAAGAAGATAGCTTCAGTAGTTCCATCTATAAAAGGCTTTGAAGTAGGGCATAGCTTTTCAGTTCCCAATCTGGGTGATAGTAGAGACCTGAAGGTGAATATTAGACAGGGAGAGCATCCTCCGGGAGCCTGTTGTGTTTTCAACGCCCATGGCTATGACAGGCCTGTGCACACGATTTTTCTGAGTCAGAAAAACTCAGATTGGGAATGACAGGGGTGTTTATCTTTACCTGAATTTGAATTTAATTGGATTCAAAATATGAGTGAATGGTGGGATAAATATCTACTTTAACAAGCTCCTCCTTTCAACAAAAATTGCTAAGTAGCCAGATCTGGTTTGGCTCAGTGGATAGAGCGTTGGTTTGTGGGCTGAAAGGCCTCAGGTTCGATTCTGGTCAAGAGCATGTACCTTGGTTGTGGGGCACATCCCCAGAGGGGGGTGTGCAGGAGGCAGCTGATTGATGTTTCTCTCTCATTGATGTTTCTGACTTCTGTCCCTCTCTCTTCCTCTCTGTAAAAAATCAATAAAATATATTTTTTAAAAATCGCTAAGTAATTCATAGTTGTTACTGAAAATTGAAAGAATAGTAGAAAAAAAGAAATAATTGCAAATTAAAGTTTTAGTAAAGTATGTCAATATAAAAACAGGCATTCAGTCTTCATTCACTAGACAAAAGGAAAGTCAACATAAAAAGTAAGAATATAAAAAATAATTTTAGCTTTGAAGTTGAGAGAAAGTATGAACATTACTCTATTATAAATTTGGAACAGTTTCTGTTATCAGTATTATAAGTGAGACATTTTTCAAAAATACATCTTCAGGTATCAAAGGCAGGGGTTTTTGGAAAAGAAAATAGAAGGCCTAGAGAAACACTATGAATAATCCTGACTTGAAAAGACGGAGGTTAGAGGGAAAGACTGATGATGGGAGAAGCAGAGACTGTATTAGCGAGCAGGCTAACCTAACACTCACCAAACTTTCAGTGCCTTTAAAAAAAAGAATTTCTTCTTTCTCATCTAATAGTGCTAGGCTGTTATTCAGGTCAATAGCTGACCTTTCTCTATGCAGACACCCAGGGAAGACAGATGGCTACTGGCCATCTTATAATGTAAATTCCAAGGTCAACAGAGGTATGGCCATCATAGTGGGATTTAAAAAAAAAGTGGATGGTTACTCATGGGATGTTTAAATGGGCCAATCTTGGAAGTGATGCACATACTTTTCCTGATAAATGATGTATTAAAACAATCATGTGTCCACATCCAATTTTTCAAGGGAAGCTCAGAACTGTAGCGTGTGTGTATTTTGGCGGACAGCTAGCTTTTTGCCACAGGGATTATTCTACTTTTGGTACTATTTGCTATTTAATTATGGATATAGTAAATAAAATGTTTGGGTGGATTAATATTTTCAATGAGGTGAAAATCACCCTAATGTATGAACCAGAGTATATACACTATCAATATTTGTATATTTATATTAATGTCCTTTTAGATAGAACTATCTTCCTATCTATCTATCACCTATCTATGTAATATCGCTCCCTTAAATTTATCAAAAAAATTAGTTTTCAACAATTATGTCAAATATCATGATTTTAAATGAAAATCAAATTTTAAAAATATCAGATAGTTCAGAATCACTGAGTACTGGAATACCTGTTTTTGGTGTTATGCTTATTTCTTGCTAGTTATTTGAATAGCTATTTTTATTGTATATGTAGCTAGCCATCTATTGAACTCTATTCTAAGTTCCAAGATTTTTTCAGTTTACATCTATATGCATTATAGTTAAGCAATTATATCTGCAATAATGATATATATCTCTTCCATTCTAATATTTATATCTTTTTACATTTATTTGCCTATTGCACAGACTATTTTACCAAAATAATATTAAACAACACAGGCTTATTTGTGGCCTCTCTAAATAAAACAGATAAATACTTGACACTTGTAGTCCTAAAGTCAATTTTAAGTAGACAATTGATAATAGGAAATTATAATTGGGTCTAAATATTTTGCTTTACCTGTTTGCTTACAGTTGTATTTATGGAGTATATAAAAGAAAATCAGGGATTCTTTTACTCCAGCACGAAACTGCCATGCAATTAGACTGATAGTTTATGGAAAAATATCTTCTACTAGAGGCCTGATGCACGAAATTCATGCAAGGACGTTGGCCCTGGCCCCAGCCAGTTGTTGCTGCAGCTGGGGGCCTCTGCTGACTCTGCCACAGCTCCTGCCCGTTGTGGCTTTGTCTGGAAGGAAGGACGTCCAGAAGGACATCGGGTCTAATTAGCATATTACACTTTTATTATTATAGATCATAGCAAAATTAATTCAAATGCAGATTAATAAAGAGGAGAAAGCAAATCACCAATGATTCTATTGTTCAGAATCATCTGATAACTATGTATCTATGGTTATACATATATACACACACATTTTTTTAAATTTTTTAAAAATATATTTTATTGATTTTTTTTACAGAGAGGAAGGGAGAGAGATAGAGAATTAGAAACATCAATGAGAGAGAGTCATCGATCAGCTGCCTCTTGCACGCCCCCCCACTGGGAATGTGCCCGCAACCAAGGTACATGCCCTTGACCGGAATTGAACCCGGGACCCTTGAGTCCTCAGGCTGATGCTCTATCCACTGAGCCAAACCGGTTTCAGCACTACACACATATTTTTAAAAGCCAGGTCACATGGTCATTTTGCATATGGTACTTAGTAGTAATAATAAATCTGAAATATATTCTTGTATCAATAAATCATAGCATTCCATTGCAAAAATTGCTATAATTTATTTATTTACTCTAGATAGAATATAATCTCAAAAAGAGCTTATAAGGATACTTTATTTCTCCACATCTAAGTTATCATTTTATTTTATATTTTTAAAACACTGAGTTTTAAAAAAAATTATTAATCTTATGGTTCAAAGTCTTGTTTTATTTAGAATATTATCAATCATTTTATTATGGGTCAACTTATTTTTTATTTATTTATTTTTGTTTCTTTTTTTATTTTTTAAAGTATTACAAATAGTAGTACATAAGTCTCCTTTTTTCAATTTAGATCAACATATGTCTACATTTTGCTATGGAGACTAAGCAAGTAAGTATACTTTCTTTCCTTTATTTTAAATTTCATTGAGTTACAAATAAAATAATTTAATTGAATAATAATTTTTAAATACATTCAGTCTATAGAAGAGTAATGATGCACACACACACACACAGAGATTAATCAGAATTAAAACAGATGTCATAAAAATTGCATTGTAATCCCACAGCAATATTACTTTCACAGAAAACTTTGAAAATTTTTCATTGTGATACTAAGACTTTATGATGTGACATCAGTTAATGTTTGCTAGAGAATGTCAGTTAATAATGAACGTCTAACTTAATTTAAGTGTTTTAGATACTATTGAAGCAAATCTAGTTGTAACCTACATTTCTGATTCAATTAGGCTAGTCTAGACTAGGTATATATGGCCATTTAAAAAAACTTTATGCAGCATTAGACATTTTACCTATAAGTGTGCATGTTATGTTTTAAATACATGAGAAACTGATGTATTTTGAATCAATAGTTTCAACTGTTCCACATCAGGGAAAATTAAACATTTCTATTTGCATTAACTTTGTCCTAAATATTCAGGGTAAACTAAATCAAACAGGACTTTAAACTTTCCATTCTGTGCATAGTTAACATTATTATAAATCTTTAAACATATTTTAAAAACTAATAGATATTATAAACTTTAGAAATATACCTAAGCATAATAAATAAAGATTATTCCCAACCTTACCCTGCAATAACAATATTTCAGAGTTTAATCTCCAGATATATATAAAACTAGAAATGCTAAATCTACTGTTTTATAATGTATTTTTATTTAGGTTAAAAACATCTTTCCATGTCATTAAATTCTTTGAACCATGATTTTTAACAAGCACAAAAATGATATATTTTGTGCTTTTTTTCTCATAACTCATGTAACAATATATTTCCTAAAATTTTTGTGTTTATAAATAACAATGTGCAGAAAGTCCTTGTAGCTGAATTATTGTTTAAGTTCTCAATTATTTTTTATGACTTTCCAAAATTGGAGTTTTATAGAAAATTATTTTTTGAATTTTTTCATATCAAAATTTTATTCAAAAGTTAATATTGCACAGAATATATTTCTGTGATGCAATGTAATTAAATTAGAAGTTAATGACAAATAGGTAAATTAAAATTCCTGTATTTTTAAAAATTTTGAAGTTAAACACAAATGTACCTCAGTTCAAGCTAAGATATAAAACCTATAGAAGATTTTCTATTTTCCTTTCTAAAAATAAGGTCAGGAAAAAAATAAATAAATGTTAATGAAAACTCATGTTATGATTTTAATTTCATGTAGTCATTAAAAAAAAACCCAGACATATATAAACATAAGTTTGGAAACCTCCAGAAAGTCAGAGGCTCAATAAAGAAATATGTATATTGCAATACTAAATCTAACTTTTTAGAGAACAGCTAATGTTCTGCTGTCATTGACCTTGGAGAAATATATTCCAGAAATCTAGGCAGGAATCAAACCATGTATCTCAGCTGAATGGGACCACTGTGTGCTGCCCCCATGATTTGGAAATCGTACTCAAGCCATATTCTGTTGATGGAACAAAATAGGTACATGTTTTATGAATACATTCTTGACCTTGAAATATTAAACCAATTTCTCTGACACTGATTTTTTAAATTGCAGTGGCTATATCTAACAACCTTGGAAAAAGAGATTAGACCTTTAGGATTCATCAGCCCAGTTTGATGAAAGGTTATCTTAGAAGTCTGCATGAACACTGAGGTTAGTGCTTTCAGGACTTAAAAAACTGGTAAACCAAGGCAAGTTCTTTTATGATCTCATTTACTTGTGACTTTATAGATCTGGACTATTATTAATTTAGTTGTAGTAGCAACTTCAATTTTATTTTATTTCCCTTATGCTTTTCCTCCTATAAGCTTGATTGTCATGACAATTTCACACAAGTATGGATATGTTCAAGCCCATCATATTTATGCATTAAATATGTGCATTTTTATATAACAGTTATAATTCAATATAGCTATTCATAAAATAATACTAATTATATAATATTCTAGTATATCCACAGGGTACGAAAGGCAATCTATTGAAAGCTGGTTATTCATTCCATCTGTCCTCATTCATTCATTGACTCATTCATTGTTCTTTTATTAATTACTAGAGGCCTGATGCATGAAATTCGTGCAATAGTAGGCCTTCCTTCCCCCAGCTGCTGGCACTGACTTCCCTCTGGCATCCAGGACCTGGGCTTCCCTTGCAGCCCCAGCTTCATCCAGAAGATTGTCTGGAGGGATGTCTGGTCTAGTTAGCATATTATGATTTTATTATTATAGATTATTATAGATTGTGCATTCTGTGTTACTGGTACTGAATTAGACAATAAAGGCACCAAATGAAAAGCCACTTTTAAAAAATTACTTATTGTTTACAGTATTACATATGTCTTCTTTTCCCCCTATTGACCTCTCCCTGACCACCTCTGCCCTCCCACACATGCCTTCATCATCCTAGTATCTGTGAGAAGTAACTATTTAACTATTTTATATATATATATATATATATATATATATATATATATATATATATATATATACTATTGACTTTTTTACAGAGAAGAAGAGAGAGGGATAGAGAGTTAGAAACATTGATGAGAGAGAAACATCTATCAGCTGCCTCTTGCACACCACCTACTGGGGATGTGCTTGCAACCAAGGTACATGCCCTTGACCGGAATCATACCTGGGACCTTTTAGTCCACAGGCCGACACTCTATCCACTGAGCCAAACCAGTTTTGGCAGAAGTAACTATTTTTGAAGAGACAAATGTAGACTTTTCTGATAATACAATATGCTATGTTTGGGTATTATAATTAGGAAGTGATACTAGCAGCTTTGGCTCTCAAAACATTCTGAGAATTCTCAGAGGGAAATAGGGTGGCAGAAAGGAAGAGATCAACCAAAGAACTAATATACATACTAGAGGCACAGTACACAAAATTTGTGCACTGGGTGGGGGCGGGGTTGTCCCTCAGCCCAACCTGCACCCTCTCCAATTTGGGACCCCTTGGGGGATGTCTGACTGCCTGTTTAGGCTCAATCCCTGAGGCAATCAGACATCCTTTTCACAATCTGGACTGCTGGTTCCCAACTGCTCACCTGCCTGCCTGATTGCCCCTAACCTCTTCTGCCTGCCAGCCTGATCATCCCCTAACTACTTCTCTGTCAGCCTGATTGACTCGTAACTGCTCCCCTGCTGGCCCAATCATTCCCAACTGCCCTTTCCTGACAGCCCTGTCACCTCCAAATGCTCTCCCCTGCATATTCCCTCTTTATTAGATAGGGTTTTTTCTTTCTTTTTTTTTTTTTCCTTTAACATATTGGACAGTTCTAACTGGTTTGGTTCAGTAGATGGAGCATCAGCCTGCAGACTCAAGGGTCCCAGGCTCGATTCTGGTCAACCATGTACCTTGGTTGGGGACACATATCTAGTGGGGAGTGTGCAAGGAGGCAGATGATTGATCTTTCTCATAGCTGTTTCTAACTCTCTATCCCTTCCCCTTCCTCTCTGTAAAAAAACCAATAATATATATATATTTTAAAACATATTGGACAGTGTACCTGTCGTGGTCTTGACAAACCAGTAAAAATGTAAACCCAAACTAAAAGTGTCATAAAATAAACTCCTGAAACAGGAATTTCATGAAGCCTTGGAAAGGTTTTTTTTCCCCTTCTCTTTCTTTTTCTTGATGTTTCATCTTTTGTCCTTTCTTTCTCTTAACTTTTCTGTTGGTAGAATTTTCAGTACTTGAATCTGTCTTGCTTCCAGAAGACAAAGAAGAGGGAAACACACCGTCATCTGAAGAAAAAGATACCGGTAATCTATGTTGGGATCCGTGGTGTTTCTGGTTTTGCTCTTTTCCCGGTTTATTTGTCATTTCTGCCATCTGGCATCTCCAGGACTTGTGTGTGGGCACTTCTTATTCATGTCCACAAAGTCTCCCTGCCTTGGGGAAAACTGTGGGGGAAAGGCCTTCCTGGGTGGGCTCACGAGCCCGCCGCCACCACTGCAGAGCCAGTGATGTAACTGCAATGTCCCCGTTTGCCTTCAGACATTAGCTGTAAGTTACTTCCGATGTGAAACCCTACCTCAGACATTTCCTTTGTTGTGGTTTGCAAAGATTTTACGCAAAACCCATTTACCTTCCTGACCTGGTCAGAAGTTTCTACCCAGTAGGAGAGGTCTGCTGGGCAGCATCACACAGATACCCCCTTCCCCATCTCCAATCCCTCCACTGGGGGCAAGGGAAGTTCCTAGGCGGACGCCCCTAGGCTGCCAGTGGGGCAGGATCACTGGCCCAGGCGCAGGGGCTTCTGAGACTGAGACCCTCGGGCTACAGGTGTGTGTGGCAGGGATGGCTCTGTAGGGGCACGGGCACCTCCCAGGCTGACACCCCAGGCTGCCGCTGGGAGGGGATCGCTCTGTGAGGGAGGGTGCAGGCGCTCCCAAGGCTAAGACCCGAGGTTCCAGGTGTGTGTGAGGGCATCACTCCATGGGGAGTGGATTTGTTTTTGTCTTTTCTAACGGGTCAGGAGGGCCTCTGAGTAGCATTCCTCCAGGCCGCTTATGCTGTGGGCTCTCAGCAGCAGCCCTCCGTGCAGGACTGGGGGATTCCGATGGGCCTGAAAGGACTGGGCGCAGCCATCTTGTGGCTAAGGGCACCGCCATTGTGTTGCGGAGTGACCGTTAATTTGCATATTACTCTTGTATTAGACAGGATATCATTAACCCATGGACACAGTCAATAGTGAGGTGAAGGCCTGGGGAAGGGAACAAGAGTGAGGAGGAGGAGGGGGGATCAATGGGGAGTAAAAGAGGACATTTGTAATACTTTCCACAAAGTGTGCTCCAGGTATCACCAGCCAAGTGGCCTTGGACAAGGATCAAGCTCTCCTGCACAGTTCTCATCTTTAATGGCTTTGATAAAAAGTACCTACATTATGGGATTATTTGGAGGAGTAAATGAGGTAACATCTGTCTCCGTAATAGTGAATGACACATGATAATAAATTAACATCAGCTACTGTTATTGCTGCTCTTGTTGTTATTAAAGAATAATTCTGCCGAAAGGTCAAGGAGGAAGAGTGACTTAAGCACAGTGGGAAGGGAAGGAGAACATAATTAAGTAGAGAAGAAAGGGAAAGGAACCCCAATGGAAGACAGAGGGAGTGTGGTGCAAAATAAGTGAGGTAAGAAATAGCAGAGCAGGTTCAAAAAACAGTGACCTTTCCTACTGTAACTGATGTGAAATGATGCTGAATTTGGGCTTTATCTTGAAAGCTATATTTTGTCTTTTAAGAAAAGAAGAAACATGATTAAATTTGAATATGGGGGACTTTGGGAGGGTGAAGGGGAGAAGGTATAGTAAGAGATGTGGAAATAGATTTGAGTGTGGGTAAGTAGGATTTGAATTAGAATTAGAGTCTCAAATTGTCCAGGTTAGAGATTGAAGACAATCTAAAGCTAGAACATTGCAAAGTCGGCCAAGGAATATGTTCACAAATTAAGACATATGTGTGATGAGAAGGTGGGATTTAAAGCTGACAGATTTCTAGTTCGTGCAACTGAGTACATGTGATTTTATTACCTGAGACAGAGTATATAGCACAATTATTTTGAATATTTATCTAGGTCTTCATTTGTACGAGGATATGCTCTAAGTGTTTTTAATTATTAATTTATTTAATGCTCAATAAGCAATGGTATAAGGTCCATTTGTCAGATAAGAAAAATTTATGAGATGGAGAAAAAGTAACTAGTCCAAGGTCACAAAGCTAGTGACTGGTAGAGTGGGATTCCAAATGTGAATGAGAGTTGCATAGCCTGTGCCTTGCAGTTATATAACCTCATTACTCATGCGAGGAAGAGCTTTGAGGAGGGAATTGGAGAATATGAATATGAATGAGACTGACCTTTAGAAAATAAAGATTTTTGTATTTTTTTCTCCAGCATTTTATATATTTGCAGTGCCAACACAGCACCATATTGGTTCATCATTTTAATTTCTACACAACTTGATTGTATCTTTATTGCAACCATCTATTACTTTCAACCAGTGAACTAGTAACTCCATCAAAAATTATGTGGGCTTAATTTACTGTTTATCATTATATGCTTTTCCTAGTGGTTAGTTACCCCTTTCATTTTAAATGTTTGTATTTTGCATTATGCTGAGCTCTGTTTTTTTTTCTCTGTATGAATGGAGTCTCTTTTTTTTTATTTCCCAGACATATAGCTAATTAAACACGTATTTATTGATGTGGATCAGAGTGATGGAAATTAAACATAATCCTAAACGTGTGTTTCAAAAAACCAATAAGAATCCTCTCAAAATTCCATATTGGCTTGTAATTACATATTTTTGTTAACTGGATGCTTTTAACTATATTGGGGATGTGGGGGTAAGGGAGAGAGATCAACCAAAGGACTTGTATGCATATATATAAGCCTAACCAATGGACACAGACACCAGGGGGAGTGAGTGCATGAATGGGGGGTGGAGGGTATAAGGACACATATGTAATACCTTAATCAATAAAGAAAACATTAAAAAATTGTTAAATATGCTAATAAACAATTCTGTTCCTGCACATACACTAAACCATAAAATATTAATATGCCATTTACTTAACGAATGACCACATATATTAAAATAAACTCAAGGGCTAGTCAATTTTATAGATAGGATGAGAATTCTGCCTAGTTTGTTTATGTAGCTTTCACCAGCTTTAATTCACATTTTGTACTGATGTTAAACAAATCTAGAACATCAACAATGTGAGTACAATAATTAGAATTAATGAATGGCTTTCCTAGATGACAAGAAAAGACGGAAAACACATAAATATCTATTATTGGTTTTAAATGTAATAAAATCTGTATTTACAGATTGTTCTTTTAAAGTAAAACAGATAGAAAGAAGTACAAGTTTGTATTGGCTTGAAACCAAACCAAACTGCAAATTTACTAGTGCTTTACTTTGAATGGGGGGACTCATAGTCTTGTAGAGCCTCAGTTAGCTTTCTCTCATCCTCCCCAGAAGCTATTTCAGATTTTCTTCTCTCGTCTCCTATAAAATTAGGGCCCTGCTCATGATCAGAGATGAATTCTCCTCATAAGTGTTAGAGAAAGTGAGAATCACAGATAGGAGCTACCTCACTTTCCTTCTTTCCTCCCACTAAATTCACGAAGTGTCTTTTCTCCTAAGGCCATTCTTAGAGTTAGAGTCAGCCTTTCTCACCTTCTCCTCCAGAAACTTACTTCACCAGTAGCTCCTTCAGTATCTGTCTTCACCTTTTCCCTTCCTGGTGGCCCATTTCCAGCATTTAAACGAGTATCCCATTGATATTCATTTCCTAAAACTACTTACTGTACCACAAATGGAGTGGCTTAGACAACAGAAATGCATGGTCTCACAGTTCTGGAGGCCAGAAGCCCTAAATCAAGGTGCTCATAAGCTGTGTTCCTTCTGATATCTGTAGGGAAAACCTTCCTTGCCTCTTCCTTAGCCTCTAATGGTTTGCTGGCAATTTTGGAGTTCCTTGACTTGAAGCTCACAAATCCAATCAATTACCTTCATGGTCACATTACATTCTCCATATGTGTGTCTTTTCCCATGGCCATTCTCTTATAAAGAGGCCAGTCATATTGTATCATATTGTATTAGAGGCACAGCCTACTGCATTTTGTTGTCATCTTAACTAATTACATCTGCAATAATCTTAGTTCTAAATAAGGCCATATTCTGAAGTTCTAGAGTTAGAACTTCCTACATATCTTTTTTTTTTTTTGAGGGGGGAGGAGGAGAGGTTTGGAGGGGGAGACACAGTTCATCCCACAGCACCATCTTAATAAAACACAGGAACTAAATTAAACTTTACGTTTCAGTCACAACTTTTACTTTTTTTTTATCCCTTTCTGATAAAAATTCTGAAAGTTTTGCCAAAAATTTCTGCCTTTTCTTTCTCATCAATCTCTTCACTCTTTACCATACTTTTAAAAAAATTCTCTTGTGTATCTGTGTGTATGTGTCTATTTGTCCTGAATATGCAAAAATAAATATTCATTCAATCTGACAGTTCTATTTCTCATTCACTACCAAATGGAAAACCAGTCAGTCTGGTTCTGTAATTTGCCAAATGATCCCCCAAGTCACGAACATTTAAAGTATAGTACAGGCAAAAATTATATCTATGAATATTCTCTCAGGCAAAAATGTCATCCTCTTATTTCTGAAAGCTCCACATCAATTCAACCCTCAGGAAATTATCATTGTGAAAATGAAGCAACCAACAGTAACTTTCTGGTTTTCTTACCCAAAGGGCATTTCTACTGGCCTCGGGACCTATATTATTATCTCCTCAATATAAACCAGGGGAACCACATTTACTTCTGTTAAAGGTCAAAACTTTATTTTAACTCTGGTTCTCTACTTTTATCAGGGACTTCTTCTGCAGCTTCTATTTCTGTTTTCTTCATCATAAAACCCTGTACCATAATACCATATACTCAACAACATACAAATTTTCTTTGTATATCCTGATTGTTTTAAATTCTGGTTCCATAGTCTTCTCAGTTTATAGGGACTTATTTTTTTATATTTTTAAAAATTTATTTTAAAATAAAGTTTATTTAAGTAAACAAACAAACACATAAGTAAATAATAATTACTTGATTGCTCTAGCATAGAAGTAGGGAGTCAGACCACAATTTTCATTTATACTTTTTGCTCTCATGACAAGTTGAGTTACTATAGGGACTTCTTTTTACAGTTTCTATTTGTTTTCTTCATCCTAATGCTCTATTTAGAGGATTATTCTCAACAACATCTAAATAAATATTCTTTATATCACCTGTCTTTATTTTAAACTCTGTTTGTATCTTTTCCCTCTTTCATGTCAAATTCCCATTTTTTGGTTCAGCTTTACAATAAAAATATTTGAAAAAGGTATCTTCATTTACAGTCTAATTTTTGTTAACCTTCCATTAGCCTTTATAGTTTAAAATATTATTTGAAATTCTTTAAACATCCCTGGCAGGTTTTGCTCAGTGGATAGAGAATTGGCCTATGGACTGAAGAGTCCCAAGTTCAGATCTGGTCAAGGGCATGTACCTTTGTTGCGGACACATCCCCAATAGGGTGCGTGCAGGAGGCAGCTGACCTATGTTTCCCTCTCATTGATGTTGCTCTCTGACTCTCTCCCTTTCTCTCTATAAAATCAATAAAACATTAAAAAATAAAATAAAATTCTTTAAACAAAGAATGCAATTGATTCTTGAACAACATTGGGGTTTAGGTATTAAATTCACATATAATTTTTGACTCCTCAAAAACTTAACTAAGCCCACTATTGACCAGAAGCCTTATTGATAATCTAAACAGTTAACATATATTTTGTATGCTAAATGTATTATATACTTATTATATTCTTAGAATAAAGTAAGAGAAAACAAAATATTAAAAAAATAATCAAGGTAAAGAAAATAATGGACAGTATTTATTGAAAAAATCCACATATAAGTAGAACCATGAAATTGAAACCTGTTTTGTTCAAGGGTCAACTATACTAATATTTGTTATTTTATTGTGAAATACACATAGTACATATGAAGTATTTATATTTTAAAGAAAATAATAAAAGTAATACTTCCCAATAACAAGTTCAATAATAAAACATCAATAATTTTAAAGCAACCTGGATGCTTTTCCCTAGTCCCCTACTTCAATTTCTCTGAATTTTTATTAACCAATTTCTCACTTTTTTCGGTACATTTTTTATTTTCTTTTGAAAATGTAACAAACACAGAAAAGTTAATTAGGTATATGTATGTAGTTTACTTTAGACATCTAGCACATATGGACCGCTACCAAAGTCCAAAATAGAATACTGTAAGCCCTCAGAAGCCAACAGAAACTTTATTAGTGTAGTGTGAATTAATAATATTTCTTTTTTAGGCAGCTTTAAGTTCACAGTAAAATTGAGCATAATGTATAGAGGATTCCCACAGATCCACAATCACCTCACTACACTCAATCTTCCCCACCATGACCATCCTGTCTCACAACATGTATGGCATTTGTTGCATTTGTCCAGTTCATGGAGGTAAAGGACATGAGCTGGAGGGCTCCCTATGACTGGTCTCCTTAAAGTTTTAACTCTCAGATTTGAGCACACCGGGCCTCCAGCAATTTGTCAACTACAGTTCAGATCTCCTTACCCCAGTACTAGTTCTGGCAGAGGTTTTCACTTGCTGATTTCTGCTCCACTAAATTGGGATTCTTTGCATTTACTTGTCTGCCTCTTTAATTTTGGGGGCAGCAGTTAGCTCTGTGACTTGACTTCTCTGATGGATCTAAGAAAAGTTGTTGATTTTTCAGTTTGCTCATCTTTTTGCTTATTGTTAAGATGGAGCAGCATTTTGAAATTGCTTACATGGTACATTAATCATATAAAGTTTTCCTAATGTAACATTTCATAGTCAACATTTCTTTATGTCTACCCAATATTTATCCTTTTTATTTTTTGGTCTGCTTTTTTGCAACTTTATATTTCCATTTGAAATAATTTTCTTCTGCTTAAATTATTTCCTTAGTTTTTCTTTTAGTATAGAGCACTAGTAATAGAGTTTTTTCATTTTGCCTGAAAACATTTTTTATTTCATTTTAACTTCGAATGATATTTTAGCTAGATATAGAAACAAAGCTGATCATTGTTTTTCTTCAGTGTTATAATGGTGTCTTTTTATTTTTTGAAATATAGTATATCTTCTTTTTCTCTGTTATCATGAGTTTCTTTTTGTTTTGATTTTCAATACTTTTACTATAGTGTGCCTAAATATGATGCTTATATTTATCTTACTTGGTTTGTAGAACTTTTTAAATTGGTGGGTTAAATTTCTTCATTAGTTTTGTAATATTCTCAGCCATTATATCTTTAAATATTGCCACTGCCCCATTTGCTCTTGTCTCTCTTTCTGAGTCTCCAGTTACAAATATAATAGAAATTATATTTTTGGTAATACCTTTTCTAAAATTTTCAAAATATTTGTGTCATTTAATAGGTACTTTTATAAGTAATATTATATAAATCAATATAAATCTTTATGGTCCTAGCCAATATGACTTGGCTGGGGCATTGTCTTCTACACTGAAAGGTAAGCAGTTCGTTCAGGTCATGGCACTTGCCTGGGTTGGACGTTCTATTCCCATGTGAGGCCTATAGGAGAGGCAACCGATGGATGTTTTTCTCTCACATCAATGTTTTCCCCTCTCCTCTCTCTCTCTTTATCTCTCCATTTCTCTCTTTAAAATCAATAAACATATCTTTGGGTAAGGAAAAAAATTAATTAATTTTTAAAAATCTATATTGAAAAAGAAAATGAACACAAAAGTCATTCTAGAGGAAAAAGTAATGTGATTTGGAAGAGACATAGAACTTGAAGGGACTAATAAAGGTTTCTTTTAACCTTAGTAATAAGTGGTAAGTTCTACTGATTTGCTTTAAATATATTTGTACTAGAGGTCTGGTGCATGAATTCATGCACCAGTGAGGTCCCTTGGCCTGGCCTGTGGGATTGGGCTGAAACCAGCTCTACGAAATCTCCTGAGGGGTCCCAGATTGCCAGAGGGCGCAGGCCAGGCTGAGGGACAACACTGGTGTATAATTAGGGCTGGGAGGGACCCGCCAAGAGGTTTGCCAACAGGGAAGGGACTGCGGGAGAGCTCCAGCACATGTCCAGCCCATCTTGCTCAGTCCCAATCAGCCAGACCCCAGCAGCAAGCCAACCTACCAGTCGGGACATCTGCCCCCCGGTGGTCAGTGCATGTCATAGTGACTGGTTGACTAGTTGACTATCTACCACCTGGTGGTCAGTGCATGTCATAGCAAGTGCATGTCATAAGGTTGAGCAGTCTTAGCACATCATTAGTATATTTACACTTTGATTGGTTGAACGGACAATTGGACTACTGGACACTTAGCATAATTGGCTTTTATTACATAGGATGTATACATATATACACATATACATGTGTGTGTGTGTGTGTGTGTGTGTTTTAGTTTGATCAAACTTCTATAACAAGAGTACCGTAAACTCGCTGACTTAAACAGCAGACATTTATTTCTCATAGTTCTAAAAGGTGGAAACTCCAATATCAATATGCCAGCAAATTCAGTGTCAGGTGAGGGTTCACTTTTTGATTCAGGTGGCTGTTTTCTCATTATACCAGTGTTCTTAAATGGTAGAGAGCAAAAGAGCTCTCTGGGGCCTCTTTTATAAGAACACTATCCCATTCATGATGGTTCCATCTTCATGGCCTAATCACCTCTCAAAGGCCATATCTCCTAATACCATCACATTGACGGTTAAAATGTGTTAGTTGTGATATTATCCAACATTTTTTTCTTTTTTTACTGCTAAGACTCATTTATTTTAACCTGCAAGTCAAATGGAGATATAATCACTGTGTGTGTGTGTGTGTGTGTGTGTGTGTGTGTGTACCCGTGTGTTTGAGAGAGAGAGAGTTTAGTTTGGAGCAAAGAAAATGCTCAAAGACTTAAGTGAATTCTAAGCACTCTAGGTTTCAAGTTTTGTAGTTATTGTTTATTATTCAACAACAGAAAAACACATTGCTTTGAATATTTATATAGTAAAATATATGTTATGTTAGCCACATAACTACAAGGGCATATAGAAAACTATCCTCAGAGGACAACTCAAATTCATTTTTTCCTTCTCAAATGGCCCAAATTATCTAGCATGGCGCAACACAATAGTCCTTTTTTGAAAGTCATCCGTTATTTTCGGTGATAGTTTATACTTTGACATCACAATGCATCAGGATACCCACTATCGGTATTCCTCTTAAAATAATAGTCCTATCTATGGTCCCTTTTATTCTCACATAAGCAAAGCAGTGTGCCACATTCAAAAACTGACTAACCAGCCACAATCTCTGCAATGACCTCATGCAGAGCTAAGACTTGCAGATAGATACATTGCTGTGATAATGTCACACTGTACTTCTCTTGGGCGAACTGGAAAGTTGTCTTAGTCATTTGGAGCCCAGAGAGCAATTCACAGTCTGCATCGTTAGCTCATGCTCCAGAGCCAGCCTATGTTTTGGCCTGCCATGTACAATGACTGTGTTTTAGATGCAAGTTCATGCTGTCACTTAGTTGAACAAAGCATAACAATAGCACTGATACAGCCTATTATAACAGCTGGTATTCAGCAGACTATGCTTATGACAATAACTAGTGGATTGTATTTTTAGCAACAGAAGTAATGACATAAACAGAAAATAGAGAAGGCTGACTAGATTACTTAGAGTTTAGGGACTTGTTTATATTAAATCAAGAAGACAACCAATAACAGCACTACTACTGGACCACACACTGCAGTAGTGTATTTAATACCAAAGACTAATGTGGTTAGCATACTTACCATAGTGATGGGGATGTAATTATAATATCATCTCACCAAACCGTATGTTTCAGTGTGAATTTGTACAAATAGGCTTTACCGAATTTAGTCGAAAAAAAATTCTTTCGTATGATACACATGGCTCTGCCTCTCTAGTAAAATGCAGTCTTGAAACTAATGAGGATGGTAGTCACTGATTGCTTTTTTCCCTAAAATTGAAGTTTCTGGAATGTCACATGGAGATGTTTTTCTTATAAAGTACACCAAATGGCAACTTCCTTTAAGATAATAAAGCACAGTAGGATAGTCACAGCTTATCGAAACAAAACATGTGTGTGTTAAGAGACTGTGTAATAAGACAAAAAATTTTTTAGAGCAGAGATTTCTAGACTATTCTTTTCATTGTCCTGGGAACTGTTTGTCGGTGATAGGAGTGGGCAGCTTTAACCACATAAAGGAAGTGATATATGGGACTCTATTTAAACTGTCATATGAAGACAGGGCTCCATTGTTCAACAATTCCAAGCTACACAAAAAGTTTCTCAGGTATAATTCATCTAGTACTCCATTGCCCTAAAAAAGTATGAGTAGCCAAAACCAGTTTAGCTCAGTGGATAGAGCGTTGGCCTGAGGACTGATAGGTCCCAGGTTTGATTCTGGTCAAGGGCATGTACTGTGGTTGCGGGCAAATCCCCCGTAGGGGGCGTGCAGGGGGCAGCTGATCGATGTTTCTCTCCAATGGATGTTTCTAACTACCTCTCTCCCTTCCTCTCTGTAAAAAATCAATAAAATATATTTTTTAAAAGTATGACTAAATGATAATACATATTTATGGAAGTTGGAGATATTATGCCAAAGTATATCTGAAGGAAAAATTGCCCCCAAAAAATGACCATAGGTTTCAAAAATAAAATGTAAGGGGATAACAGTAATAGGTAACATTTATAGAATATTTATTATACAATAATTCTGACTTCGTCATTTTCCACACACTTATTCAATTATTTATATCTGCACTAATCCCATAATTCTAGCATTCATATACTCTTGCAATTCTACAGATAAAGAATGTGGGGTAAAATCAAACTGACATGACAGTGGGTAGGAAGTACTATGGCCAGGACTGGCTCTGGATTCTGTGCTCTTAACTATTGTACCACATGTACAAGGCAAGGAGAGGACGGGGGGCATCATCCTGACATACTGTTATACATCACAGAGCTAGCACAGTGTTTTTTTCTGAAACATAGCAAACTAGCACAGTGTTTTTTCTGAAACATAGCAAAGAACAGAGACAGGTGATATCCATGTGGGAGTTTAGTATATGAAAGGTTAAATTTCAAATTACCAAAGAAAATAAAATCAAGAGCACTAAATGAAACAGAAGTGTACATGTATTTGGAAACAAATTTAATGTCAATAGTTACTTTATTCTGTATAAAATTACTGGTAGATTAGATCTAAGTATTTTTAAAAGTAAAGAATAAAATAAGGAAGGATATTTTTAGAATTTGGGGCTAGGAAAAAAACCTTCCTAAACAAGATGTAAAACCCAGAATACATAAAGATTGAAAGAGTTCATTACAAAAAAACTTGAAAATATTAATAGACATCATAGAAGTAAAGGATAAGTACAGGGTGAAAAGAGGTGTGTGTTTTTATTAGTTTAGTTTCAACAAGGGAATAATAACCATAATACAGAGAAAGCTTTTGTGATTTAAAAAGAAATTGCAAAAAGAAAAAAAAAGGCAAATGATACATACATATATTTTAAAGCATTTGTGAACGGCCAATGCGTACATTTTTATTTTTAGTTTTTAAAATATGGTTTTCCTTACATTTCTGGAGAGAAAGTAAGGGAAAGGAGTAGAGAGATCAAAACATCCATGAGAGAGAAACATCAACCGACTGCCCCCTGCCAGGCCCCAACTGGGGAGCCAGCCTGAAACCCAGGCACGTGCCCCGACCGAACTGGATACCTCTGGGTTCTTGAGTTGGTGCTCAACCATGAAGACACACCAGCTGAACCCTATGTATACATTTTTTAAAAAGTTCAACCTCTCCAGTAATTTCTAAAACCAAAATTAAAATAATAATAAACATAACTTGGATATGATTTTTAAAGTTAATATTCAGTGGTGAATAGTCTGTGAGCAAATAGGACACTCTTACATTCAGTTGAAAGGGTAACTTATTTGGATTTTTGAAGTGTGATTTGGTGGCATCTACTATTATTTATTTATTTATTTATTTAGTAAGTTTCTGTTTTTTGTTTTTTTTGTTTTAATATATTTTTTATTGATTTCAGAGAGGAAGTGAGAGGGAGAGAGAGAAGCATTGATATGAGAATGCAACATCAATCAGGGGCCTCTACCATGGATCGAGCCTGATACGGGCCTCTACCATTATTTAAATAGCTGATATCCTTGATCCAATAATTTTACTTTAGAATCTGTTTTCATAGAAATATAAGAACAGGCTTGTTAGATACAAGGATAAGACAGGTTGATAGCATATCGTTTATAATATTAAAAAAATCAAAACTACTTAAATACCCATCAATGCCTGTAGAATACTGTGACACTATTAAAAGGAATGAAAAGATCTCCAGGATACACTGTTAAATCAAAACACCCAGCTGCAAAACAGTCTTTAATCTAAATATGTATGGATAAAATAAAAGTATGTATATTTAAATAAACATTTAAGAATATTTTTAATCATTTCAGAGTAATTCAATGGTATCAGGCTTCTTTGCCCTTAAGTATTTTTATAGAAACAGTTAACTTCTACAAAACAAATATATGTTCTTACATCATCTATTTCTTTTTTCAAAAATGTATTTTGTTGATTTCAGATGGGAAGGGAGAGAGAGAGATAGAAACATCAGTGATGAGAGAGAATCATTGAACAACTGCCTCCTCATGACTGGGTATCCAGCCTGCAACCTGGGCATGTGCCCTGACCAGGATTAGAACCATAACCTATGGGTTCATAGCTTGACACTTGACTGCTAAGCCACACCGGCTAGACTCATCTTATTTCTTACATTGTTTTATATTTAATTCACAGTATCTATTTAAATTCCATCAATTTCTCCCCAAAATGTCCTTTATAGCCTTTTTTTTCTTTTTTCACACAGCTCAGGACCCAATCCAGGATTGCCCATTGCATTTACTAATCATATATCTTTAGTCTCATTTACTCAGGAAAAACTATCCAGCGTTTCTTTGTGCTTATTGACCTTTAACATTGTTGAAATGCACGTGTCAATTATTTTGTAGAATCTCCCTCACTTTAAGTGTGTCTGATGTTGCTCTCTCATTTGATTCAGGTTATGAATTTTTGGCAAGCTTATGTAGGATCCTCAATGTATCATACCAAGAAGTACATATAGTTGATCTGTATCAATACTGTTGGTTATTTTTATTTTGGTCACTGATTTCTCATCTGTCATTTTGTTCTATGGCTTATTTAGAGGTGACCAGGTCATACTCTGTGGGAGCTTTTTTAAAAGGAGGGAGGAGGGACTTTTATATATGTTTGTGATCTCTGGTCTAACAATCCTATCAAATATGTATTTAGCATCCACCATACCAGTGAAAACACGACTATTCCTGGTGCTGGCAGTGAATTTTTTTTCCTATCATTGGTCTAAGTTGTGGTCAGTTTGAATTTGAGAATCCTCACTGCAGGAAGTCAGGAAACCAAGTGCTGCCCCCGAGAATCTGGAAATGTTAGCTATTTCAGGCCACCCATTTACTAACTAATACTGAAAGGGATTTATTCAGGCAACATTTCCAATGGTTCCTAAAAGTGTCATATTTAATGTAATTAATCTACTAGTAGGTAATGTTAGGTTTGTCCCACTACAGAAGGTTATAAATGAGCAAAATTCTTTGTGTTTCTAAAGTATGCCTTAGAGGTTCCAATTTCCTATAATTTACTGATTAATACTTATCTTATGCCAAAATAAAAGGTCGATTTTGTCACACCAGTGAGACCAAACATAATTAAACAATCTATAATAATAAAAGCATAATATGCTAATCAGACCAGGCGGCCTAACTACCTTCTGGATGTCATTCCAGGCATCCTTCCAGACAAAGCCACAGCGGTGGGGCAGAGGTAGAGGCAGTTAGGCACCATCAGGCAGGCAGGTGAACAGTTAGGGGCAATCAGGCAGGCAGGAAGAGTGGTTAGGGGCGATCAGGCAGGCAGGTAGAGTGGTTAGGGGTGATCAGGCAGGCAGGCAGGCCAGTGGGTAGTAGTCAGCAGTCCCAGATTGGGAGAGGAATATTTGACATGCAGGCAGTTGGACATCCCCCAATGGGTCTGGGATTGTGAAAGGGTGGAGGCCAGGCTTCGAAACCTCCACACTTTCCCCCCACCCCGCCACCCCCAACCCCAAGCATGAATTTCATGCATTGGGCCTCTAGTAGTAATAAATAAGTCATTTTGTATTTTTGTGAAGAAAAATCTAGCTAATGAATTTTTATATTTTGATGCTATGTTGATGCATTCATAAATTCCCCTCAGAGGTACTCCAAGTCTTTGTAGGACTCTTTTGGGTATTTAGGCTTACAGAGGGGGAAACACACACACACACACACACACACACACACACACACACACACACACAACTTGATATTATCAGTGCAGAAGTACTTCACAATAAATTTTATTTAAGAAACTGCCATCATCTTAAAGTAGGCTAACTTTGAACCGATTTTGTCAATGTTTTAGCTGTAGCAAAGCTGATGTTGGATTCTACAGACTTCCCCCTCCCACCCACCCTGGTTTTCTATCACTTCACTTCTTTTTTTATGTCCATGGAATCAGTTGTTAAGAGTTTTCACTTTGGAGACAGACAGAGTTTGAGTTCTGACCCTGTCACTTACCAAATGTAGATCCTGGTCAAGAGTTCTCTAATATTTATTTTCCAAATGTACCTAATTCAGGGCCGTTGTGAGGATTAAATAAAGCAATGCATTTCGGAGGACTTGATATAATATTTGTTATATAGTTACCACTCAGTTAAATATACATGCTCATGGTGTCTTCTGCTCTGTGACTATATCCCATGTGATTGTCAGTTTCCTATAATAGCAAGAAAACCAGACAGAGAAGATTCTTTAAAGGGGAAGATGTCTTCATAGACTTCTGAAAGTCTCTTGGTAAAAATAACTAATCAAACTGTTGGAGGAGGTCATGGAGAGGATGTGATTGCTGGCTGACCTGTGAGTTGGATCTCGGCAACCAGAGGCTCCTGGCCCCTTGTCTGTCCTTGAAATGCACACCCTGCCCTCCATTCTCACAGAGAGCAATGTATTACTGAGACTATGGTATATGTGACTAAACCTTCGTAAACTCTCTATATGAACATTTACGATTCTGGTGAGTGGGATGCAGAGGTTTACTCATCTTATGGTCACTCGGGACAAGCCTCATATGTAAGTTCCCTTGCTTTTTAAAACTGCCACTTGCCAATAGGGAGTGATCTGCCCCTTTCTTTGATCTTTCCTCGACCACCCTGTATGGGGACCAGTTTCAGATTTCACCCCCACCAAGAACTCCGGAGTTGACGAACCAACACAAACTTAAAATAGATACATGCCTGTCCAGTTCTCTAAGGAAAAAAAAAAAGGTGTCAAGATGAATAAAAATCAAACAGTGGATTGTTCACTCCTTCAACATTTAATTTTTATGTCTTTAATAATGTATTTTTTTCTGTTTCTTGAAATTCTTTTGATTAATAGAATCTTGCTCACTTTGGCAGTCCTCATAAAATATATATTCTTATATGTTATTCAAAGTAAGAGGGAACTCTCTGAGTTAGTATGTAGTAGGCATCGTCTTTTCAAGAGCAAATTGAAAAATTCTGAAGTCCTTCTGTATTACCATTTCATAAGCAAGATAGGATAGAGAATAAAGAAACACCTAAAAATTATAATTTAGTAATTCTTTTCAAATAACAGGTTGATGAAGAGAGAGAAAAAAAAAGAAAAATGGTTTTTGTGTGTGTGTGTGTGTGTGTGTGTGTGTGTGTGTGTGTGTAAAAGAGCAATTTCCTAAACAAAATCAATATCTTCTATTATTTGTACTAGAAGCTTGGTGCATGAAATTCGTGCATGGGGGTGTGTCCCTCAACCCAGCCTGCACCCTCTCCAATCTGGAACATCCCTCTCACAATCCTGGACTGCTGGCTCCCAACTACTTGCCTGCCTGCCTTCCTGATTTCCCCTAACCACTTCTGCCTACCAGCCTGATCACCCCATAACCACTCCCCTGACAGCTTGATTGATGCCTAACTGTTCCTCTGCCAGCCTGATTGTCCCTAACTGCCCTCCCCTGCAGGCCTGGTCACCCCTAACTGCCCTCCCCTGCAGGCCTGGTCTCCCCCAACTGCCCTTCCCTACAGGCCCGGTTGCCTCCAACTTCCCTCCTCTGCCATCCTGGTCACCCCTAACTGCCTTCTCCTGCTGGCCTGATCACCCACAACTGCCTTCCCTTGTAGACATGGTACCTCCCAACTGCCTTCCACTTCTGGCTATCTTGTGGCAGCCATCTTGTGTCCAAATAGGGGCAGCCATCTTTGACCACATAGGACAGCCATTTTTCGTGTTGGAGTGGTTGTCAATTTGCATATTACTTTTTATTAGATAGGATAAGTCATCAGTACCATCACCAGTTTTGTCAATGTCAAATATACATTTTTGAATATGTATATATTTTATATATTTATATGTCTACATAAATATACATATTTAAAATTTTATTTATATTTTACTAGTAGAAATAATTAATCTGTTATTGATTAAGTATATTGCAATAGACTAGGACTAAGAATTATCTTGGCCAACTGAAATTTCAAAATAAGTGTTTAAGCAGATACTCTGTAAAGCGATTTGTAAAACCCAAAGATGACATTTTTCAAGCACCAGATCTGTGCTAGGCACTGGACAAATCATCTTATATGATTATTTTTTCAGTCTGTTTGAAAACAACTTATGTATTTTTAGCTTCATTTTACAAATCCCTGAAATAGTAATCATCTGGTCCATGTTTAATGCATAGTAGATCAACAATATAAAGTGGATCTAGCTGCGTCCATGCACACCACTTATTCTATCATATCATTAAAGACCCAGAGAGTGACACTTCCCTGGAAATTACACAAATTACAAATCTTAAAACAACTCAAAACTTTTATCCCCAAAAGAATAGAGGTATGGATAATACAAAATTACTGATCTTGATTGAGCTCAGGAGAATCAACTCCTATTACTTCCTAACTAGTTCAAATCCACTTATTACTTAGCATTATGCCACACCATGTGCCGTGTCTTATTACTTAATTACATGTGGATTAAACATATGCAACATGAAGAAAATGCTGATTGCCCCTGAAATACCAACACTGAGAGAATATAGATCCAGTCAATTTGCCAAGCTTTTTTTTTTTTTTTTTTTTTTTTTTTTTTTTTTTTTTTACCAAAACCAGTCCTTCATGAGCACATAGATATACAAAGTTTAAAATTACAATTTTGCCATTTTGAAACAAAGAGCAGCACAGTGGTTAAAGGTTATCTGAAGTCTTTGGAAGAAGAAATGGAGGATGAGGCTTTTTTTATTTTGTTGTTACTACGTATTTTTTACACCTACTTTAATTAAAGAATTTAATACTACCTGCCTAGAGTTTGATTCCAAAAGTAAGGTTTATAGAGACTATTATTACTGAGTATTTTTATTTTTTAAAAATTTAAGAAACTAGAGGGGTCTATAACCTGGTATTTTTTGTAGGCACAAAAGGAATTACCAGATCAATTAACTTATAATGAGACCTAAGTATAATTAAGTTCAGATGGTCATTTATGACACACATCATAAATATTTGTTGATTCCATGAATTAGTTGTAGGTACTGAGGTGTATAAATATGATGCTCTTTGTATAGCAAGTTACCGTAAAATATAATAATGCTTCAATAGAAACAACATTCTATGAATAATTCCATATTGAAGATTAAAATATATTTAGTAATAAATTTGCACAATATTTTTAAATTAAATATGTAAGTCTGTCATGACTGCATTCTCATCCAGTGTTTAAAATACTCTTAGGATTGAATGAATCATAGTCATTTCTTTTAATTTCTTTTTTTTTAAATTATCAACTATCACTCAAAGAAAGCAAAATCAAGTTCTTGTAAGTTAGGAATGCTATAATTTTACAAGTAATTATTTTTAAAATATATTTTATTTATTTTTTACAGAGAGAAAGGGAGAGGAATAGAGAGTTAGAAACATCAATGAGAGAGAAACATTGATTCAACTGCCTCCTGCACACTCCCTACCGGGGATGTGCCCGTAACCAAGGTACATGCCCTTGACCGGAATGGAACCTGGAACCCTTCAATCCGCAGGCCGACACTCTATCCACTGAGCCAAATCGGTTAGGGCTTTACAAGTAATTCTTAACAAATTTCACAAAATCTTCATTTCTATTAACCTAAAATTTTATTTTTCTGGCCACTAATAACATACTTTTATGGGAAAAAGTAGACTTACAGGTAAATTATGAGGTATAGTGGACACAAGAGCAAACCTTGAACCTGAGGGGAACTTGGCTTATTAAGCCAGAGTTATACAACTCGGTTATAATGCATTAATGAAATCTATGAGATAGTGGTCTCTATGCAGCTTCACTGTGTTTATTAAAAATGTCTACCTGAAGTTGATAAGGTTTTGGGGTAACTTTTGCCAAGTACTCACAAAGTGTCTAGCTCAATTAATTTGAAGTTGTTGATCTTTCCCTTATTCCTTTTCAGTTAAATTTAATTAACACACATTTTTTGGGGGCCTGGTGCTAGATGCTAGAGACTACAAAGTGAATAAACTCTCATCCAGTTCTGAGTTTTGTCTATTATTACAGACCTAACATTTAACATAACCATATAGGCTGTACATCTTTTTAAATGTATTACTGAGCTCAGTGAATTTCATTCCCAACCGCTAGCTAAATATAAATTAAATAAAACATAAATAAATAGCTGATTTTATTAAATGTCTGTTTTGAATGAACTACAAGGCAATCTTAACATTCATTTATTGATTGGTCCTTTATTATACTAAAGGATTAGCTCAGAAGATTGGGAAGAAAGAGAATGAAAGCTAAATTATACATAGTGAAAGTGTTGTTTCAGTGGGCAGTCAACCATAAATAGATTTAGAAATATAGAAGTAATGTATTCTATGCAAAGCAGCAGATTTTATTGCTTGAGAACTGAGGGTAATCTTATCTTCTTGATGTTTAAAGTTTTGTCTATAGAGCTCCAAATAATAGGTTGAAAATGGGAGGCATTCAGGCAGTTATTTCTGAAGGTACATATTTTAACATTGTAGAAAACAGCAGTTTGGACATGTGACAAAATTTTCAAAACTCTGAAATTAAAACTGGAACAACTTTAGATCTCTTTCAGTTTAACAAATCACTTTGCAAACTACATAGATTAACCAAAAATTTCAAGATCTCATTAGTAAATAGAGATAGAATTTTACCAGCAACTCAAACACTAACTCTCTGTTTATTGTTTTTAATTTTTAATTAATTAATTTTGCTATTTAAAACTCACTTTCTAATTTTCATTTTTATTATAGTATTACATAGACCCCATCCATGTGTGAGATATATGCTCTTGGAAGGTAACTCATTGACTTTGATAAGATATTCTTTTAGCAGATACAGTAGATATTTAATGTTAGTGCTCTAAATCTCTCGTTTACTTTATGGATGTATAAAATATTTAGTGAACGGGAATATTATAACATAGAACTGACCCTGAATATACTGCCCAAAAATAGAGATAAAAATATACAAAACATATTAAGAGATATGGAGAATAGTATGATGGGATAATCAGGATTTTTAGAAAGTATTAAATGAGAAAATTGAGACAACCACTATTCAAAAATACAACATACAATTTTTTTTTTTCAGGTCTACAAAAAGCTATGAGTCCCCAAATAGTGTGCCATTGGCCAAAGCAGTATTTTAAAAAAATCCATACCTAAACCCATGGTGTGAAGTTGAAGATTATCATATGAAAAAGGGACGATGGTGGTAATATATTAAATGTACCTTGAGAGCAACGTTTAATAAATCACAAATTATTATCAACCTTTAATAATCTATATAATAAAAATCTAAGTGACTGTTATGGCAGAATGACCAGTTGCTATGATGTGCACTGAGCACCAGGGGGCAGATGCTCAATGCAGGAGTTTCCCCCTGGTGCTCAGTGTGCTAAATCAGGGGGAGCGCTGCTCAACCAGAAGCCAGGTTCATGGCTGGCAAGCCCAGTGGCTGTGGCAGGAGCCTCTCTCGCCTCCGAGGCAGCACTAAGGAGCGGAGAGCTCAGTGGTAAGGAGCACTTAGCAGGTGGGCATTGAGGAGCAAGGGTTCTTGGACTGTGAGAGGGATGTCTGACTGTTGGTTTAGGCCCGACATCCCCCTGAGGGGTCTGGGACTACAAGAGAGCATAAGCTGGGCTGAGGGACAACACCCCCCTAATGCACAAATTTTATGCACTGAGCCTCTATTAATAAATAACAATACATTGATAGTTTAAAAACTATCAATCCAGAATTCAGTAGTCTCAACAGTAAGGATAAAAACAGATATATTTTCAAACATACAAAAATTCAAAAGTAAAACTATAGGTTTATCATGATCCAGAGGGGATAAATACAAAGTAGTAATCCTTTACAACAATAATAATAACCAATAATGTTTATTGGTAAATCTAATTTAGCAAGACCACATTATTTATATCACCAAAATGTGAAAGAATTAATTGTCCATCAATGTAATAATGTGTAAATTATTGTATATTTACATAATAGAATAGCATACAACAATGAAAATCAATGATCTGGAAAAATATATATAAAAATGGATTAATCCCCCGAAGATAATAATAACTGAAAGTTATAAGACACATATTAAAATACCTTTACATAAAACATCAATTCTTCCATATATATATATATATATATTATTATTATTATTATTAGAGATGAAACATGATAAACATATAAATAAAATCATTAATTCTGAAAATATTTATTGTGCCAAAAAGAATTCTAGGTGTTTAGCATTGCACCAATAAGACTAAATCCATGTTCATAAGGAGCTAATATTCTGGGAATTGCAAACACCATACTGATGAACATTTGGGGCTGTGAACATCTTGACCATGAAAGAGAAAGGGTAGAAAAAAGATTCATTTTTTAAGTTAATTTATTATTTATTAATCTATGCAGTAGGTACTCAAATGTTCATTATGATGTCTTTCTATCTTTTGTTCATCTTAACTGCTTCATAACATCTTTTAAAATAATTAAATTTGTATGAAGAAAGTTTAAAACTTAATTCTAAACAGGGAAACTTGTTTTCTAATCTTTTCTGGAAAGGAGAAAAAATGTGCTGAATAACTTTAGATTTTATTAGAAAATAATAAAATTATGGATGTGTTAACAATTTAAGAGTAACCTTATGAAGAGAGAAGCACACAATTTATTCATCAATCAGGAGAGGTAAATTAAAAGGGAATGTGAAGTAATTTATCAATGCAACAAAAAATTTAATCAATACAACAAAATGTCATGATAAATAAAAACCAAAACAAAAGGTCAAAAAGGTACTTAAAATATATTCAAATAAATTCCTTTATAAAACTCTGTCAGACCGATTACAACAAGAAAATCTAGCTATTGCTTATCCGATTGAAAATAAAGGGGTGAAAAATGAAATACCAAGCAAATGCTAACAAAAGAAAATTAATGTAGCGATATTAATATTAGTAAAAAATAAGACTTAAGGCAAAAAGCATCAATAGAATTTAATTCTATATTCTCTGATTATAACTAAACAGTAGATTTGATTTTCTAGCAAACTGGTATATGTATGTACAATATAGTATGCATAGTTAACTATGAAAACATCCATATATCATGTACCACATATATTAGACACATGTATCATTTATATCATGTGCATTTTTGTTATACCCATCATAACTTAGAGTAATATCCTTAGACATCCTAGCTGTACTATAGTCAACTTGATGAGGAATTACCAGTTTGTTTATAGCTTATATAAAAACAACAACAACTTGTTATTGGATATCTGAGCTCTTTGACAACATGGTACATAAAAGGAAACAGTTTCATTTTTATTACAAAAGCGGAATGCTTTTGCCGAGCCAGTGATAGCAGTGCATAGGTGTTGGTCACCCTGGCTGTGTAAGCATGGACCCTCTGCCACTTTGCTGGCAGGGTGTTTTAACAGTAGAGCTCTTTTTGAATTGAAATTCAGCTTCCTACCTGACCATAAATTATTCAAAGGCTCCTAGGCACAAAAGAATTTATTAGAGTGCATGTTAGACTGCTATAATAAAAAATACCAGTAACCTTTAATTTGTACATGCGAAGTCAATGAGCGAACATAAAAAATAATCCTAGAAAAATGCATTCTGAGTGTGTTTTTAAAGATTCCAAAAGGAAACTTGAGAAAATAAATATCTTGTTACTTTTTCTTCTTGAATATTTGCATAAATTTGATAGAAATGACTCTACCCTGAACATTGAAACCACATTTTAATGACAAGATATACGTTATATCTTGTATTTGCATAATGCCATTACTCGGGGAATGTAAATTGTGTAAATACTGGTGCATTTATTCCCACATCACTATGAGAATTAGGAAGATATTTCAGATGTCAAAAGTGAAATCAAGGTTTAGGAGAATGAATCTTAAGCAGGTTCTGAATCTAAAATCAGAGCTTTTCATTCTATTGACAGGGTTGTTTTCCTCAATGGCGTTAATAAATCTTAAAGAAAAAAGGTTAAAATAATCAGAAATATAATAAAGAAATTTAAAGAACGTAAAGCTAAATATAAGATGCAATAAATATGATGAGGCTACTTTGGAAAAGAAGCAAATATAACACTTAGAAATGAAAAATGAAGTCAATAAATTGAAATAAAAACAATAAATTGGTTAAATAAATTAGATACATTCAAAGAATGAATTAGTGAATTGTCACACTAGAAGCAGTATAAAGAAAAATTAAAAAAACAAGTAGAATAAAATAAGAAAGTTCTATATATAGCAATGGAACTTTCAGAATAGAGAATAGTGATAGCATGTGAGGTGTCATAATTGAAGAAAAATTGGCTGTGAATATTACATAATTGATGGTTCTGAGTTGATTATTTGAAAATCCTCAGATTTAGGCAGCACAAGATGCCCCAAGCAACAGTAAAATTTAACTAATAATTTATCTCAACACAGAATTCTAGTATGACAGCTATTTTATCATTTAAATTTTTATTGACTTTTAAATTTTTATTGCCATCAATATATTTGTGTTTATGTAAAATCTTTTGTTGATTAGCTTTTAAGATCTCTTTTTATTTATTGTGCTGCCATTTTGTTAATATACACGTAAGTGTGAATTTCTTTCTATACATTCTGACTGACAGTTATTTTCTTTCAAAACTTTACCATGAGTATTTCACTAGAAATAATAATATTGCAGTGGATTAAGCCTGTTCGGTGTTTCACCTTATTTAATGCATATTTATTTATTAGTCACCTAATAAGGATTAGCAGTGGAGCCATAATACCCATTAAAAAAACATAATCCTTGCCCTTACACCTTAAAAAGCATATTGTAGCCCAGCTGGCATGGCTCAGTGGTTGAGCATCGACCTATGAACCAGGAGGTCACGGTTTGATTCCTGGTAAGGGCACATGCCCAGGTTGTGGACTGGGAATTGTGCAGGAGGCAGCCAATCAACAATCCTCTATCATCATTTATGTTTCTATCCCTCTCTCCCTCTCCCTTCCTCTCTGAAATCACTAAAAATATATTTTTTAAAAATGTTAAAGAAACATATTGTAATGGGGTCTGAAGTACTTGCTTCCTATTGAAAATATGCTACTGGAGCTTGTGTGTTTGTCTTAGCTCCCAACTCAGAGTTAGTTACTTTGAGATCCCCGTCAGTAAGTTTCTACCCTTTTCTCTTACCCCCCATCCTGTCATCGACTTTTTCAAAGCATAGATACAATTAGCAGATAATTTCGGATCCCCTTAGCAGATCTATTTCACCTCCTTATGGGCATGACATTTCATGTGGCAGGAGGAGTGTGGGTACAGAAATAAATCTTCTGAAGTATGACTTGTGTTCAGCCTCAAACTGCCCGTGGGCATCTATTTACCTACATTTGTTAAATATGTATGCTTGAAATGGTGGTAATATTAAAAAGTCAATATGCTGTCTTGTCCCCAGTATGTCCTGGTCAATAACATATCTTTCCTTGGTCCCTCCAATTGTGACATTGATTGACTTCTTGGGATCTCTGGTTTAGCACTATTTAATTGACTCATTTTCCCTCTTCATTCTAATATGTACTACCGTGTTTCCCCGAAAATAAGACCTACCTCATGGAAACATAATACATCCCCTGAAAATAAGACCTAGCGCATCTTTGGGAGCAAAAATTAAAATAAGACACTGTCTTATTCTCGGGGTAGTAAATCATCTGAGGCTCCCACACTCCTACTTCATGTGATAAAATAGATCTTACACGGACTAATGTAGCTACAATTCTTGCTCTCAAGAAGATATACCTTTTAGGATTATGTCTTAGAAGTCCATCATCAATAAAGTTTGCTCAATCTCTTGGATTTTGCCTCAACTTGCACCCTAATTAGTCACAATCTCTCTCCTTTATACTGACAAAAATGCTAACATGGCCTCAGGGGTGTGTGGGTGTGGGGGGGGCGCGGGGATTGTCTTTGCTTCCCTGTTAAATTTGATTCATTATCTTCAGAGCCCATTTCATTTCTCTATTGGCTAATCATAAAGAAAAGACAGTGAAAACCCACATGCTCAGCAGGGCCTAAATGTTTTCACACTCACTGCACAAAGTGGAGGACTCAGAGAGAAGGTGCCGCTCTGGGCGGTAGCTGCAGAGCCAGCATCTGGGCTCCATGATAATCACCTCATGCGAATCGCACCAGAGAAGAACGGAATCGCTGAATCCTGCAAGCCTCAGACACCTCCATCTGTCTTTCAGACTGTGCTGTGTTATCGGGCCTGCAATTTGTGACATCTGGCAGTTTTTCTTATACTTTGAGAGGAGAAGAAGAAAAAATGGCAGACAATAGGAAATGCCATTCCTGGCCAGCAGCTGGAAGATATTTGTGATTAAATTACTGTATATTTAAAATCTTAAAATTATGTCTGTATGACTGAAGGGCAAGGACTTGAAATGTTTACAAACAAACACATTTGTTCATTACTCATGGTGCGTAATTGTGGCCAATTGTTGTTACATATTTTAAGCCATTCACATAAAGTTTTTAAAAATATATATATGTATATTTATTGATTTCAGAGAGGAAGGGAGAGGGAGAGAGAGAATCATTGATTGGCTGCCTCCTGCATGCCCCCTGCTGGGGACTGAGCCTGCAACCCGGGCATGTGCTCTTGACTAGAATCAAACCCATTACCCTTCAATCCACAGGCCGATGCTCTATCCACAGAGCCAAACTGGCTAGGGGCACATAAACCGTTTTTTTTTTTAAACACATTGATTAATATGAGCATATATCACACATCTTTTGCAAATAAATTAAGGTAAATCTGAATGAAATTCCTGTGAAGATACTCTCAAAAAAATGTTGATGAAACCTTAACTACCAATTTTGGCTCAAGGAGATCAATTCTTTCAGAGTTTGAATCTAAACAAAAAGTATGAACCCTAGGAGCCATCAACAATCTTTCACAAGTGTCAAAGGATAAGGCAAAGCCAATTTGCATTGAATATGTGGTTAAAATGCTAGCAATTTTTCATAGACATATCAAGATTTAAGAGTCTATGCCGACTAAGGCTCTGCCAGCTTCCTGGTGTGCCCTTGGAGGTCCCTTCCTCTGGGTGTGTTTCACACTGGATTTGCATAGACATGCAAGGAGGAAATCATTTTGCTTGGGAAAATTACCATAGCGTTTTCATGCTGGGGCATTGAAAATGACATTGATAGCATATGAACCCTTGCTCAGATAGAGTAACCAAAAGGTCAAGAATCACAAGGACTCAGACAGACAGATATTGAAACAAATATCATTTTTTTAAAAATAATACCAAGGTGCCCGTTAAAGTTATGTTCTGTTGTTGTTAGTTTGTTTTTTTCCTTCATGTAACACAGCATGTTTGCTATTTTATTTGTAATCAGGGATACCAAGTAAGGTTAGAGTATGTGACTGAAATGCTCCCCCACTCTCTTTGGCTCCATATCGTTTGATGGGCAGCAACAGACTGCTTTAGCTGAGAACTCTGAAGTCGTTCACCAGGAGAAATGTCCATTGTGCCAGATTTGCCATTGCCCAGCTTATGTTCTGAGATGTTCTCTTCCAGGTTCCCATGCTCTGCTTTTCCAACTCAGTAGGACACATCAATCACTGAATTCCTTTGTGTCTCCTGTCACCAAATCTGGAATAAAAGCAGCCCCATATCTGCAAATGCATATCCCCATACAGAGAGACTCCGTGAGAAACACTTTTCCTGATCTGAGGACAGCTAAGGTTTGGAAAAAGCAGGGGCAATGGCCTATTTTTATTTTTAAAATTTTTTTAATGTTCTCTCGCGCCAGCCCCCAGGCAGGACTGGAGTGGTGGGGTGGCAGCTACACGGGGATGACAGTAACAGCCATGCGGGGCTCTACAACCCGAGAGACAACAACCCTCTCTGATGAAAGGCACTGTCGTTTTATGAGCATGAAACAAATCCCGATGGCATTTTTCCTCTCGCCATTTGGTCCCTGAATGCACACACAGTTTCAGGAAGTGTCTGGAAAAGCAGGAATTTAGGTTCCTGAACAGAGAGCAGGAAGGGAAGGCACCTGGGAGATAGAAAGTGTAGGGGGAGAGGAGAGGCGGCAAAGAGAGGAGGGAGATCCACAGCAATCCCATAAATTGGGTGGGCTCACCTCCAAACTGCACATGCATAGGTCTCCCCTTAAATAGCATAGGGAAGGTTTTGAGGCCTGAGCTAATGGTAAATGTTTACCCATTCCAGAATTTCAGTAGGTTGCACAAAGGTGGGGCTGCTCCAAATAGCTCTGCACTTGCTTTGAAACTGAACGGACATTGAGATGAGAATCCACCTTAAAAAGCAAATTGAAACCTATGGCCTGAACCTAACCTGGTCAACTGCTTAGCAAAAGAAATTAAGAATCAATATTTTATTTAGAATTTAAATAAGACCCAGGGTCTCATAACATAACATTAAAAATGACCATACTTTAATTCCACATTAGTCTATAAAGAGCCAGGGAAGTTAAAGTCACAAAGGAAAATACATGGCAATGTGACTCAGATGTTGAGATTATCAAAGGCCAGACATGACCTATTACAGACATGCTCCACCTAGCTAGTAAATGACAGAACTAAGTTCATGTCCTTACTAGGTAAATTATTTTCAGTACTCCCAGGTCAAATAACTCAACTCAGAAATGCGGATTTAGTGTGACAAGTTAAGCACGAAGTTAATGTTTAAACTATATGCCCACTAAAGTAAGGCTGAGCATCTATGGAAAATGTATTTGGCATAGTCACACAGGCTCTGTTATAGAGGTTCTATACAGTTCTCTCAGTTATTGGGACTTTGTCAACAAAAATAAGAGACTTATAGATTTATAGTTTAATCAAACTAGTCTATACACAATTATATGAAACTAGATCCCTGGTGCACAGATTCATGCACTGGTGGGGTCCCTCAGGGATCAGGCCAAAACTGGCTCTCCAACATCCCCCAAAAGAGTCCCAGATTGCAAGAGGGCAGTTCTTGGGTGACATACCCTGGAATCAGGTCTCTCCTCTCTGGTTCCAGGTACATCACCCGAGAACTGCAGCTGCCACATCACCCCAGCTCAGCAGCTCCTGAATTGAGCATCTGCCCCCTGGTGGCCATTGCATGTCATAGCTACTGATTGATCAGTCTTGACAGTTGCTTAAGCTTTTATATAGAGACATGATAACATTTTGTTTAATATAAGGAGTTGCCTGTTATTTTTCCTTAAAGCAGTGGTTGGCAAACTATAGTGCATGAGCCATATCTGGTAAGTGGTCCAATTTTATGCAATCTGAGAGCTACAATTTTTTTCTATATTTAAATATTGTTAAAAGAGAAATAAAAAAAAGATGAAGAAAGGAGAAAATGGAGAAAGAAGGAGGAAGCTACCACAGAGACTGTATGTGGCCCATAAGCTCTGAAGTATTTGAAATTTGGCCCTTTACAGAAACATTTGCCAACCTCTGGCCTAAGAAAATGGAAACACCTTAATAAAGACCATTTTTCTATGTTTCTATATTTCTTTCTAGTGTTGTCAATTTGTGTCACAAGGGATCACTTAATAAGGAAATGGTCTACAATGGACATTCAAACAATGTGTATGTATTAATAGGTGAATTAATTGTTGCCTATCTTTCCAAGCATAGTAAAAACAAGTCAGCTCCTTGGTTACCTCCTGTAGTAGATAATCATCAAATAACCAACACCCATTTATGCCTGCCCCCACTACAGGAGAAGTATAATTATACTTCCATGCCCCAATGATGTGGTGTTTTACCATGTGACTTGTTTTAGGAAATGGAATGTGAACAGATTTAACAGATGCTATATCTTTTATTTTCTTTATTGATTAAGGTATTACATATGTGTCCTTATCTTTCCTGTGCCCTCGCCCCCCCCCCCCAACTCATGCCCTCACCCCCCTGGTGTCTGTGTCCATTGGTTAGGCTTATATGCATGCATACAAGTCCTTTGGTTGATCTCTCCCCCTTACCCTCCTACCTTTCCTCTGAAGTTTGTCAGTCTGATTGGTGCTTCTCTGTCTCTGGATCTGTTTTTGTTAATCAGTTTATGTTGTAAACAGATGCTACATCTTATCAGAAGCTATTAGTATTGCAAGTTTCCATTGGTCATTTTGAACTTCTGCCTTTGCCCTTACAACAGTATGTTGTAGTAGTGGTTGATCTTTCAGCCTGGCTCCTGGAAGGAGAAAACAAGAGGAGCTGAATCAAACACTGTAAGACCCAGTGGTGGCCAAACAAACCCAGTCAATCCCAGCCAAGCTGAATCTACCCTTCAGCATTTGCATAACATGAGTGAGAACTAAATGATGTTGTGAGCCTCTGAGATTTTAGAATTGTTTTCTGCTGAAGGAACAGTTGCTTGATAAACATCTATAAAACAAGATTCAGATGGCTCCAATGAGTTCATGTCTAGTATATATGGATCATTGAAAACCATAAAGAATTATCAAGTACATGGTTTCTTAACATTACAGAATGATTTTCATATTTTCAGTTCATTTTATGTTTTGTGGAATTGTGATAGTTCATAAGATGGTGTTCTTTTGTGTTCATCAAGGACTATTTTATCTTTCTAGTGATGGATATATGTTGCTACTAGAGTAAAAAGCACCTTATACTCCAGAAAATTAATGTATTACTCTGACAACTTTGTTCTCTATTAAAAATGAATCATCCTTGAATCAGAATCTCTTTACTTTGGAGGCTTGTATCTCACCCTTCATGTTAATTTAACTTTGTAGAACTATGACTAGAAATTGAATAGCACAAAAACTAATGGGAAGCAAATTAATTCAGAAAGGATTTATAATTCATAAAGAACTATACCAAGCATCAGATGTGTTCAGCTCAATAAAGATGAATGTGAAATCCAAACAATTATCACAAAGTTGAAAAAAAATCAGGGGTTAAGGAATGGCCATGTATCTGTTCCCTGACCTTCACCAATCTCTAGCCTAAAATTAAGAATTGATCGTTGTAATGTGTCTAGATATTTCCATTAAACACACATATTATATGCCTCATTCAAGGTGAGCTTTTCAGATTAGTCCCATCACAGCTTTGGACATGAGGAGATGGCAGGCAGGGCACACCGTTTTCCGGTGCGGTCATGTGACAACCCCTGGGAGCCTGCCAGCAGCCAGAGAGATAGTGGGCTGTGACCTTAGGAAAAGAAAGGGGAATGATATAAACAACCTTTGAATTTTTAGGAATTTGACTTTGCACAAATCTCCAAAGACACATAATCCCTGTGATTGCTGAAATGCTAATTACAACTTTTTGAGTATGTATGGGTTCAGTGTCTCAGTAGGACAAGAAATTGTGAACACCTTATACAGGTCTCTGGCTGGGCTTAGAGCACCTCTTGGGAAGGAAGTCACTCTTAAATGGGCAGCAGCAAGCAACACGCAGTGTTTCCAAGAATCGAACCTATAATTAAGGGGCAGGTATATGAAAGGTGATTAACTGGACACTGACCACTTGCTCATTTCTAGGGATACTCTCTAACATTAGAAGCAGGTACCCAGTTAACATATCCGAGGTTGCAAGTGATAGCAATGGCCACACTTCCCAATACATGAACTAAAGAATTGGATAACTATGGTCTGGAGGGAGTATCAGGGAGAGAACAAATGAAGGGAAGCAGAGTAGAGCAAAAGCCAGGATTGGAGCAGGAATCCCAATGGGACGGGATCTTGTCTCTAGAATCTGTAATACCCATTCTATTCTATTTTTTGTACTTAAGAAATCCCGAATCAATTTCTCTTGCAAAATAAAAATAAATAAAATGAGGGGGTGATGTTACACATAAAGCATTTCCCTCCAGTCTCATTCATTTATTTCTCAAAAAAATGCAAGTGAAACAGTATTTTTCTAGCATTGTATTTAGCACGGGTGATAGAGGGGTACACAAATAGATACAGTCTTTTCTTTTATGCTATTCCCAATCCAGTGAAGCAAACAAGCATTTAAGAAATAGTTATACCAATGCATAAATAATTACAAATAATAAAGTACATATTTGGTGAAACAGCAGGTATCAGGAACATTTGTAATATGTTGACTGGATGAAAACAATACTTCCATGAATATGTGATGTAATATTATATTGGCACTTGGATTATAAGTAGATAATGGCCAAGACATGAGTAAAGATAATAATATTGTATGTAAAGAGAACAGCTTGAACAAAGATTCTCAAGTGGGAGTGAGTGAGGTACTTAGACTTTGGAAGGCCAGTGTGCCTGGAACTTGATCAAGGGTCAGAGTAGTGTGTGGTCCAGTAGATATAATCAATAATACTGTATTTTAAAATATCAATATATATACTATTGATATTTTACAGAGAGGAAGGGAGAGAGATAGAGAGCTAGAAACATCGATGAGAGAGAAACATCAACCAGCTGCCTCTTGCACACCCCCTACCGGGGATATGCCCGCAACCAATGTACATGCCATTGACCGGAATCGAACCCTGGACCTTTCAGTCCGCAGACCAATGCTCTACCACTGAGCCAAACCGGTTTCGGCAATACTGTATTTTTTTTAATGTGGAAGTTGAGGATCATAAACATTCTCATCTCAAGAAACAACATTTTATTTTATACACATGAAACTAATATATTATTATATGTCAATTATCCTATATAATAAAAGCCTAATATGCTAAGTGTCCAGTCATCTGTTCAACCAATCAACGTGTAATATGCTCATGATATGCTAAGGCCCACTCAACCACTCGCTGTGATGTGCACTGACCACCAGGGGGAAGATACTCCGTCCAGTAGGTTAGCTTGCTGCTGGGGTCTGGCATATCAGGGCTGGACACACTCTGGATCCCTCCTGTGGTCCCTCCCTGGCCCCGATCCTGCACTGGTGGGTCCCTCAGCCTCGCCTGCACCCTTTTGAAATCCAGAACCCCTCAAGGGATATTGGAGAGCCAGTTTCAGCCCAATCCTGCAGGCCAGACCAAGGGATCCCACTGGTGCATGAATTCATGCCCCAGGCCTCCAGTATCTTAATGATAAATTTTAGAAAAGGAAAGATGCTGTCAGAGTATTGTTAAGGAGAATAAGAATAATCAAGTGAAAATTCTAATTTCAATATTAAATCACAGATAGGTTTTCAGCCTGGCTTAATAAATACTGAATGAGCTATTTCTCTATAATAACTTACAAGCATAAAGGAGTCCTGATATGTAATCCTGGGAGTGGGTAAAAATTATAGGTCATACTAAGCAGGAGACAATGGAGAATGGGGAAGAAACAGAAGAGGATAACACAGTCATGGTTCAGGCAATGGCTGACTCAAGAGCCTCCGGGCACACACTTATCACAATTATCAGCAGTACTGGGCACGTGGTGCAGTGATTGTGATTTCTTGGTCCCATTGTCATGGCTTGGGCACCAGTCAGTAGTTTCCATCGTCCAGAAAGGTGTCCTGAGTTACAGAACATGTAACACTGCTTCATGATCTCTGTGAGACAGCCTCATTTGGGAACTCCCAGAATTCCTGGGAGAATTCTGAGAGAATTAGTATTCTGCGGAATGTGTGCATATGGTGCAGTGGAATAGCATTTTATAATTTTTAATTTGAACAACTCTTTCTTGCAAAAAAGAAAAAAAAGGGAAATGGTGATATAAAGGAATATCCTTGAATTAACACTGATATATTAATTTTTTTGCACAAATAAATTTAACTACTCTTAGTAATGAATTATTTCCAACATGTTACTTGTCACAAAATACCTGGGCTCTTGGGATGGTGCTGCTAAGAACTATTGTTCTAGAGAACTGATTCTTCATCACTCATACTTGACTCTCAACGCTTCACAAAGGGCCTGCCATGTAAATGGCCTCACAAACTTTAAGTAGATTTATTAGGACTCTTTTGCATGTAAGTCATTGAAAAATGAGCTCAAAATGACTCAAACAAAAAGTAAAACTCCCTGGCTTCCATAACTGAACATTCTAGGAGTAGCATTCGCTTCAGACAAAACTCAATCTGGCTTCTCAAATGATACCATCAAGCCTTGGTGGGTAGCTCAGTTGTTCAGAGCGTTGTCCAGATACCATTTCAATTCCAAATCAGGGCACAGAC
Organism: Vespertilio murinus; assembly: GCA_963924515.1. NCBI lineage: Eukaryota > Metazoa > Chordata > Mammalia > Chiroptera > Vespertilionidae > Vespertilio > Vespertilio murinus. The sequence continues at coordinate 157,643,127 of OZ004705.1, read as the reverse complement.
AAGAAACAACCAAAGAAAGCAAAAATAAATGGAACAACACACCAGTGTGGGTTTTTGATAGTTTCTTATTTAATCCTCATCTGGGGATATGTTTTTATTGATTCTTAGAAAGAGAGGAAAGAATTGAGAAACACCGATGTGAGGGAGAAACATTGACTAGCTGCCTCCCTCATGCACCCAAACCAGGGAACAAACCTTCAACCCAGGTATGAAACCTGCAACCTTTTCTTTTTTGTATACAAGATGACACTTCAACCAACTGAGCCTTCTGGCCAGGGCAGTAAATCTATATAATAAAAGCCTAATATGCTAAGTGTTCCATTGGCTAATCTTCCATTCAACCAATCAAAGCATAATATGCTAATAATATGCTAATAATATGCTAAAACCGCTCATCTGCTAACTATGATGTGCAATGACCACCAGGGGGCAGATGCTGCAACTGGTAGATTAGCTTGCTGTTGGAGTCTGGTTGATCTGGACAAAGCAAGAGGGGCCAAGCATGTCCTGTAGCCTTCCCCTGTTCCTCCCCAGCCCCGATTGTGCACCAGTGGTGTCCCTTCATCTGACCCGGGACCCCTCGGGGGATGTCAAATAGCTGGTGTTGGCCCAATCCTGCAGGCCAGGCCAAGGGACCACACTGGTACACAAATTTGTACACCAGGCTTCTAGTCAATATATATTTCTTTCTCTCCTAAAACCAATTTTAAAATGATATAATCAGTTCTCTCTCTCCCCGCTCCTCCTCTCTCTTTTTCTCTGCCCATTGCTTATTAATTCTTTTTTCATGCAGTTCTACCATAGCCAGGGGGCTCTGATTTTCCCACATACTAATCACTGAGGATTTCTAAGCCTAAGAATGGAGAACAGGCAGGCCTTGATTATTTGTCCACAAGTAAGAGAATAAGCTGATGACCAGGTCTAAACAGAATTTCCATGGACTATGTGTAGGTTTCATAATGTCTGTCACACAGGCCAAACATATTAACCTGACATTGAAGTGAACAATAAAATGTGTTTGTTTTATCCTTAATTCATAAAATTCATTATCCTGGATTCACAGTAAGTGAAGAATTGTGTTTTTTTAAAATCTCTTGGTTAATATTAGTTTGCATAAAGAAGGAAATATTAAAAGCACTGAGCTATGCATTAGGAACCCATCAAAAGGATAAACTATTAAATTTAAATATACTATAGATTTTATATTTTAAGTAGTCAGAATTATGACATTGAGTGTTTCAGAGAAAATTATTAAAGGAATCTTTAATTCCTGTAAAAAACTATAATTTACAATTTATATGTAAAGAAGGTCATAAGATTTTTAATATTAGAGATTTAGTCAAGAGTGACACAAATAATTAAAAGAGTAATATTAAGAGAACAGGATTACTTTATTTTACCTTCTTTATTAATGCATTTGATTTTCCTTATTCTTCATAAGACATATTTAAAAAGTAACAGAAAAAAGATTTATAGTCATATACTAAAATCAGCATAGTAGTGTAATTGTAGCTCAGTCTTGCTCTTATTGTGACATATGGCCTTCTCAAACAGTATGAACTTTATTAGCATTAATGTTTTAAATCGAAATGACTATCAAGAATTTGGTCTCACATGAAGGAATCCAATCTGCAAGATTATATTTATAAGATCTATCTTTACAATGTTTATAATTTAACTTTTTATCCAGAAAACTAGTAATCTAAGTTTGTTGTGTATTTTACTGTTCTTTCTCCAAGGTGAATTTTTATTCTGTATTGCATGCATCATATATCAATACATGAGCAGTCATTAGCATCCTTCAAGCAATTGTCAGAGTAAATGAGGTCAAAGAAAAATCCATTACCTTCATTAGTAATTATTACTAAATCTATTTTAATGCTAAAATGAAACTTCCTCTTTAAACTAGCAATATTTTTCTAATCTTTAGGGTCTCAGGCATGAAAACAGCTTATCTAAACTTCTTTCTCTATTATTGATTGATTGATCGATTGATTGCTTTATGCCAGAGTTATAAGAATTTTAATGGATAGAAATATTATATGCTATGTCAATCATTATAGTTATAAGCATGGCTATAGATTTCTAGAACACCTGAGTGACAACAATCTTTAAAACATGCTAACCTCATCCTTCACCATTGACAAACTGTTACATGTTAAATTTTTGCATTCAGGAACGCTTGCTTTTTTGTTCAAGCCATAGATGGTTCTAATATTCCTTGAATTTTGGTGCATGCATGAACTTCTACACTTTCAAAGACACAAAGGATGGTTTGAACTATCTGAGTAGCTCACTCCTATGTCTCATATTCAGCACACACCAACTCATGGGGATAGATGAGAAAATTCTTCCTATTTCCCCTCACCTAACATGCTCTCTCCCCTCCTCTGCCCCAGTTCTATGTCACCTTTACTTATACTTTCTAGTTCCTAACATTCCCCATGCCATAGAGTAGCTACTGCTTGTTTAACCAATTCTCAAGTTTTGTCTACATATTCCTGGATAGTTTTCCAATTACCAAAGGTAAAAGACCTTAAATTTTCTTACTAGTTGCTGCCATATTGTTGCTTTCTTTCTCTAATTGTTTATCAGGAAGTAATCTTATTCCCTTCTTTTTAATCAGTTTTCCAAACCTTATCTTCAGTCATCTAAGTCTTTCATCCACTCTAGGACATTTTAAGTTAAGACTCATGATGAACTGATGAGTCAAATGGCAGAATATGTATCAACTTCAAATACAAGGACTCATGGAGTGAATTTGGATTTTAGCCACATTCCCATGTAAGATGAACAAATATGACTCCTCTGAGCACCTTACTCAGCTAGACAATTCAATATTCAAACCTGAGCCTTCTGTAAGGAACTTCTGAAATTGATGGGAATATTTGAATATTGATAGTACATTATATTTAAGGCTTTTGAGACTATATTAACCTGAATCACAAGTGATTATATTAGAAATCTCAACACTGTTTTACTATTCTATTATGATAAGAGGTATTACATAACAAGTAACATGCAAGTCGCCATGGCTTGTATCTATCTCCCTGATGCCTTTTGCAGGATGCAAATCATCTTGCAGGATGATTCAGAGGTTCTGGAACTGTTTGAGCCAAGCCTGGCTCACTTAGCAGTTGAAGAAACACCCAACACTCTTAAGTGTTTGACTTGTATATGCCTTTCAAAACTGTAATTTGTTGTTTACTATCTCTTGAGGGAAAAGAAAACTGTCTTCTTCCAAATTCATTAAAAATGTGTAAAGGTAAAAAAGGAATTATTCTTAACTCAGAAACAATGACACCAATCCTGATAAAATGCACAAAGAAGCAGCAGCCATTCTGCCCTGTGCCTTCAGGAAATTTCCACATTTTCCCTCTTAAATAACTTTCAAAGAGAAGATACAGCCTCAGTTTGGTTAGAATGGAACTAAGGCGGCTGGCATGATTGTATCCACGTGTTGCTCATGTCGCTCCTTCTTCATCCATACAGTGAGCAGACCTGCATACGTTCTGCCATCAGCAAGGACCATAAGCCTTAGCCCTTCTCTCTTATCACATTTCTATCCCTCCCTCTTTCCAAGAGGTAGTTTTTCAAAAAGTTCTCTCTATTAGTCATCTATATTTCTTTTCCCCACAAGTAAGCCTGAGCCTGGTGGGTCTAAGATTTAAATACAGGGTGAGGCAAAAGTAGGTTTACAGTTGTTCATATGGGAAAAAAACACAATAATTTATAAATAATGATACAAAATTAAACTCTGTGTTTCACATACTCACAACTGTAAACCTACTCTTCCCCCACTCTACATAAGTAAAAAGTAAATTTTAAAAAATCTTGCTTGACCCTTATCCCTGAGCCACTTCTGCCTGCAACCTTGATTTTAGGGTGGAAGGATGCATTAAAATTTCCAAATCCTGAGTAGCTTTTTTTAAAAAAATATATTTTATTGATATTTTACAGTGAGGAAAGGAGAGAGATAGAGAGCTAGAAACGTCGATGAGAGAGAAACATCAACCAGCTGCCTCCTGCACACCCCGCACCGGGGATGTGCCCGCAACCAATGTACATGCCCTTGACCAGAATCAAACCCGGGACCTTTCAGTCTGCAGACCAACGCTCTACCACTGAGCCAAACCGGTTTCGGCCTGAGTAGCTTTTTAATGTGGTGTTTTGATTCCTATTTAGCAACTGTTCTTTGTAAATGCCTTCCTTATATCCTCACCATTGTGGGTGTGGTTTGAAGGGGAGCTTGGGTGGTGGTTAAAGATGACTGGCTGAGTAAGGCTGAAGCCTTAGTTTGGGGCCATAAAACCATTTTTTTTTAAATCATCAAAATATCCCCTTTAATTGCTCAAAGATAGCAACCAGTGACGGGCAATGCCAATTTAAAGTACAAGTCAAGAATTCTGTAAGGAAAAGGGGGCTCTAATACAAATGAAACAATGAAATCTGATTTGAAATGCTCTAGAACTATGGAGCGAAAAATGAGATTTGAAAGAATTATGAAAAATGTGGTGGCTAAGCCATCTTAAAACAATAATTACAAGTTATATTGTTGTTAAATGCATTTTAACAAAATGTAAACATTGCCAAATGCTCCTAAAATGTAATTTTAATGATAATAACCAATTTAGTTAAGTGTACTAATGGCAATTTACTTTAAACAGACAGATTAAACAGCATGCCCCCTTGGGTCCTTGTAGTGTTAATCTACTCTCCTGTAACTTGTCTATTTGAAGATGAACCTTGGCAAATGAAATATCTTTCTGTATCAAACTCTGCTTAATTTGTATGTGGAATATTGCTCTTGCCAGTGCGAGAATATGGGTTGCTGTATTATAGAAAGGTCTTAACATAAATCAACAAAATATGATATGTGGCCATTGTGACAATATCTTCACATTACATTTCTCTCTATCTGTGGAATGCCTATTTTCTATACAAACTAAGACATTTTACATATATTGCAAAAGTGTTGATTTTATGGAGAAAATAATATTATTCCCACCCTAAACCAGGTGCTGACATCAGAGAACACTTGGAGAGTTGATAAACAGATCCTTGAAGAGAAAGGAAGTTGAAGAAAAACCAACTTGAAACACTGTGCAATGTGTAATCTCAAACTTCCAGGGTTTTAGGTTCAAATGTAATGAGTTTGTCAAAATCAAACAGAGCATTCAGGTGGCAGACGTTACTAATTTTAGCTTATTTTTATCTTAGGGTGCCTCTTAATTTGCAGCAGGTTAGTAGGCCGTGCATAAGTGTGCTGGCATAACATATGATTGCCCGGTTACATGGTATTTATCTTATTTTATTTTATTGACTCCTGCAGTAGTCCTGTAAGTAGGAAACTAAGGAATATCCAGCCTGTCAGACTGTCTCAATGTGTAGGAATACTACATGTCAGCATAGAAACTGATACTATTGCACTTACTACACTAAGAAATTCCTGTCAGTTATCTTATTTTATCCCTATTTCCATTCTATAATTTAGGTACATTCATTTCATGAAAAACCTCAGGCTTCCTGCTACGTGATGTTACATGGTCCCCCTCGGCCACACATGTAATGAGTACCGAAACCCACATTCTGGTCTACATGTCTGGCTCTAAAACCTTGTGTTTAACTGTCATGGGCACTGCTTCCCCTCCTCCCACCTTACTCCTTCCCTCAATTCACACACACCATCACTCTTATGCTACCTTGTCATAAAATGTTTTCCTAATAATCAAAATCTAATGCAGGACTCTATTGCCTCGTATTTTTATTTTATTTTTTATTTATTTTCTGATTTGTTTATGTTGGCATTCAAAGGGAAGAACTGAATCTGTAAAGGTTAGGTAAAGCCTTAAAATAGAAAGAGGGTTTTTTTTCCCCCAGTAACAAGCCTAGTAATATTTAAAAAATCACTTCCCTTATCTATAGAGAGCCCAGAGTTTCTACAGTTGTAATTCCTTTAATACTAGCTTCCTTGACATATGAAATGTGTCTATATATCTCTCAACTTATTTACATTTTGTCTTAATAAACTTATTAAAGCATACTGACTAGATCTCTGGCCAAATTAATTTGATTCTTTTCATTGACTAAAATAAAAAAAAGTTGAAGATTTTTAGATTGCTCAATTATTTCTGAATTGCTCTCAAAATCAACAACGAAGTAATGAGTATTGATTGCCCTTCATCTTTCTCTTTGCAGATCACAGATTTATCCTTTTACACATGTGAAGCTTTATCAGATGAGGCCTTTGCCAACACTGAGCATCAATATCTGTTTGCAACTAATTCCAGTTTCCAACTGCTTTGCAGAATCCATGAGTCTTATTACTATTTTGATAAAGTTATTAAGTTCTGTGACTTTCTCAATGCTTCTATCACCTAACTTTCTTCTGTTTTTGTTGTTGTTCTGAATTAAAAGGTGCTTTAGGAAGCAAAGAGATAAACTTTAGAACTATTGACTATCATTAAATTATGCAATCTCTAAGGTTTTTCCTATAGAACAGTGGTTGGCAAACTGCGGCTCTGGAGCCACATGCAGCTCTTTGGCCTCTTGAGTTTTTAGCAAAGGCCAGCTTAGTAGTTCCCTAATTAAGTTAATAACAATGTGTCTACCTATATAGTTTAAGTTTAAAAATTTTGGCTCTCAAAAGAAATTTCAGTTGTACTGTTGATATTTGGCTCTGTTGACTAATGAGTTTGCTGACCACTGCTTTAGAACATTATATGTCTGAATAAAAACATAAAGGGAAATAGATTTGTTATGATTCTGACTCTTTATATTTAGTTGCTTTGAATATAAGACCATGGTGACATGCCATTTCAAACTTACAAGATATTTGGTGTTTGTTAGTTTGTTCTTTCTAAGAGGTAAAATGTCATTTGTATTAAATCTCAAAGTGAATGTGATTCCAAGAAAATCTTGTTGAACTAAACTCTAGTGATTTCTTAAAGATTGATAAAGTCATTCCCATACTATGAGATACCTAGTATCCTTAAGCTATCTTCTCCCTTCAATAGCAAAAGTAGGAGGTCATTTGATTTTTAAAGTACTTAGCTGTATGGAATATAATGAAAAACTATATTTAAAAAGAAACCATCTATGTAAGAAATTGTAACTTATTGTTGCGAAGAGAATATCCTATAGAATATTTGGAGATTTGTCATGGAAAAAAAAAGTTGAAGATATTACTAAATTTATCTATTAAGATGGCTAAATATTTAGATAGATATAGAGAAATACATGAATACATACATACACACAGGGGTTGGCAAAAGTAGGTTTACAGTTGAACACAAACAAATAATACAACAATAAATAAGAATATAAGAATAAACTCTGTTTTCATACTCACAACTGTAAATCTACTTTTGCCCGTCCTGCACTGTCAATACCAGTATACTAATGAGAATGTGGAGCACTAGGAACTCTCATATGTTGCTAGTGGGGATGCAAAATGGTACAGCCATTTGGAAATGAGCTTCCAAGTTTTTTTATGAAGTTAAATATACACTCATTTTATGACTCAGCAATCTACCTATGAGTATTTAGGGTAATAAAAACTCACATTCACGCAAAAATCTATACATGAATGTTTATAGCAGCTCAAGTTAAATTGCCAAAAACCTGGATATAACCCAAATGCTCCTCAACTAATGAATGCAAGAGAGAAAAGAGGAAAGGCCATCATTCTCTGTCATCAGGGGTGGGAAGGCACATGGGCCCACAGGCCTTTTTCTAAGAATTAGCCTCATTTGGTACTTTTTTTAAAAAAAATCTTTATTGTTGAAAGCACTACACAAGTCCTCCTCTCTCCCCCCATTGACCCCCTCCAGCCCACCCTTGCTCCTACCCCAGACCTTCACCACCATCATTTGGCACTTTTAACACATGTGACGAACCAGTGATTTTTTTCCTTCAGTTCCCGGCATCAATGGCAGCAGTAACAACATCAGGGTTCTCAGAAAGCTAGCTGTGTCCCTGAGAACTAGCCATTCCATTAGTTTAGTAAGTACATAATTTACTAAATGAATGCCCATCCTGTTTGAAATATCTAGAGTGCTTACTTCCTTACTAACTGCTGCTCTAATTCAAGAATATATTACCTTCGTTTTACATATGTAGACTCAGAGGCAGTGAAAGTTTCAAAGAGAGACGAAGACATCGTAAAACTATGAAGTTGGTACTCACAACCTCCAGATTTGATACGTCCAGAGTTTCTGCTGCTTTTCATAGAGGAGCTCTGTTTCCTGAAAAGTAGAGCGTGAAGGGGTTCTTAACCACTGCCCCTTGAGCATCACAATGTGAGCGCTGGGTGCTCTGCACATATAATGGAGAAAGGTATCCATTTACCTCTAGACAAATGGCACCAGAGAGTCTTATGGAAATAAATAATAAAGGTGGGCTGTTTTCAAGATCTATGTAAGCAGAGTGGCTCGTGAAATATGACACGAGGTCACAAATTACTTCTTGCTCAAACCAAAGACATCAACAAGGATAACTTAGAAAAGATGACAAACACCAGGAATTACAAATTATATCAAAGAGGACTTGGAAACATGACTTTCATGAGGAAAGGTTTTTCTAAACATGTCTGTATTTTTCCCCTGTACCCTTCACTGACTTTCTCTAGACAAGAAGATATTTGATCTATAAATTTGTGCCAAATAAATCGTTGTCAACTCAGCTCCTCCCAAATTCTCTTTGGACCTGGTCTGCCAAGAGATCGTGTGCCCCCTCCTCTTAGCCAAGCGGGGCCCCTTCAGGGCTCTGCCCTCCATGCTCTGCAGAGTCCGCCAGAGTCAGCCTCATTCTGAATTTCAAAATTAGCAAATGCATTGTTATTTCCCTCCTCGGCTTAATCCTCGTTTATTTCCTTGATGTATCAATTTGCTCAGAACTCAGGTATGGAAGATAACTGATACATACAGGGATGGGCAGAAGTTAGTTTCATCAGCAGCAATAAAGGTGACAGTCGAATTTCCATCACTTATTTCATCTTATATTTCTTTTTTTTTAAATATATTTTATTGATATTTTACAGAGAGGAAGGGAGAGAGATAGAGAGCCAGAAACGTCGATGAGAGAGAAACATCGACCAGCTGCCTCCTGCACACCCCCCACCGGGGACGTGCCCACAACCAATGTACATGCCCTTGGCCGGAATCGAACCCGGGACCCCTCAGTCCGCAGACCGACGCTCTACCACTGAGCCAAACCGACCTCGGCCATCTTATATTTCTTAAGAACTTGAGGCAGTGGGGGAGGAAGGAGGAACATTATATATTGCCCTCTAATATCAATATCTAGTGCTTGAGGAAAGAGGAGGAAGTGGAATTTTGCAGAGGAAAGATGACATGTAGAGATGAAGTTTCTGACAGTTAAACATGTGGCTTTAAGCGTGGAGGATAATGCTCTAGCTTAAGCCTTTTGTTCTTGTCAGTTTTTTGCAGCCTATGTTATAGAGCAGGGATGGGCAAACTTTTTGACTCAAGGGCCACAGTGGGTTCTTAAACTGGACCAGAGGGCCAGAACAAAAGCAACCTGACCATGCTGGCACTCTCATCTTGGGCTGCTGGTGAAGGAGCGGAGGGGAGAGCAAGAGAACCGTCCGCTCTTTCGGCTCTGAGGGCCGGATAGAACAGCCAAACGGGCTGGATCCAGCCCGCTGGCTGTAGTTTGCCCACAGCTGTTATAGAGTATAACTGACTCACCATGTGTGGGGGTAGATTTCACATGAAGCCATGCTTTTTGTTTTGTTTTTGTTTTTAAAATTTTTTTTTATTGACTTCAGAGAGGAAGGGAGAAGGAAAGAGATAGAAACATCAATGATCAGAGAGAATCATTGATCAGCTGTCTCTTACATGCCCCACACTGGAGTTTGAACCTGCAACCCAGGCTTGTGCCCTGACCAGGAATCAAATTGTGATCTACTGGTTTATAAGTCAGTGCTCAACCACTGAGCCATACTAGCCCAGCAAGCCATGCCTTTTAAGGAATTTTTTTTTTTTTTTTACCCTGGGTTACTGAAGCTTATGGCAGGTGGAAAGTTACCATAAGGAACTAGATATCTATTCCTCTTTTCTAACCCTTTCTGTTTGTAAGGAATCAAACAAACCTTGTTTTATAAGCATCTTCTGCTGCTTTCTGATATGATGGAAAAGAAAACAAACAGCTCATGAAAGAGGATTGTGTGTCCCATCTCCTCCCTCCTGTGATTGGCAGATAAGTTTTAACTTTGACAGTTAGAATTAGGAAGTGTCATGCCAGCACTTTTATAAATTGCATCTTTTGACTTAAATTTTATCAATAAAACTGATACTTTGATTTTCCATTTCTCCATTTATTTTTTTGATGTATCAATTTGTTCAGAACGCAAGTATGGAAGAGAGGTGATATATACAGGGATAGGAAAAAGTAGGTTTACAGTTGTGAATATGGGAAAGTTTATTCTTGGGTTGTTATGTATTTATTAATCATTGTATTATTTATTTGTATTATTTGTCTTTTCTCATATAAACAATTTTAAATCTTCCGCCCATCCGTGTATTGGTGACTTTGGATATCTAAACCTGGTGTATCAGATAAATATTTGAGACACAGAGTGAGATAGGGTGCTCATAAAATTGTTTAGAGCATTTAGTACAGTGCCTTGGACATAGGAGCGCTCAATTTTTAAAAAATGTGTCCATTTAATTTTGGGGAGATTTTTACATTTTTTAAAGTATACACTGAGTGGCCAGATTATTATGATCTCTGAATGCATAATAATCTGGCGACACAGTATATATCCTATATAACAAAAGGCTAATATGCAAATTGGCCCCTCAACCAGGATTTTAACCAGCAGGCAGGCCAGCCAACCACCCATGTCCCCTTCCCCTGGTCATGCTGGCCAGATCCTTCCCATGCATGAATTCATGCACCAGGCCTCTTATATGTGTATGTATACACTGATCTCAGTGCATTCGGAGATCATAATAATCTGTCCACTCAGTGTATTTTTATTGATTTCAGAGAGGAAGAAAAAGGGAGAGAGAAATAGAATCATCAATGATGAGAGAGTATTATTGATTGGCTGCCACTTGTACGCCCCGTTCTGGAGATGCAGCCTGCAACCCAGGATCAAGATTCCAACTGTGACCTCCTGGTTTGTAGCTCAACATTCAACCACTGAGCCATGCTGACTGGGCACAAAAGTTTTGTATATGATGAATGGGGAAAGAAAGACAGGTCAAGCAAAGCCTAGCAACGGGAAATGCCAAAAATATTCAGTTCTAAACATCGCAGATAATAATACTGTACCTCAAATACCAGGAATAAAAGCACAGGTTGATTTTCCTTGCACATAGGGTAAATATGCCACTTGTTACATTTCTCCCATTAATGAGTGGAATCTGGAGCTTACATAGTCTCTGAGAATCTACTGAAGTTGAAACTCATGACACACTGCCTTCCCTCAGACACCATTTAGTGTTATATCACCTTAGGTCAGTGTTTCCCAAAGTGTGGTACGTGTACTCCTAGAGGTACAGGAAGAGTTTGGTGGGGGTACGCGTTGCACTGGAGTTTGGTGGGGATATGCACTGCACTGTGCTTAGCTGCACCTAATTCTATGTTCTCATGAGTCAAGTCAAGACAGTCTTGTGAGGTGTGAGATGGTCCGGTGTACAAATAAATGTTATTTATAATATAACTTTTATTTATATTTTATTATGAATAATTTTATTTTTCATTTATTATTATTTTGTGTATGTGCCAAAAAATAAAAAATAAAAATATTTTGATTGTTATTAAAATACATCCTTTTTTTTGATGAGGGGTACTCAGCGTAATGAAAATTATAGAAAGGGTACACATATGTCAAAAGTTTGGGAAACACTGCTTAGGTAATGGTATGTACTGGTTTTGGAAGATACTTTTGCTGAAGCAATTGCCTATTGTTTTCTAAAGTTGGTGATAGTGGTTTCAATGCTGTGATAATCTTGTGAATCCTATAAATACTCTGGTCTCTCCAAAAGTGAGATGCATTTAAAACTTGGCATTAAACTAATTCCCTTCTTCAACAACATAAGAAATCTAATTCATTCTCATGAAAGAGTCCAGGCCACAGCTTCCTACATAACTTAAGCTCGGCCTAATATTAAGGGTTCCTCTGGCAAAGACTGTATTATAGAGCATTTATTAAGTAACTCAACGCAGGAGAAGTGGGGAGGGTGTGACCAGAGTAACTCTGGTGATGAGGGAGCTGAAAGGCTGAAAGCAGATGGATCAGCATTGTAATCTTACTGGTTATGTTGATTCACATAGCAGGGTGGCTAACAATTCCAATATTGCTTTATAAAATATACTGGAATTCAATAATTAAGTAAATAGCGGATATTGGGAGCCAGATTTCTCACTGGTAGAGCAGTAGGTGATAGATAAGCAAGGAGATCCAGTTGATAACAGATTAGTGTTAGAGGTATCAGTATGAGTTCATACTGATATGAACATACATACAGTTGATTACATATTGCTATGTGTGCATACACTGGTTTAGTATGCACACATGTTTTTCTGCTTTGTCAGTTGAGACGGTTTAAAGGAGACATGGTAATTAAGTGTAAAGTGACATTCTAGATTCTAGATGGGATTATGGAACAGAAAGGGGACATTAAATAAAAACCTAAGTAAGCTATGGGCTTATGTTAATAATAATATATCAATATGGCTCATTGGTTGTAACAAATGTACTATACTAATGTAAGATATTAATGGAGAAAACAGTATAGGATATCTAGTAACTGTGTACTGCCTTAGTTTTTACATAAATGTAAAACTGTTCTAAAATCTATCTATTTATTTATTTTTTAATCCTCACCCAAGGATATTTTTTTCCATTGATTTTTAGAGAGAGTGGGGCACAAAGACACATTGATTGTGAGAAAGACACATTGATTGGCTGCCTCCTTGCATGCCCCTGGCCAGGGCCTGCAACTGAGGTACCTGCCTTTGACCTGAATTTCATCTGGGACCCTTCAGTCTACAGGCTGATGCTCTATCCATTAAGCCAAACCGGTTAGACCTCTAAAGTCTATTTCCCCCTCTGTTTTTAATCCTGAGAGAAAGTTTCAAAGACATAGGAAACCAACTTGAAGGGGCTTCCTGTGGCCAAATTTGAACAATTTGAATTACAATAATGGCAGTAATTCATTATAATTCACAAAATTGAATGACTATCCATATGTTTACGCATAGATTGATGTAAATGAACAATTGAATAAATGAATACAAGGAAAAGGCAGCTCTTCCTTACAATAAAAGTCTTACTAGGAGTGATAGAAATAGAAAATCATCGTTGGGTAATCACCATAGTAATAATTGCAAGAAAGAATTATGGATGGGTGGTGAAATTGTGGATGAAAATATAATGAGAAACAAGACATTTTGCATAGCGTCAGTGTATTTCTCTGCAATGTGACAATATAAAAGCCTAGCACACATCACCTTAATTAGATGATCAAAGTTACCCTCACCAGAACTAACACATACTGATACATACCTCCTGGTATCGTACTCTGAGAAGGGCATGGTATTAATCTGGTGGTATTCATGCCAAAAGCTCATAACCAAAACCTAATCGTGAGAAAACATCAGAAAAACTCAAATTTAAAAATATTCTATAAAATAACATGTCATTATTTTTCAAAAGTGTTTAGGTCATGAAAGGCAAAAAAATGACGGGGAAATTACTCCAGATTTGAGGCCACTAAGGAAACATATCAACTGAATTGCAATTTGCTATCATGGATTAGTCATTATGTTAAAGAGATCAACCAAAGAAGGTATGTGCATATATGAATGACCCGTGGACACAGACAATAGTGGGGTGAAGGCCTGGGATGGGACAAGAGTAGGAAGGAGGAAAATCAATGGGAGAAAAAAGAGGGACATCTGTAATACTTCCAACAATAAAGATAAATGTATGTGCCCCCTAAATTTCATATGCTGTAGCTCAAACCTCCAGAGTGACTAAATTTGGAGTAAGGAAATAATTAATTTAATGAGGTTATAAGAATGAGGTCCTGAACCAATAGGATTGGTGAATAGGAGAGGCCAGAGTATGCTCTCCCTCTGACCCCTCCTCCTCTACCCGCAAGCACATATGTCCTTGGGAAACAACAGGTCAGCATACAGCAAGGAGCCAGAGCCTTAAACCAGGGGGGAGAACCCTCCCAGACACCCACACCACTGACACTGTGATTGTAAACTTCCCAAACTCCAGAACCATCAGAAAATAATTGTCTGTGTGAACGAAAAGAGCCACATGCTAACCTGACAAGCTCAGGGGAGGCCTGTGTGGCAGTCTTGCAAACTCACAGACCTAAAATAACCACAAAAGATGGTTTGGAAATGAAAGGGCAGGGCGGGGCAGGACTAACTCCTGACTCCATTTTGCACTGTGGGGCAAGGCATAACTATCCTCCATTTTGTAACTGCACCCTAGCCCTCACCCAACTAATCAGGGTCAGCCAAAACAATGACATCACCACCCCGATAAAACCCCTTGATGGCCAAAGCAAGTTTGGCTCAGTGGATAGAGCATTGGCCTGTGGACTGAAAGGTCCCGGGTTCGATTTCGGTCAAGGGCATGTACCTTGGTTGTGGGCACATCCCCAATAGGGGGTGTGCAAGAGGCAGCTGATCGATGATTCTCTCTCATCGATGTTTCTAACACTCTCTACCCCTCTCTCTTCCTCTATAAAAAATTAATAAAATATATTTAAAAAAACAAAAACAAAAAACCCTTGATGTGCTGAAGCTCGCTCTCTTCTACCATGATGTCAACGTAAGTGGGACAGAGCCTATGCTAGCATGGATTTCAGGCTTTCTGCAATTGCATTGGACTCGGCTCCCTGGTGGTCCTCGGGGATCACAAATCTGGGCATAACAAAAATTAAATATCTAACTACAAACAGGTTATTGTGGGTAGTAATGTCCTAGACCGATATTTCACCTGACAAAGATCAACTTAGATCTTCTTTACTGAGCCCATTTGCCTCTTTGCCTCTAAGCTAACATATCTGTGAGATGAACTTGTAACTTCCTTTTTACCCCGACCCCTCAGGGCACAACAAATGGCACCTGGACACTCCCTCATTGTTATTGTTATCAAGTTAATTGTCAACTGTTAATTACATTAAAGTACCCTGTATCCATCTCTGTAAAAGAAGCACATGTCCATCATTTCCCTTTTTACCCTATCCCAAAGGTTTCTGACTGCTTTGCTTTATCCCACCTCCTCAGTCTATCACCAATGAATATCATGTAACCCACCTATGTCCCTCCTTTGATTGCAATGTATAAATACAAATGTAACCCGCCATTCTCCGGAGCATTATCTCAATTCGTTGAGGTTCTGCTTCCCAGCATATGTGGACAGTTTGGCTCAAATAAACTCACGAAAATTCTTTACAGGTTTCAATGTTTTTTTTTTTCCATGAACATCTGTGTTTAAGCTATCCAGCCTATGCCATTTTGTTATGACAGTCTGAGCAGATCAATACGAATGGGAAATGGTATTGTATTTATGTTATTTTGAGAGAGTGGGGGATTTTCAATACAATTGTATTACAATTGTGTAATATGTTAACATTTGAGGAAGCTGGGAGAAAACTATACAAGAGCACTATGCATTATTTTGCAACTTTTCTGGTATCCCTAAAATTATTTAAAAATGAAAACTTAAAGATCTAAAATTATAGCCAGTTAATAATGTTTGTTACATACTATTCTAGTAAATTTTTATTTTTTTGTATATTAAATGTTTGACCCCTTCCATAAAATTCTCCCCGATGCATCTCTCTGAGGTGATGGGGCAAGAGGCTGAAAACCAGAACATTGGCCACAAGTTGTGCAGAGAAAGATTAGGTTCTCACATTCCCCTATCCAGAATTCAGAGCACTGTCAGCCTGGCTGCCACAGAGTCGGGGTATAAGGTCCCAAGACCCCCGGTGAGTCCGATGGAGGGGGCGACGACCCCATGTCAAATGCCGAGACGGAAACTTGATGCAAAAAGCATGAGGTTTTATTAGTACAAGCGCAGCGCAGGGGCTTCTCAGGCAGCCAGCATCAGTACTGGCTGGCTGAGAGAGCCGAGTAATTACAGGACCCGAGTTTATAAAGGCTAAAACCACACGCAGGTGGTCTGTAAATCAGGGAACTATGTTAACAGATAATATTTGGCTCATAATAGTTGACAGTTGACTCATTTCCCGAGGAGGCCGGATGGTCTGTTTTTGCAGGTCGATTCCAGAAACAGATAAAGTACCTATAGCCCTGCGGTTAAGGAGGCTGGATGGTCTCTCCCTGACAGGTGCATTCCGAGGTGGTCAGCTCAGTTCCCAGGGGGAGAATTCCACAGCGGTCAACAGGATGAAACCTTCCTAGCCCTGCTTTTATTGTTTTGTCATAAAATATTGCATTCTGGCTTTTTGCATTTCAGGGTAGGGAGTTTCTGGGGACTGGCTTCATTCTTGCCTAATTTTCAACCTTAAAGAACTGACTTCATTCCTATCTAATCTTTAACCGTAAAGGTCACATCCTGGAACAGGCAGTGGGGGAGGCCAATTCCTCAATCTTGGGGTCCTTACAGGGGAAGTAAATTCTCTAAAGAAATTGAAATTCCTCAGAACAAAAATCCATAATGTACCCTCCCCCCACCATGACCTTACATTGGCAATCACAACTGCAGTCATAGAGTTGTAAGGATTTGAGCAGTTATCTCCAGGGCTGTGGCTCTCTCACCCTTGTGTACAAAGCTATGTCAGGAAAATGATACTGAGAATCGCATTAAAACGTAGTGTGGAGAGTTAGGTGATTTTGAGCCCTTGATTAATAAAGGTACCACTCCTTAACGAAGTGAATGGTTAATTCTTTTTCTTTCTGTCGTGTGTGTGCGTGTGTGTGTGTGTGTGTGTGTGTGTGTGTGTGTGATTACATCTTATGTTTCCTGTTCAAATCTTCATAAGTGGTGTCTGAGTTCTGGATTATTTTCTTAAGGCACTATGATTGACTGAAAAATGTGACCATATCACTTTGATTCAGTTATTCACAGTTATGATAAACTATTAGAACAATGAATAATTTTTAAACCTTTTGAATATCTCTGTATCTCACTTTCCTCATCCATAATATGCTGATAATAATAGTACTTTAAGTTCAGGTTCTTTAATGGAATGATCCATGAAAAGTGCATGGCACTGTGCTGATACATATTAAGCATTCAGTAAGTGTCAGACATTAATATCATTGTTTATTATTGATTTACTAGAGGCCCAATGCATGAAATTTGTGCAAGGGGCTTGGTCCTCACAGCCAAGGTACCTTGCCTCAACCCTTGTAGCCCCAGCTTCGTCGGGAAGGTCATTTGGTTGTCTGATCTAATTAGCATATTATGCTTTTATTATTACAGATAATAATTAATTATTTAATTAATTACCCAGTTATTTCCTAGACTATTATGCTTGTCAATTTAACTTAAATGTTGAAAGTACACATGATGTGGTAAGTAATAAAAAACACTCTCAATTTTTCATTTTAGCCTTTTTTATAGGAATAATGTTATCTTCTATGTTTTGCATCATGCTTTGTAATCTGAGGGCAGCCATTACTAATATTCACAATGCAGTAGTAAGAAATGATGCTGTTGTGATATAAATATACTCAGGGGTAAAATAGAGTCCATTGGTAAAGTAAAATAAAAATGTCAGCAAACCTAAACTCAATCAATTTATGGATTTTCTTGTTTTATCATATTATCTTTCTCCTATCTAAGCCAATTCACTTTTTCTTAGAAAGATTCATGCTTTATTGTTTCTGATAAATGTAATAGATCATTCTGACAGACTTGAATGTTACCACTTGATAGTTCTACTAGTACCCAAATACAGCTCTTTTCCTTAAATATTTCTCCAAATATTTCTGTTGACAACATATACAAGTTAAATTTGAGCTGCAATCTTTTCACTGTTCTCTAAGTAAATGACTAATACCTTAGATGCAAAAAAGGTAGATAAAATCTGGCAGTGGGTAATATTTGTAGTTTTAGGAATTATCAGGTCCTTGTGGAAATCTTGAACTTACCTATACATGATCTTGAAGAGATATTTGAAGGCACTTGGAAAAGAAAACGATATTAAAATACTTATTTTTCCCATCGGTCATCTCTGTTAATGAAAAAACCATTGAAACCTGAAAATAATTTTTTGTGAGTTTATTTGAGCCAAACTGTCCACAATTGCCGGGAAACAAAACCTCAAGGGATTGAGATAATGCTCCGGAGAATGGCGGGTTACATTTCTGTATTTATACATTGCCATCAAAGGAGGGACATAGGTGGGTTACATGAAATTCATTGGTGATGGAGTAAGGAGATGGAAGAAAGCCAGCCTGTGGGAAACCCCTGGGATTGGATAAAAAGTAAAATGATGGACACTTACTTAGGTGAGTGCAGGAACAATTAACATGATAATGAAAGAATTTGAGGCATCTGTCTTGGTGCCCACCTCATTTGGTTATACCCCAGGGGCTCCAGAAAAAAAAAGGAAGTTATAAGTTACTCAGACATCTCACAGATAGGTTATCTTAGAGGCAGGAAGGCAGATGGGCTCAGGAAAGATCAAAGCTGATCTTTGTCTGGGAAAATATTGGCCTATAAAATGACTGCTCACTATAACCTGTTGGTAGTAAGATATTTGATTTTTAAACCATCTTTTGTGGTTACTTTAGGTCTCTGAGTTTGCAAGACTGCCACACAGGCCTTTCCTGACCTTATCAGGTCAGCATGTGGCTCTTTTCGTTCACATCTCCAAACATGTGCTTTAACCCGCTTCGGAGTTTGGCTCTGTTTCCATCCTGGCAGATTTACTCCTTGGTAAATTGCCATACTGGCAAAGAATGACAAGGGTATTTATGTGTTTGTATATATGCGTGTTCTTTTCTATAACACCAGAATACCAATATTAATACTACTATCTGACCCCAAAATACCCAGAATATACAAATAAAAATCAGCTGAATTAAATATAATTTTAAAACCTATATGTAATATGTTGTAAATCAAATACAAAATATAAATGAGGGCTCAAATATATAAAAATAAACTATCATATAAATCAAATACAGAAAATTATATTATAAAACATCAATTACAATATACATTAACAAATATATACATATAATTCAATGATAACATCCCATTATAAATTGGTAGCATATAAATTCCCAAAATAAGTGTTATAAAATGAAAAAGTAATTTAACATATAAATTGAAAACAAATTATTACTATTAAAGAAGTGGATTTTAAAATAAGTAGTTCATCAAGGTTGAGTTGAAGCATATTTTTTTTTTAGCATTTTCCCCCAGCTGAATGAGAAGACTATGGTTCTATGGCGTAATGTTGCTAAATTTAGAGTGAGTATACTGCAGGCCAAAACCCTTGAGCTCAGCAATTTTACAGTTTCTGCCACTTAAGTATCTAGTAACATCGACATGGGCCATTATATCCATTCATTCAGGGTACATGTGTAACAAGGGGGAAATTTCATTTACAACCACCATAGCATTTTAGGAAAGGATTCCTGGTAACATCAAGCCCTTGTTTGCTGAGCACTATCTTGGGCTTTGGCAAATAAGTTTGAAGATGAAAGCTGATGAAAATCTAAATGACTTTGCATAATAGTTGCAGTGAGGGAAATTTAGAATTGAGGAAACAGGAATCCATGAATCTAACCCTATGGACAGAAGGCAGAATAGAACAATGCCCATTCCTGATGATGGTGGGAAAGAAAGGATATGTGAAAGCAAATACCTTGACTTAACATTTGAAAGCAATTTGCTTTGATGTGTGCTCAGAGCAAATTAGAGTGACAACAGTTAAAAAACAACATGACATATGAATTATCTGATTGAATTCTAAGTTTACAGAACTTAAAAAGTTGAATTTTGTAAAGTCAGAGTGAAACAGAATTTTTGGCCTGGAACCCAGATTCTTCGTCCGCTGGATCAAAGAATGAATCCACAGACAGAAAGTGTATAGCAAAGGTGGAGATTTATTGAAGAACAAGTACAGACTCCCATGTGGGGGGAGGGAAAGAGTCCCACAGAATGGACTCCCAAGTAGGGAGGGGGAAAGGGTCCCACTGTGTTCTTCTCCCCTATGGCTTATAAAGGCTGTAAATCCTGGTGCCTTGATGTCCCCTCTGATTGGTCACTATTCTGACTGGTTACTGTAGTAACTCCTGGGCTCCAAGGTTGAACTTCACATAACATGTGAAATTCTCCCCACTCCTTCCTTCTATTCCCTTTGGGCTTTCTTCCTCTCTTTCTGGATGATGTACTTCCTTCTCTTTATTTTGTAACTATATACCTTTTGCTGTTCCAAGCTCCCTCATTCTATGGAAATGTACCTGTTGCAGCTTTTCCACTTCCCCTATTCTATGGAAATCTACCTTCTGCTGCTCTGCAGCCCTGTGATTCCTGCATGGCCCCCCTAATTTCCAAAATTTCTAAAATTTCCTAAACCTGTCCTATTTTACCCCCAAAGTTCCTATTTCAAGAGATTTTATGTTTATAGTTTAGAATGTAGTCAGGTCACTTTAAAGCATTTTAAACTACCAGAACTTTATAATGTCTCAACTTAAAGACCAATGTCTTACCTCACAAACAAAAATGGGACATTTAAAATGATATTCATGCCGAAACCAGTGTGGCTCAGCGGTAGAGCGTCAGTCTGTGGACTGAAAGGTCCCGGGTTCGATTCCGGTGAAGGGCATGTACATTTGTTGCAGGCACATCCCAGGAAGGGGGTGTGCAAGAGGCAGCTGGTCGATGTTTCTCTCTCATCAATGTTTCTAGCTCTCTATCTCTCTCCCTTCCTCTCTGTAAAATATCAATAAAATATATTTAAAAAAAATAAAATTATATTCATTTCAATGAAAGAAATTCTAAAGCAAAGTCCTGCTTAAAAGCCCTATGTGAACATCTGAATTTAAAATAATGTATGATTTTATTGTGTCATAATTCATCATATTTCAAAAAGGACCCTTGTTTAACATTAATGTAACATGGAATTTTTAAAAATAGGGCAATAAATATTTACCAAGTAGGTATCAAAATTAAGCTCTACAAGACACTTTTCAAATACTTCCTGTAAGGTTCTCCCTCCTCCCAACTGATGGGCGGAGCTACCACATTACTGACACCTGTCACAGAGACATCTCCAAGACATTGATCCATCAATCAGCACGTGCCAAAGTGTCCTGTAGCCCACCCCTTCCTGTTTCGCCCTAGGTCCAACCCTCTTCTGTTTCGGCCCTTAAAAAGACCTCCAGGCCAGCCACGTGCTGCTGCTCCTCGGTGTCCAGGAGGCATCAGCCCGGCTGGGTCCCCTGCCCACTCCCCACTCCTTCAATTCTGGTTTCTCTACCTCCGCAATGAGTCCCGCTCATTACCAGGGAATAAACTTTACTTTAAAACTCCTTGGTGGTCAGTTTCCTGCTTCCCTTCAAACCTTACACTTCCAAAATAATTTCTATACTTAGCTGTGCAATAGAACCATATTTGGAGCTTTTATCTTATTTATTTTTAAGTTTTAATTAATCTTATTTGACTCAGTATATCCAAATTATTATCATTTCAACATATAATCAATTAAAAATATTAACCAGTTATTTTATATCCTTTTATAAAAAATGTTTCAATTGCAGTTGACATTTATCGGGGTGATTACTTCGTAAGTTATACAAATGTCTAACTACTGGTTGTACACCTGAAACTAATATATTGTATGTCAACTGTAACATTTGGAGATTTTAAACACCACAAATGATAACCTGCCTTCATGAATCTTCAGTATGAGAGTCACAAAAAGTGAGGTCAATTGCATTTAAAAATGCTTTCAATATGTGTTCTGCAAACCAATTTCTCTTGGGTAGGTGTTTCTTAGAAATGCAGAATCTTGGGCTTTGCCACATCTGCTGAATTGGAATCTGAGAAGGGCTTGGTTGTTGATATGCACATGAAGTCTGAGAAATGCTGCTCTATAGGAGACTTGCTGAGCTACTAGGGTGCCAACCAAGTTGGGAGGAAACAACCTCCAGCAAAGCGACTGCTCCACCAATATGGCTTCTAAGTGCTCAGCTTTGCTTTCTATATAAGACACATCTTTGGAGAAAAATTTTAGCATGGAATACTGGACCTGTAAAAAATGAAAGGGAAATACAGAAAGAGATGGCGGAATATTTACATAGGTCTGGCATAATTAAAAAATTCAAGAATCTTAATTAAGGATTTACTTGGAGAGAGGGAGCTGAAAGGAACAATTAATTTTCTGAATCAGGAATTAGACTCTCCAACTACTCACTGATGAACTTTGCCCTAGGGCAAGCTACTTCTTTCAACTTCTCCAAGTGTACACTCAGATGATAAGGACTATTATTGCCTCTCTTAGAAGCTACTTAAAAACAAATTAAAAAACCTTAAAGTGACTTCTGCCCCTCTGGGGAAAAACTATATTAAATTAGTAGTAGGTAAAATAACATTTCTTAGTTCGCCCTATTTTCCTCAGGCAAATGACAACACTCACTGTTTATGTGCAGGATTGTGTTTGTGGGTGTGTATAAGTATTTCTGAAACTTAATAATTTTAAAATGTGAAGGAAAGTTAAAATTTTGCTTAATAATGATTATTTCAATATTATGACCATATTTACTTTTCTGTGCTGTTATTTTGAGCATTCCAACAGAACTATTATGTTATTTTTTCCACTATATATTTACTATACACTATACCAAGTCAACAGAAGCGATTTAAAAAGAAGCTAACAAATTTTTTTTTTTAATTTGAAGAACAATGATTTGTTTTTCATTCAGAAACATAGGGAGCTACAAAAAGTGATATTCCCAATGTTTCAGTGATAAAAAAGTCATACAAATACAAAATGCATAATTTTTCTTGAATCCACTGAGGGATGACATTGCACAGAAACAAACCTAAATCTAAGGAGAGTCAGGCAGGGAGAGAAAAGATGGGAAGATGGGAGAGTAGCTTTCTTGGGCAAGACACAGCCAGACAGTCAGCAATAGGAGGTCAACTAGAGTGCTTGGCACACTGATGGGAATGCTGGTGATGATAGGGGGGGACTTATAATCTGATAGATACAGCACCTGAGCTACTCTGAAAAATAATCATTTGAAATCCTAAAATACATATACGTATGGAACAGAGGGTTATGCTTCTTATATGGGAACAGTGGGTTACGTTTTTTCTCAGGCCAGTGTACCTGCATACTTCTTCATCCCGAACAAAGTGATTGAGGAGGTGATTCAGCTGTGGACAATGTACCCAACTCACAAGCAGAACCATTAAGCGTGATCAGGCTGACCTCTCCAGTAGCCAAGCCATCATCTCATCTGACAACCAAGAACAATGGTTGAATTCTGCTGACCTCCAGGACTGCATGCAACCGCATTCTGTTCCCAAACTCAACCCAGTCCATTTTTCCTATGTAATCCTGCCCCTTGCACCTTGCTATAAGGCAGGTTTTGGATGCTTGTAAGCTCCCTGTCTTCTTGGTTGGCTGGCATTGTCAATAAATGTCTTATATGATACATCCCTGCCTTCCTTATTTGACTTTGGGACAAGCAGCCCGAGCCCACAGGAGGGTTTCCTGGTAACCGTGAGAGAGGTGGCCCCCTGGAGGCTACAAATATAAGGGGTGTCCTCATCTTCTTGCTGGCTTCCTGTCCACCAAGACCACCAGTACTGGCGTGTACAAACACACACACACACACACACACACACACACACACACACACACATACACACACACTGAGAATTCTCAGGAAGTCTCCCTCATAGTGAGGAGACAGAAAAAAGCTAGGTAGATAGGGATGTGGACAATGAGGAGAGGAGAATTAACCTGGGGCCCCCACTGGGTGGAGTTACTAAGATACCCCGACTGGTCGGGGAAGGGAGGATTTGTGTGGGAGACAAGCCCTTTAAAAAGTCTGCGTGTTACTAAGATGGGCAGCTTGCAGATAACCAATCACAAGGCAGTGAGGTGTATAGCCCATCCCAAGGATGTTGCTAAGACAAAATTCTTTGAAAGGACCAATCGGGAACTAACAGGCATCTGGAACAAAAGCAACCTGACCATGCTGGCACTCTCATCTTGGGCTGCTGGTGAAGGAGCGGAGGGGAGAGCAAGAGAACCCTCTGATCTTTCCGCTCCGCGGGCTGGATAGAACAGCCCTTTGCCCACAGCTGATCTAGACAAAGAAGTTCTCTCCCTTCCTCATCTTTCTCAGGGGTGGAAAGTGGGAAGTTTATGGTGGGAGCTGCTCTTCCAGAAGCCCACTTCTGCACATGGACTCTGCACACGGATCAATGGATTTTAATTCACATGGATGCTCTCAGTAAACTCTGCTCCTTCTTTTTTTGTCCGACCTTCATTCTTCAGTTTCACGAGACAAGGAACTTGGACTCAACACCCTACATTGTTTTGTTTCTATAATGAGGCACAGAGGAGGGGCAATAGCCGTTGTCAATGGGGGTGGAGGAGAAAAACACTGCTAAGATACTGATCCCATCTCCCTAACTGAGCAGTAACTAAAGGAAATCCCTTGCAGGTGAGGAAAAAGGAAAGGAAAACCTCTCCCTGAGGAAGGTAAGCATAGATTTGGTATTTGCCTAAAATTGAGGCTTTATTAGAACACAGAATACCCCTGTTAACGTATAAACAAAACAAAACATTGAAACCTGTAAAAAAAATTTGTGAGTTTATTTGAGCCAAACTATCGACATATGCTGGGAAGCAGAACCTCAACGAATTGAGATAATGCTCCGGAGAATGGCGGGTTACATTTGTATTTATACATTGCAATCAAAGGAGGGACATAGGTGGTTACATGATATTCATTGGTGATAGATTAAGGAGGTGGGATAAAGCAAAGCAGTGAGAAACCTCTGGGATAGGGTAAAATGTGAAATGATGGACATGTGCTTCTTTTACAGAGATGAATACAGGATACTTTAATGTAATTAACAGTTGACAACTTCATAACAATAACAATGAGGGAATGTCCAGGTGCCATTTGTTGTGCTGAGGGGTCCGGGGTAAAAAGGAAGTTACGAGTTCATTTCACAGATATGTTAGCTTAGAGGCAAAGAGGCAAATAGGCTCAGTAACTATCTAAGTTGTTCTTTCTCGGGGAAAATATTGGCACAGGACATGACTACCCACTATAACCTGTTTGTAGTTAAATATTTAATTTTCAGACCCTCTTCTGTGGTTATTTTAGGTCTCTTGAGTTTGCAAGACTGCCACACAGGCCTCCCCTGAGCTTGTCACTTTAGCATCTGGCTCCTTTCATCCACACCCCCCAGGCCAATAGGCATAAAAAAAATAATCTTTTAGGGGTGGAAGGAGATATAAATGGGCAAAGTACAGAGGGTTTTTAGGACAGTAAAAATACTCTCTGTGATATTATAATGATCCATATAGGCTTGCCTAAGTCCATAGAATGTACAACATCAAGTATGAACCCTAAGGTGAACCCTAAGGCCTTTTTGGTAAGTGATACTGATAATGTGTAGGGACAAGAGGTACATGGGAAATTTCTGTACATTCCTCTCAGTTTTGCTGGGAACTTTAAGAAAATAAAGTCTTAAAATAGAAAAGGAATTTTGCTAGAGACAGACATCTCTCTGACATCTATAATAATAAAAGTATAATATGCTAATTAGACTGGATGTCCTTCTGTACATCTGATGAAGCCACTGAAGCTGTGAGGGTAGCCCAGGTCCCGGTGCCAGAGGGAAGACAATGCTGGCAGCCAGGGAAGGAAGGCCTACACTTGCACAAATTATGTGCATTGGACCTCATGTGTAGTATAAAGAAAAGACCTAGAGGTACTAGTGGACAGACATGGAGAAAATAAGAAAGACCAAACACACACACACACACACACACACACACACACAATACCAAACTACAACAATAAATAAATAAAAAAGAAAAAACACCCCACAAACCAAAGCAAAAACTTCTGGAAAATGAGTTCCTACTATAAACACAAGGTAATTTTTCAGAGGAATAAAGTCATTTGGAGAGAATTCATCACTGAGGGTTGGCTTTCAAGGGCATGCTAAGTGGGTAGTCATTTGTTAATTAGAAAGATTTAAAACAAGTTCTAATGTTTACTTAATACCATGACTTTAAAACATTATGAGAACATTTTTTAAAATAAATTTGCAGTTCTGTGTGTTATTTTAATTGTTGATTTGGCCTAAGAATAAATAAAATCTGAAGGCACCTAAAATTATTAAGTAGATTTTTTGTTGTTTGTTATGGCTAGTCTTCATGTTTTTTGTTTGTTTAAAAAATATATATTTTATTAACTTTTTACAGAGATGAAGAGAGAGGGATAGAGAGTTAGAAACATTGACAAGAGAGAGAATCATTGATCAGCTGCCTCTTGCACACCCCCCACTGGGGATGTGCCGGCAACCAAGGTACATGCCCTTGATGGGAATCAAAACCGGGACCTTTCACTCCGCAGGCCGACGCTCTATCCACTGAGCCAAACCGGTTTCGGCAGTCTTCATGTTTTAACTGCTGAAAATTTTATTGTTTTTGAAACAAAGACAACTTCCACTGTAATAGCAGATTTTTATATTTGGGGCTATTCAGCCTCAGAAGATCAAGTTCTCTAATATATATATATATTACATTTATCTTTATTGTTGAAAGTATTACAGATGTCCCCTTTGTTTGTTTGTTTGTTTTCCCTATTGACCCCTTCCATTCCAAACCTGCCCCTCCCAGGACTTTGCCACTATTGTCTGTGTCCATGGGTTATGCTTATATTCATGTAAGTTCCCTGGTAAACAAATATTTGTTTAGGGTGCCTCTCCCTACTACTGTTTATCACAGCCTCAGGCAAAAACATTATTTTCTATAATATTATTTCAAAGTTACACAGTAATTTCTATTGTAGACATAAGAATTAAATTAAATGCGAGAAGAAACAGTAAGTGACACTTGATGCATTACTGTGATACAGCTTAGTGTGTGGCACTTTAATTTTGAAAATATTGTAGGAGTGAGTTGTGGGAAAGTAAAAATCATCTATTGCATAAAGAACTCAAGATTGTGTGTGTTTATGCGATTACTTTTGTCAGAAACTGTGTAATTGACAATAATTTGCTTGCTAATCTAATTAAACTATGAACAAATGGTGCAAGAAATTGTGAAGCATTCTGGGTACAGCCTTGGGCTCCTCTTGATGAATGTTACTGATGGCACTAAGCACATTTTTCTGAGTCATTATTTTATGCATTGGATGGTAAACAGAGAATCGAAAAATCATTTTTGCAGTAGTTACATGTTTAAAATCCCAAACAGCGTACTTGTGATTTAAAATAAGACAGTGTTTAAGCTGTAATCATAGGGGGGAAATAAAAGCAGAAGGAACCAGTTAGCTGGCAAGCAAGCAATGAATCTTGATTATGTCCTTACTCAACATCCCCCTGCTTTCTGACCCTTGGGCCCACAGGTGTTTCTACCTGCCTCCTCTACCAGCAGGCTCATCCCAGTCTTCTATCCCAGATCTTATAATTCCTGCCTCCAAAGAATTCTGCAAGAAGCCAGTTGTCTCAGAAGTCAGCTGTCTTATCATGAAGCCCTATTTTTTGTTTTCTACATGCTTAAAAAGATCACATTTTAAAGCAAACCATCAACACGTGCCAGGCAAATAGAAGTATTTTTTGGAGACTCCAGGACAAGCTATGAACCTGACAAACTCCTCCATTGTTTTGAAGATTGGTAAAGACATAGGCCTCTTGTGGCAGTTCATTTATGCTTTTATTGTCACTGACTTCCATTTAATTATTTTTTGCAGTCATCTAAATGTAAACCTCACAAGAGTAAAATCATGTCTATCATTGATTTTAGCTTGTGCCCACCATAGCACCTGGTAGGTATAGAGTGTAATAAACATTTGTAGAATAAACTCTTTAGTAGCAAGATATGTTTCATATTCATTCTTGCTTCCCCAAGTTCTGGTATATGGAATTCTCAATAAATATTTAATAAATAAAGAATCAATTAATTAATGTAGCAGAACCTTTTATTTCTAAAGTAAAAAAAAAAAGGGCTTTTTTTTTTTTAAAAAAAAACTTTAATTCCAACAATCTTATTAAGTTCCTACCACTTTGCTCCCTAACCTCATAAACTATTCCCGATACACTTGCTTACCAGACCTGCCAATTTCCTACCTGAAGTTTGTCTCTCCTTAGTCCTCCTTCTGGTAACCTGTAGTTCCTCTGTTAACTAGTTAGAATTCCATACCTAACCTTTCTGTTTCACCTTATCTTACTGCTGGCCAAGTCCCGGCATAATTGCCTCTGTTCATCCCCTGTGCTCACACCTCCTGGCTCTGGAGTTTCCTGCCCTGAATCTTGTTCTTGGGTCCCAAGTTCAAATGAGGCAACAAGATAATAGTTCCTGACTTGAGATTGTTTAGTTTGGTTCATCCTATATTTTGATTTACTGAATATTTCCCCCAAATCCCCTTTCATGTGTTTCATTTGGAATATCTATCTTTCCCTTGAAAATAGAAGGTTCATTTATGGATGCTGGTGATTGTATCTTTTTCTTTCAATTTTCCCTTCCCTCACTATGATCTGAGCCTCTAGCTCAGTGACTTATTTATAATATTTATACAATGTATGGGTAAAATGAAAACCAAGTAGTGAAATGTACTAATAAAATTAAATAGGAAAAAAATTGGAAGATGGTTAAGTATTTATTATATAACTTAACTGCTTTCAAATACATGAATTCTTTACAAATCCACATTGTTAGAATCTAGTATATTGTCAAACTTGGGATAAGAAATTAGGCCCATGTGAGTTTTTTCAAACATTGGAGTCTTAAATTGACTAGACTATTAATATTAGATTTTGTATTGTATAAATTCTGAAACACAAGTTTTTAGGATGAAATCATCTGGAGACCCTCAATTGTTACTTCTATGTAAATGTGTAGAAAACTGATATGTAATGTAGTTAAAGTGTGATATTTTCTTACATTTGTGAAAATCTTTATAGTTTAATCATCATTGCATACATTTCTAATCTCATCTCCACAACTGAACTGTGAAGTAAGTATATTATCACCCTTTGAAATTTTAAGCTCTGATATGCTAAAGTGACTTCATCCAAAACAAAACTCATCTCTCTCATTGTTATCATTTGTATTTATTTTTCAGTAATACTTCATCTCATTTTGAAGCTCAGGAGTATATAATTGGCTAATCTTTTAAAAAAATTTATTTAGAAGAATGCTGTATCTTTCATTGATAGGTGAAAATCTGGTACCAATTTAGATTTAATTTAATCCATTTGGTTCTTGGTCTATTTTAATGACTTAACAGTTGTTTTCTGCACTAAATTTGTGAATTATTTTAAACTCATAATGAAGACTACAACAATCTATTAAAACCAAGGTAAAGATCAGAGCTGGAAAGATCATATAGGACATTAGATCGAGCATGGATAAATGACTTGCCTGTGGACATTCTGTTCATTGAGAGATGAGATTTAGAAACACAAATTACTTCACTTCTGAAACATTTCTTTACTGGATATTAGAAGTCATGGAAATATAAATAAATCTTAAAGACTTACTATTACTCCAGGTACTCTACACCGGCCTCCACAGGGGGAATTGAACCCATTGTAGACTGTTCCTGACTGTCTCTGCCAGTAGATGTCAGCACCACATGCATTTACTGACATTTTTATTAGGCTAAGAGATACCTCATAAATAAAGGCATAGCAAGAAAGGATGGGTGAAACTCTGAGATAAATCTGTTTTCTTTGTAATGAATGAAGATTTTCTAATTAGGAATTTTGATTATTTATGTTTAAACCATATCCTGAGACCAATTTCCAACATATATATATGGAGAGGATTTCCCCTCCTTACATACCATTAAGCAATGCTCAGGGTTTCTCCTAAGTCTCTATCCTGAGTTCCTCCTGGTGCACTCAAAAGACTTGAAGCCCACACACCACGTGTTAAATTAAGCACTCTATGTCACATTAAAAAATTATTGCACAACTACTTCTATTATAGCAAACTCTACTATCAGAATCAAGAGTATAAATTGTATCTTATTAAATACTGTTTAACAGTTGGGGATGACCAGGACTGCAGGAGAGGGCAGTTGGGGGTGACCAGGCTGGCAAAGGAGGGCAGTTAAAGTTACCAGGTCAGCAGTGGAAGGCAGTTGGGGGAAATCGGGCCAGCAAGGGAGCAGTTTGGTGTTGATCAGGCTGGCAGGGGAATGGTTAGGGGGTGATCAGGCTGGCAGGCAGAAGCGGTTAGAGGCAATCAGGCAGGCAGGCCAGCAATTGGTAGCTAGCAGTCCTGGATTGTGGTCCAACTGCCCATTTAGGCTCTATCCCTCCGGTTTAAGACAACTTTAATGGCATATTTAAAACAACTTTGATGACATATTTCTCCAGTTCACTGGTGGGATCGGGCCTGAACGGGCAGTCAGACAAACCATGAAATATTTCTTTTTCTAACGTCATCACTGGATTCAGAAGTACATTAAATTGGATTCCTTAAACTTTGGTATCTACCAACGCTTTTCAAAAGGAATTTTAAAAACTAAGACTAGTATGTGTGTGGGTGACTTTCTATATGTGGGTGTAATTGGAAAATACTTTTAAGAAGTTCCATGAGTTATTTTTTTAAAAATGTAACACCTTTCAGTTATTATTAAAACTAGAAGTACAAAAGGAATGTAAATCTTCAAGCGTGAAGATCTGAATGTCAATTTTCTGATATTAAAGAAAAAAATTAATCAGCTCAGTTTCATACACAAAATCTAATTGCATTGAAATTATTCTGCTAGTTTATAAATAAAACTTTCACAACTAAAGAAAAATAATAGGATGAAATATGAACGTCTATGGTGATATAAAGTCTAGTAAATAAATATATGAGGGATTCATGTCCTATACCCAATAGTTTTGAGAGCATGGCACATCTTTTCTAGTGTACATGGCTGTAGGAATTTCCTCATGATTTTGTCACTTCAAAGAATGACATGCTGTTAAGAAATAGATTATATTTAAAAGAAGAATTGAGAAACAAGCTCATATCAGGTGATGCACACTAAAAGCTATAGAAAATAGCATTAAGGAGTCAGAAAAGTGAGAAAAACTTTTTTTGTAATCTGTCCCACATGCTGTCAGTCAATGAGACTGAACTATGAAGAAATAGTAGAATTAAAAGAAGGTGTGGAGTTGAAAAAGAAAGGAGTAATCTTAATTGAGTGGATAAAACTATTCCATGAGAGGAACAAGGGCATCAGGAAATCAAAATGCACACCTGTTCTCCTTAATGCAACAAGTTACATCACTCTATTTTCCTTAACCAATCAGTAAGTTTATTCAACAACCAATAGTACTTTTTCCTAAATTTCTTCAATTTGTTATGCAACCTAATTGTACAGTAGGCATGTAGTCACGGCATTATTTAAACTATTATAAAGGTATACACAGATGCAAATATATTTTATCTTTGAAAATTAGAGGAAATATTCCCAGTCTAGATTATAAGGGGAAAATGAAAATAAATTATTGTTCTGTTATTCGCTGATACTTTCAGTATCTAGACTACACTATGAGAGAAAGCTGAAAGTTTTTGAAGATGTTAACTCTTAGGATTTCCACTAAGTATCTATAAGGGTACATAAGTCCCTTGTCTAGGCACTAATAGAAATGAAAAGTAGAAGGAGAAAACAGAATTGGAATGCCCAGCTCTCTAAAGATATGAAAGATAAAATTGATTTAAAACACCTTTAGTAGCATATTTATCCAGTTTATAAAGTACTGATGTCCAAAGGATCATGGTTTTAGGAAACGTTGTAAACTCTTATGAGAAAGAGTGATTTGTCTGAATAGAAATATGCCAAATCAAATTGTTTGGAAATCCCTTACCCTCTTGGTCTTTTGAGTAAAAAAATGTTATGAGTTATTAATATAAACAGATAAGTCTGACTCTATATTTTAAAATAAGCTGCTTCCTTAATTTGCCCTTACACATAAGGCCAGATATTTACAATCTTATTTTTTTATAAAAATTTTAAAAATTTTAGGTGATTGGAAGAAATGCTTCTTACTTGGAGACTCTCATAAATGTAGAAAGAGAATAGCTGTCATCTTTACAACCTCTCACTTCACAGTCCTTACAAATATGCAAGACTCATTTATTTTTAGGCTCTCTGTGCTTTTTGTGAAAATACCCTCCAGGCACAAGTCCAATGGACTAGCTGTAGTTCAAAATAGACAGTTTCTTTAAAAGAAGCACAGCAGCAAAAATCAAACCCTAGCACACAACAACAACAACAACAAAAATGACATAAACAATTGTAATTTCACCAACTCAGGAGGTCTACTGTTAAAATAACAACAGTGAATCTTGCTTAGTTGGACAAATAGCACTTTAAGAGACCATGTGACATCTGACCGACAAGGAGCAGGACTATTTTAAGAACATACTTATGTATTGTCTCTAGCACTTTCTACTGGGTTATCTCTTACTCTGACGCCATCCTTAATACTAGTAACCTCCTTATATCACATTTAATTTCAAGTGTTCTAAATTCTCTAAGAAATTTACATATGTCTGTCTGTCTGAGGGAACATAAAACTCCGAAGACATAAGGCACTGGGAATATTTGGAACCCTGGTTTATCCTTAGCCACCATCTCTTCCCTTTCTTCTGCAGGATATATTCAGAACCAGCTGCTTGTATAAACCAGCATAAAACCACCACCAGGTTCAATTTCCCTTTATAATAAAAACTATGGCTATAATTTAAAAGACCAATTGGTAGGGCCCAGTCTCTATACTGAGTGTCTGGCCCTTTAGTGTAGCACAGGTCCTAGATAGACGCTTACTTTTCCTTTATTGCCGTATAACCCAAGACCAAAATGTATGCAAAAACGTAGCGCGCTTAGTTTCACGTCTGCAGTTTTAAAACAACTGCTTGGCATCTTCAGTGCCTCTCTTTTTGCCAGCCTGTCTCAACAAAGGAGAGAAGGGATGCTGGTCAGGGGAATTGGGAGGCATAGGAAGACTAGACAGGGGAATGGACAGGAAGGAGGAATGCAGCCTTAAAGTGGGGCTGGCAGGCGCCTTGCTGTGCTGAGAGGTGACCATGACAACGAAGAAACTGAGATGATGAGAGAACAAACATGCTTCAGCACATGAGCTCCTTCATTTTTAATCAGAGCACTTGACTGCTTTCAGAGTTGAGACTGCCACGTTCTTTATTGTGATTTTTTTCCTCCAGGAAGCAAATGAAGGCTCGGGCAAGGTCACAGTTGTAGCGTATTCAGAAAGCAGGTAACAAAGGGCAGCACTCTGGAGGACAGTCTGTCCGGATTTCTTTTCTTGAATAGTTCCCACCCCCCCCCCATTCAAAATTATCATTAGTGTGAACATATCTGGCAGCTAAGGGGTACATCAGTGCACCCAAAGCAATGCCACTGAGAGGAGTAGGTGTCTCCATCTGCATCAGTCAGTTTACTGGCGCCATGTGAAGCAATCCTGCACAGCTGTTTCAGAGAATGGCAGATCCATTCCTTATTAATTACTTAGCCATCCCAACTGCCCCTCTGGTTATCCCTGTTCTCTCAAGTACCCTGAAGAGGCAAGTGAAAAATCCGGCATGCTTTCCACTGAGAGAAAATGCAGCTTGGGCAACACTGACATGGTTAGGACTGATCTCTTTTTTATACTAATCTCTTGTCATAATAAACATGATATTTGTTTCTAGTATAGAAATAAATATTTTATATGTCTCAGTGCTGATAATTGTTTAGAAGTGAGTGATACACATGGATGTGCATGTGTATGCCCACATACATACACGTATTCCCTCAAGAGTCCTGCAGAGACTACATGATCATGCAAAATAATTACTTATTTAAACCATGATGGAGCTTTTGGCATCAAATTTGTTTTTCATACAGGTGACAAGACAATGGATTTTGAACTCTTTATCACCACTATAATGTCACTTAGTTTTTTGGCTAGAAGGAATAATAATTTTTCCCCATGGAGATGCTTTATACAATGATGTTTTGAGTGTTGTGTTGGTTGACTCAAAATGTACCTTCTAGGTTGCCAAAAATATAATAGGTGTATTGATGTTACAAGGATCACTTGTAAGGTAGAAAGATTGGAATGACAACTAAATTACTAGACATGTGTTATTTTTGGGGGAAGAATTTTTTTGTTAACTTATTTTGCCTAAAAATAACAAGTTACTATCTCTCTTCCCTGCATTGTTTGTGAAATGATACCTATACCTGACTTTGAGATTGAAAAAATGATAAATCTAAGATAATAACTTAAGTATTATTATATTACTAGTGGCCCGGTGCATGAAATTCATGCATGGGGCTGAGGGGGGTTCCCTCAGCCTGGCCTGCAACCTCTCCAATCTGGGACCCCTCAGGTGATGTCTGACTGCTGGGGGATGTACCTGTGGGATTAGGCCTAAACCGGCAGTCGGACATCACTCTTCTAATCCAGGACCGCTGGCTCCTAACTGTTCACCTGCCTGCCTGATCACCCCTAAACACTGTGACACATGGGTGCTATCCAACATTTTCATCTGACTTCTGTTCTGGATGTAAACATAATTATAAGCTACTAGATGTTTATGTAACATCTTTCTTCTGTGAAACTCAAGAAATCTTCTTATCCTCCATCTGTTATTGCCTATGAAATACAGTAAAACTTCAATATAATGGATTAATTTGGGTGAGGGGTATCCTTAAAGCCAAATTTCCTTTAAATAATAAAGTAGATTTTCTGAATGCATATGTTAAAATCGACAAGTTAGTTTACTGATATTTACTAATTATAGATATATTTGTATAATTAAAATTAGGTATGTATGAAAAGTTTAATTTCACATATAAGTTTCCAATATGGATTATAGCAATTTTAAATTTATACTGAATTGGTCTAGTAAATGTGTTCATCAGTCATGATGGTAAACAAATACCTATGGCTGGGGCATGGCTTAGCACATGTGGGAATATTGGCCAGCAGCCTTAAAACTGCTGCAGAAAGTCTCACCAATTACTGCTCCCAATGTGGTGCCATCATGTGCTAACCATTCTTCCAACATTGTTTACAAGTGGTGATTCTTAGATTTACATATGTAGATTATAGTTATAGATATGTAATATTTATTTATGTCAGTAGAATTACTACAGTGCTTTTTCTAACATATGGCTTATTTGCTAAATTTTGTTAAAAATTACAGTAAAGCCAAAACCGGTTTGGCTCGGTGGATAAAGCGTCAGCCTCTGGAGTGAAAGGTCCCAGGTTCGATTCTGGTCAAGGGCATGTACCTTGGTTGCGGGCACATCTCCAGTGGGGGGTATGCAAGAGGCTACTGATCTATGATTCTCTCTCATCGATGTTTCTAACTCTCTATCTCTCTCTCTTCCTTTCTGTAAAAAAATCAATAAATATATTTTAAATTAATAAATAAAAATTACAGTAAATTAATACAAAATAACCTGTTAATTTAATTATAAGCAAATCCTGTTAAAAGCATTTTAAAATGAACAGGGTGCTAATTTTCGCATATGACATGGGGACCAGACATTTTCCCCCATTAAATCAAAAGTCTTTTAAGTCAAGGTCCACGAAATCCAGGGTTTACTGTAATATTAACTATATTCTTCTATATTACACATGGGAAAACAAAGACAAAGTGATAAAATGATTTATTTGTCATCATAGTGAGAGTCAAGTTTGAACCTTGTGGTGAGTCCCATACTCTTCCTTCTGTTAAGCAACTCCTCTGCTAAGAGAGCAAACAAAAGAATAAGCCAGTCAGAGAAAGACAAGTATCACATGATCTCACTCATAAATAGACTCAAGAACAAAATAGATCCAGAGCCATAGAAGCATGGAACAGACTAGAATCTCAGAAGGAAGGGAAAGTGGGCAGGGAAGGGTTGGGGAAGAAGGTGAGTGGGAAGAGGTTAACCAAAGAATTTGTATGCATAATATATGCATAACTCATGGACACAGACACTATTATGGTGAAGGCCTGGGGTGGGGTAAAGGTGGGCAGGGCAGGCTAGAAGGGGTCAATGGGAGAAAAAGAGGATTATCTGTAATTCTTTAAACAATAAAGATTTTAAAAACAGCAAGAGCAAACAAAGGGAGAAAGAAGTGGGAGGCAAGCAGGGCCAGGAGAGTTGCAGCAGACAGACTGATTCCATGACAGGCCTTCTGGAATGCTTCCATAGACATCCACCCAAGTTCAAGGAGCGTTCCTGGCTGAAGTGATAAACATTGCTACTTGTGACATCAGTACACAATTTACTTTTATGGACCCACATGCTAGGACTTCAAAACTCTAGCCTTTGCTCTCTACCTTTGAAAAAAAAATTGTTTGAAAAACTGGTAATACTGATTTCCTCTGAAGAAAGGAAATCAGGGAGAGAGGAATTCTCATTTCATATTATTTCTTACCTTTTGAGTCTTGAACCCTGTGAATGTGTTATCTGTTTAAAGAAGTCATTAAGTGTTTATTTTAAAAGTATGTGTTGGCTACAGAATTTGTTAGCTTCCCATAAAATCAAGGTCGATTGTGAATCACAGGAGAGGATCTCAAATCTGGGATCTTGGTTCCCTCCGTTCATTTGGCTGTTAGCGTCTATTTTCTAAGCGTTAATTTTACTGAAGGATAGACAGAGAAAAGTTTAAGGGATGGTAGACAGCTCAGGGCTTGTAGGGCAGGTTGGCATTGTCTATAAAACTCCATCTCAAGTGGAACTCTAGTTGTACTGGAACTCTTTCATTCCCCCTGTCCCTTTCACCTCTCACCCTGCAACAGAAGGGAAGGGTCCCTTCGAGGTAATAGAGACTTACCCTGTGAGCGCTTCCCTCTGAAGAATGTGAAGTTTTAGGCAAAAGAGGAGTTTCTAGCACTGATTAAAGAAAGAAAGTGCTGGGGAGCAGAGTACAAAAATGAAAGCAGAGAAAGGAAGGACACCAAGCGGGAAGGAACGTTGGGGATGTCCATTCAAGGCAAACTCAGTAGTGCCTGTAATGTGACCTGCAGGCAACAGCAAAGACAACACTTTGTCCCATTTTCTACTCAGAGTACTTTCTCCTCCCTAAGAGTTACAGTGGCTCACGTCAGGACTCACTGCTATTGTCAGGGTGAAACAGCAAGATTATGCTTGTATCTTATTAATGCTCGATTTTTTAAAATTAAAGATTGCCATAGAGAATAGGGTTTGCAACTTTCAATATAATAAATAAAATATCGGTCAGGAGCCTAGAGATAGGTTTATTTATATGAGTTAATTTTTTAGCCTCAGGTTGGGATTTCAATGTTCATTTAATTTTAAGTTCTTTTTAAAAACTTATTCTTATTTTAAATTAAATTTATTGGGATGGCATTGGTTAGCGATGTTGTAGAGGTTTCAACATGTCTATAATACATGACTTGTATACAGCATTGTGTGCCCTGGCCCACAGTCAAGACATATTCTGTCACTATATATCTGCTTCTAACCTGAACTTCTCTTGATATTTACTGGCAAGAGCCATAGCTGCATTAGGAGAAAGCATACAACTCTGCTCTTGATATATTTTTGTTTTGCTTTGTTTTGTTTTGAAAGCTCCTTTATAAATGTATTTTCCCCATGATTACTGCCTGAGGAACCATCTGCCAAAGTATAAACAGATTCACATTGTACATTGACAGAAGCATGTGTGACAGCAGAAAATTAATAGTTGTTTTGTTTTTATTGCTATTACAATTGATCTTATGAAACTACTCAATTGTTTTTTGTTTATCTCTCTGTTTTTTCACATTATTAACACCTTTTGTTTTTTTTCCTTTTAATTACAAAAATGAATAAAATCCATAATAACTGTTTGTATGAAACACTGCTTAATAGAACAAGAATGTATCAGGACATTATTATTTGTCTCTCTCCCTTGTCCATACCATAAAAGAAAACAGACCATTTAGTAGATTTTTATGTTTTTATCACAACATTCTACACATAAAGAACACAATACACACAAGAAGGATTAGAATAAGAAATAGATGATGTCCACAAAACTCCGGCACATACAAAATATTGTTCAAATTGTCCTTTATAACTCTTTGGACAATACCTCCCCTACCCTCACCCCAGATTGGAAGTTGCTATATTTTATTTGATGAATAAATCCATCTATTTTTCTTGAGAACATGCACCATGCACATTAACAAGATGTACTATAGCAATTAGAACCATAAAAAAAGGTAAATAAACAAACTGGTACATTATTTTTTATTATTATTCAGCAATAAAAAGAAATGAGCTATCAAGCCATGAAAAGTCATGGAGGAAACTTAAATGCATTTTAGTGAATGAAAGAAGCCAGTATGAAAAGACTGCATACTATGTAATTCCCACCATATGTCATTCTGGAAAAGGCAAAACCATGGAAACAGTAAAAAGATCAGATTCATGGTAACCGTGGTTTTGGGGGGAGGGATGAATAATCAGAGTACACAGGATTTTTAGGATAGTGAAACACCAAGAGTGAAACTGATGTGTCAATGTAGATTCATAGTTAGTAACAAATGCACACATCCTGATGTGGGATGTTGGTAGAAAGGTAGTTGTACTAGTGTGAGGTAGAAGTTATAAAGAAACTATACTTTCCACTCAATTTTGTTGTGAACCTGAAATTGATCAAATAATTAGTTATGAATTAGTAGAGAGATCACAAATCATCATGCTATTTTCTGAAAATATAGGTCAAATCTTATTTCAACATGTATTATTACACAAATTCCCCAATCACAATAAAGTATGTAAATATTTATTCATAAACTTAAAATCTGCAGTAAAATTAAATTTTAAATTTCTGGGAAAGATTTTGTATTTCATAATAAACTAATTTGCAGGTGCATTATTATGGTTGCATAATAAAAGCGCATTATAATTTGGTGTAGTTGTGAATTAACAAAAGATTATTATGGGTCACAGAAAAATGAAGCAAAATTATTAGATGTTCCCCTTTGAAAGAAGAAATTAGTTAAGTCTATAATATAAATTTTGTAGTGAATGAAGCAGAGGAACTAATAGTTGAAGATTCACAAACATTTTTAGCACACTAGAATTCTATTTCTACCTATCACCTCTCTTCTTTTTAAAAAAATATATTTTATTGGTATTTTACAGAGAGAAGGGGAGAGAGATAGAGAGCCAGAAACGTCGATGAGAGAGAAACATCGACTAGCTGCCTCCCGCACAACCTCCACTGGGGATGTGCCCACAACCAATGTACATGCCCTTGACCGGAATGGAACCCGGGTCCCCTCAGTCCGCAAACCGACGCTCTACCGCTGAGCCAAACCGGCTTCGGCTCACCTCTCTTCTTAATTTAAAGGTCATTTCTTGGCTCTACCATTTTAGAAAAAATTGACAAGGGCAGGACAACATGGTAAATGAAATCATCTCTTCTCAACCCTTAAAAAATTGGCAGGATTTTTCCAATGGTTAATAATAATATTTAGTAGAACCTTATCCAAAGATATTGATTATTAGCTCTGATTGTCTACCTAAATTTAAAAATAAGTATATTCAATTCTTCCATCTCCTAAAGTAATAGAAGTTTTCTTCTAAAACTCTCAAGCAACTTCTGATTAAAGATGGTTATGTAAGAACAATTTTAGTCCTCTATTTCCACGTGTTAAACCTACGTCCAAGAAAAAGGAGATCACAATTTTCAGTTTAATAAAACAAGAAAGCAGCTATGGCTACAGAACAAACTATGAAAGCCCACTACAAAGATATGGTGACATTGCAACTGAAGGTGGGAAGGACACAGAGTCAACACACCTGCAGTGGCATGTAAGTCTATCTGAGAGCCAGCAGAGCAAAGGGATCCATGCCATGACCAGGCGATGACAGAGTGATGAATGTGGTGGCCGAGGCACAGCTGAGACTGCCCGAGGACACAAGGGAGTGAAGACGAGTGAAGATCAATCCAGGCCAGAGCAGTAACTTAAACCTGAAC
Source organism: Vespertilio murinus (assembly GCA_963924515.1). Classification (NCBI taxonomy): domain Eukaryota; kingdom Metazoa; phylum Chordata; class Mammalia; order Chiroptera; family Vespertilionidae; genus Vespertilio; species Vespertilio murinus. Next base: position 157,602,938 of record OZ004705.1, on the reverse strand, counting down.
ATTTTGAATGAAGAAAACCTAAAGAGTTATGCTTCCAGGTAAAAGGAAATAACAGAATTCATAAAATAGTAATCCAAATCAAAGCCCCAGATTTTCTCTAGTTCATTCTGCCCCACTTTTCAGTAAATAATTTTGTTTCAATTTAATGACAGACCATTTAATGGCCTTGGCCTTAAACTGCATTCAGCAAAGGATAATCTTAACCCACAGAGGGAATCTAGTTCATATATCTTTTGTAAGTTACTGCTCTGGCCTGGATTGATCTTTACTTGTCTTCACTCCCTTGTGTCCTCGGGCAGTCTCAGCTGTGCCTCGGCCACCACATTCATCACTCTGTCATCGCCTGGTCATGGCATGGATCCCTTTGCTCTGCTGGCTCTCAGATAGACTTACATGCCTCTGCAGGTGTGTTGACTCTGTGTCCTTCCCACCTTCAGTTGCAATGTCACCATATCTTTGTAGTGGGCTTTCATAGTTTGTTCTGTAGCCATAGCTGCTTTCTTGTTTTACTGAACTGAAAGTTGTGATCTCCTTTTTCTTGGACGTAGGTTTAACAAGTGGAAATAGAGGACTAAAATTGTTCTTCATAACCATCTTTAATCAGAAGTTGCTTGAGAGTTTTAGAAGAAAATTTCTATTACTTTAGGAGATGGAAGAATTGAATATATTTATTTTGAAATTTAGGTAGACAAGCAAAGCTAATAATCAATATCTTCGGATAAGGTTCTATTAAATATTATTATTAACCATTGGAAAAATACTGCTGATTTTTTAAGGGTTGAGAAGAGATGATTTCACTCACCATGTTGTCCTGCCCTTGTCATTTTTTTCTAAAATGGTAGAGTCAAGAAATGACTTTTAAACTAAGAAGAGAGGTGGTAGAAAGAGAGAAATAGAATTTTAGTGTGCTAAAAATGTCTGAGAATAAAAGTAGTATGTGAATCTTCAACTATTAGTTCCCCTGCTTTATTCACTATAAAATTTATATTATAGACTTAATCAATTTCTTTTATCAAAGAGGAATATCCAGTTACTTTGCTTTATTTTTCTGTGACCCATAATAAGCTTTCCAAATTACTGTGTACATCTCTCTCTTTTATTCTGAATTAATTTTTAGTCATAATCTATTTTAGTCAACTCCAACTGGACCTTTAGATAAATCATTCATCCCATATTCTCAAATACTCAATAAGACTAAACGTGTGTTTGAAGACTATTGGCTGATGGTGAGAGTGAGGAATAGACTGATATCCCAGATAATGGGAGTGACATTAACCAGGATCTAAGAAGCAGTTTGAGTAAGAAAGATTAGAGTCTTTGGGGGCAACTTCAAGTACTTCAATATGGTTAAAGTTGAGTTTTGAAGAGAGGAGTGAAAAATGTTGAGCTTGGTGAATTAAGTGCAGGCCATAAACCATGCTAAATGTTGACTTTGAGAGCTACCAAAGGGTTTTAGAGTAAGGAGGATTACACTTTTAGATTTAACTTCCAGTGGTATTCCATGATAGCCCTGTGGAGGGTTAATTGAAGGGTAAATTATAAGGCAAATGAATTTGTTAAGGAGACTGTGATGTTAGTCAAAGCTTGGAATTCGTTCATGCTCCAGTTTTGGTGCTTCCTGTCATTCAGAATTTAGCTTAAATTTACCTTCTCAAATAGGGCATCTCAATTATTGTTACCGAAATAAAGGGGATTGTTTGCCTGAGTCCATCAAAGATGTGAACAGGAGTTTTTCTTAAAGAAAGTAAAGGTTTATTTAGGGAAACAGTGCCAAGCCCTGAGTCACAGGTAAACCAGTGCTCTAAAACCTGACTTTCTGATGGCTTCTAGGGGAAGGGTTATATGGAGTAAGAGAGTTAGCATTATAGATCTTACCTTTTATTAGAATGAATGAATAGATGAAATAATGACCCAATGTTAATAAGTAGATAGGATTTAAGTTTATGAAAGTATAGATAGGATTATACAGAGAGGAAAATATATAAGAAAAGTTATAGAGGAATAATGCTTGGGTATATGTTTAGGAATATAAATATAATATTCCTTTTAGATTCCAAAATAATGAAGTCAGGGGAAATAGATTCATAAAGTTAGAGTGCAATTAATTATTTGGGGATATATTCACTGTTAGAGATTGATATATATTTGTTAATTATTGAACATATAATTATTGATCACTAACTTTGTACTTAAATCTCTTTAGTATCATTAATAAAATTGTTAGCAAAATAGACATAATCCCTACATTCATTGAGTTTATGGATACAATAAGAGGTTGGTAGCAATTAGAATAGTATGTGGGAGGAAAACTAACTTATTTGAGGTCACTTCTATAATTGAGCTACCTAACTGTAGCTTTCATATATTACCTTTGGTTTTAAACAATGTGAAAACAACCGAATCAATTAAATAAATTTAGAATTAATTGAAATAGTTATATCCCTTATAAGTTTACCATTTATGGCCATTTTTGAGAAAACATATATACATTTGAGACTAAAAATTAGATTAAAAAGTGAATGTTTATTTGGAACAAAAGGCAAAATCCTGCCAAATTATAGGAGCAGAGGGGAAGGGCATAAGGTGTGGGGACAAGGAGGTTACTAGAAAACGGAAACTGGGGGAAATGATGGCAAATGTAGGATGCCTTAAAAACCTTTTCAGCTCTTCTGTCTTTATTCATTGAAAGAGCCTAAAAGGAATTTGGAGAAGAAATTCTTGTACTTTAAGATTTATTTTCTTATAATAGAAAGCACACAGAAAGTGATTTGCAGAGAGACATAGTTTTTCCTGGAGTTAGAGTGCAATATACATTTATATAGAAATTGATTTGACCTCCACTTCAATCTAATATGTGCTATAGTTAGGTGATTTATGATAGGGTTTCAAAGTCTACCTTCAGTGCTCATCAAAATATGTATATAGTTTTTATTTTCATGCCCTTAAAAATCCAAAGGTACTCAGCATAAGAAGTTTGATGGAATTTTTATTATTTTCTTTAAAAGTGATTTTATTGCAATGACATATTGGGGAGCATAATGGGATAGGCAAGGAAATTTCATGATATGCTACTTTGAAGGAGACTATTGCTTTCATTATAAAGTTCCCACACATAGGACAGGTAAATATATTAACTAAATAAAGATGACAAATTGATAGGAATAATTTTCTTAATTAGGGATAACAAAATTTCATACTTGGGATAAATGAAAAATTAAAGCTAACACTAATCTAACACTTTACTATGTCTCTCCCCTCTCCTGTTGAATTTTCTCAGTTGCTCTATAGAAAGCAAAAGTTATAAGCCCCTATGGGATGATATCCACAATATTTAGATAGCCTGAAAATTATTTTTCCAGGTGACTCTTTAAAGAGAAATTATATTATGGTGAAGTTGGTTTCTGCCAAGTGAGGATTATTAGACATGAGTGTTCTCATTTTCTATAAAACTAGGATTTTTTTTAAATGTAAGGTAGGTGGGGTGTTTTCACAGGTATGGTGACCCGGTTTCTTATTTTCATAGTCAACATCTGTTTTGTGCCAACTTGTTTGGTAGCAAAGGTGTATTCCCTGTTCTTACTCTACCTCAGTTTCCCTCAAACATCACAGCTTGACATGTGTTCACAAAGGTCCCCACTCTGAACACCGGACTTTGCCTGGATTCTTAGACTCTTGTCCTCATATCCCCGTATCTGAATGACTAGGATAATATGTTAAAATGCAGATTATCTAATCCCTGAGTCCAGAATGGGGTCAGGAATCTGAACTTTCCACAAACTTTCCTTAGAGGGTTCTTATGAGCCTTAAATTTGTAAGGCTTTTTTCATGACTAAAATCCAAAGCTGAAAATCAGAAGACCCTCATCCCACCTCACCAGTATTCAGCAATGGTTTATATCACTTTGAGTTTGTATGCATTAGTTTTCCTATCAGAGATCAACTTATAAAATTATCTCTGAATTTTCTTACATTAATAGTCTATAGGCTCTGGAATGCTCTCCTTTAGCCCTCCTTTCCCCATTTCCCTTTCTTTACAACTCCTTAACCCAGTGATTCTCAGAGTATAGTCCTAGGGCCAGAACTGTTATAAGAAATGCAAATCACTGGATCCCATGGCAGTCCTACGGAGCTAGAAGGTGTGGGAGTGTGGAACAGACTTCCAGATGATTCTGATGCATGCTAAAGTTAGAGAAGCATTGATCTGGTCAAATCCTTTCTTTTCACTGCAGTGCCTACTACTAGGAAACAATGGATTCTATTAAATTAATCCACACCGAGTTTTAAAGATATTTTCTATTTTCAACAGAAAATCCTGGTAAAAGAGTAAGTGTTACAAAAATAAAATACTAATAAAATAATTTATCTTTTTATGACTCCTGGAAAAAAAGTACTTTGATGAAAAAGTTGGTTAAGGATCCCATCAAGCAATTAGATACTTTATACTTAATCTACCCCTGAGGGTATCCTATTTTCAATATCTATTCCTGTGTGTATCTATTAGAGCATATCAACCCCAAATCCCATATCACCCTTCCTATTTCTCTTCTCTATTGGGTAGCAACTAATGTATACACTAGTCTATGCTGAGTACAATTATTCTACCAGCTATAAAGTAGTTTAGCATTTCACCAAGGCCTTCTAGAAATAATCCATGTGTTGGAAAATTTTAGGTAACATGGTAGATTGACTGTTTAGAAAGACTCTATCTCCTCATGACTCTGTGATCCTTTTTAATTCAAAGCTCAGTTTAGATTTATACTAGAATATTGACCTTTAAAATATAACTAAAAAGATCTGTTTGCTGTATTACCTTATTTGAAAGACAGATTAAGAAATAATAAAATATTTTGAAATTTAGAGAAATGCATATTTCTGCTCAATATAAAGAAACTTGATAATAATTTAAACTCCCCATCCACAAAACTTAAGCAATATAATTCAGGTACTAAGAGCACATGCTTTGGAAGAATGGGGGCCTAGGTTCATATCTTTCAATACTTTTTCTTAGTTGTTTGACCCTGAACAAGTTAGTAAATGCTCTGACCTTCAGTTGTCTAAAAAATAAATTACAATAATATCCTCATAAAGCGGCTGCGAAGATTAAGTGAGATAATTGCCAAGTATTTAGCACAGTTCTGGCACAAATGAGAACTTAGTAAATGGAGCTACTGGATTCATATTTTCAAGCAGAGAAGCAGAGGCTGAATCACCACCTCGCAGAGCTGTACAGAGGGTGGAATGAGAGGACTTCTGATGCCTATTTTGAATCTATAAATCTTAGACTTTAGAAAACTGTATATTCTGTAATCTCTTCATTTAGATTACAACCAATCATGGGGCATAATTAAATAGGGGGAAAAGCCTTCCTTGGTTTCCTTCAGCTGGTTTATTTTTTTTTTCAGAGACCCTTAAAACACTTCCTGAATTTTCTTCAGTGGTTATTTTTCTTCCCTATTTTGAAATGCTTTTGCATTTAAAGTACACTCTCTTTGATGATATTCCCACCTCTCATAGCAAAGTCCGGGCCTGGGTGTCTATTACACACTCACACTTCTCTATCTCGGTCACTTGGGCAGAATCTCAGGAAGTTCACAGAAGATAGTCTGGGTCAGCCTCAAGAGCTACTTGGTGTCTGAAAGAGAGTGTCTTTCTTCTTTTTCTAGACTGGTTTCATATTGTTTCCAGGGACATAGCTTTTATTTCCTCTCCATCAGGTGATAGATAACATTTTTTAAAATCAGTCTGATAAGCCGAGACAGATCGGTTTGGCTCAGTGGATAGAGCATTGGCCTGTGGACTGAAAGGTCCCAGGTTCCATTCCAGTCAAGGGCATGCACCTTGGTTGTGGGCACATCCCAGAGGGGGAGGGGCAGGAGGCAGGTGATCAATGTTTCTCCATGTTTCTAGCTTTCTGTCCCTCCCTCTTCCTCTCTGTAAAAACTCAATAAAATGTATTTTTTAAAAATCAGTCTGACAAGTTATTTCCTGCTATTAGAGAGGTGGGCAAAAGTAGTTGTACAGTCGCTCATATGGAAAATAAGACAACAATACCATCATAAACTCCATGTTTTGCTTACTCTCAATTGTAAACCTGTTTTTGACATTGCAGGGTTTTGCTTTTTATATTCCTTGACTGAGTTTGAAAAACACCCAGGAAGAATCAGCAATGTTCTAAAGACTTTTAAAAAGATATTTTATTTCTGGTGTACTAAAAAAAATAAAGTGATTTTTAAATGAACAATAAATTGTTGAAGTGTTTTCAAAAACTGGAAAAATTATTTCCTTTTCCTTAATACATGAGAGATATATTTTCCAAATTAATCAAATTTTAAACTATTCCATTGCCTTTCCTTACAGATTACTTATCTTGCTATTATTAGTCCTGCAGACATTTTTGACAAAATTGGTGTTAGAATAAAAGCAGAACCCTTTATATTTATCGCTCATTATAATTCTTGACTTCATTGCCAGCCAAATTGATGCACTATTAATAATGCATTTATTTTACTATTGACCGCATTTGCCTTCACACTGGGTAAGGACCCTTTAGAGACCTAGAATCTGATAGGATGGGTTCCAGCTGGAAATTTATGGTGTCAATAGTCATGAGTCCACAGCAACAGTCTTACAAATGACTCAGACAGAGAGGCTTGTGGACATTCAATCAATGTCTGTGACTTTGGAGGCAACAATTTTATGAGAATCAATGATCTTAACACAGACTGAAGTCTCTGGTTTGGCAACTGCACAGCTTTCTTTATTATCAGCCCACTCTGGTAAGGAAAATAGAGCTGCTGCATGTCCTGTTTTATGTAATTACATTATCAGTATTATAAAGTCCTGCCATGCTTCCATATACATAAAATTCCAAGGGTAGATAGAGTCAGGGGACGGGTAGGGAGAGAATAAAAGTGAACTTAAAATCAGAAATCCAGGGAAGAAATCCTCATTTTTCTCCATTTATTAGCTGTATGATTATAGATAACCTAGTAAGATTAGTAATAATTTATATTGTGCTTACTTTGTAATAATTGTCTAAAATTTTTGTGTTTTAAAGATGTGTATTTTTGATGATTTCATAGAGGAAGAGAGAGAGAGAGAGAAACATCAATGATGAGATGGAATCATTGATCATCTGCTTCCTGCATACCCCCTGCTAGGCATGGAGCCTGCAATCTAGGCATGTGCCCAGATCAGGAATCAAACCGGGATCTCCTGGTTCATAGATCAATGGACAGCCACTGAGCCACACCATCTGGGTTGTTCTAAAAGTTTTATATACACTATTTTTATTATATATGTATTTTTATTTTTCAAATTTTACAGGAAAGGAATCCAGAGCACATAGAATTTAAGTATCATTTCCAAAGTCTCACAGATTGTGGGGAGGATTTAAGCCATGGAACTCTGGCTCCAGGGTCCATATTTTTCACAATCACACATTCTGCCTCAGTTTTTTTCTTTTATATATTACAGAAGGAAAATAACATATTGATACCAACAGCCAGAAATTGTTTTTGGTCACAAACACAATTATGTGGTGAGTTAATTTTATTAAATATTAAACATAAGATAGAATTGAGTAAAAGAGAATAAAGTACTGTTTGTTATTGTTTCAGTACCAGGTGTTCCAAATAAAACTGTTTTAGCATCTCTGTAAGTTAAGATTTATAACATCATTCCATTTACAGATGAGTGAAATGGAACTCAGAAAGGTAAAGCCCTTTGCCAAATTCCCATAGTCAGTGAGTGGCAGGGTTGAGATTCAACTAAAAATTCAATTTATTTTGTTTCTATTATATTGACTTTAATAATCATAAATAACATTTCTATCTTTTAGAAGTTAGCATTCTTATTCATTGAAACTACATATGGTTCTGAAAAAGAAAATAGTAAAACTTCTAAGGTATATAACATAGATTGTTAGAAGAAATGGAAACATCATTTTTCTCCTCTGAAATGACTGAAATGTCTTTAGGAGTGAGTGCTTATTTTTAGGACATTATATAATACATACCCTAATTTAACTGAAAGCTGAAATTGATTTTTTGGCACTCACTGAAGGAATATAATGTATACATGAAATGTCCTCTCCATAAAGCAGGCCATTGATTTCTGTAATTGTAAATAGTGTTTGGATAACAAAACCTTTAATGGCTACATTAAGTCATCTTGAAAGAGGCTTTACATTGTCAATGCCCCATGTACAAAAGAGTCCTCTCTTGGTAATTGCAAACCTGTGTGTAAGTAAGGACACTAGTATAGGCAGAGGAGAAAATCCAGGCTTACTACAGAATCCAAATCCAGTATATAGACTTAAAACAATTGAATTCTGGTTCTTCATGGGGCCATAGTTTCAAGCCATGTTGAAAGGGTCAAGGGTAATGGATATTTGCTATATATATATGCTGCATTAATTATATTTTTATAAGGTCAATTGGAGTCATGTGGGTAGTTTAATACAGTATAGCTTCTTTAACATAATCAAATAACCCACCTGATTAAAAAAAATCCTCAATTCAAATATTAAATCAGAGGACCATTTTAAAAGCACTACCACTCCTAAGGTATTTAGGGGCAAAAGCCCTGAGAAAATGCTCCAACTATTTTATTTTACCAGATTAATTATAACAAAATAGGACTTTGACTGAAGGAGAGACAATAAAATAAAACCAACCAGGATAGACAAAATCAATATTTCAGCTGTGTAAGTAACAAAGACATGGAAATATCTAGCAATTAATTCCAAGAACATCAGGATAAGATATATTAAATAAAGTGAATTTAAATATTAGACCAACCTGTAAAATAATCCAGAATTTTTAGTCACTCTACATAGGATACCTGATTGAAAGGTATGCCCAGAAAAAAAGCAAAATCACCATTTTACTGAGGGGACTTTTGCCTTCAATCCTTTTTGACTCTCTAATGGGTTACCCAGAATCAATGAAGATGATTCCTAAACTAGAATCCAAGACAGCCAAAACCAAGCAGGCTGAAAGATCTGTTGAATTTATATCTTCCCCAAATTCCAAACCCATTTCAAACTCCAGTGTGAAATACAGACAAATAATATGTATCTATTTAAAGAGCATGAAGAAAAGTTGAATTTGCTCTTAATGTCAGTAGTGGAGTTGACCTAGGTTCCCTCTTTCAAGTGTCTTCTGAAAGATCTCCCATCGCTATATGGGAGTGAGGAGACAGAGACTGGTCCCTGGTTGGGAGGAAGTAGAACTGAGGAATCTAGCTGGTGGGAGGAAGTAGAACTGAGGAACCCAGCTGGGCAGGAAAGGAGGGGTACTCAGCCAGAGATGTAAGCTTTAAAATGTATGGATGTTGCTAAGATAGGCAGCTTACAGATAATTAATCACAAGGCAGTGAGACATATAACCAATCCTAAGGATGTTGCTCAGACAGAATTCTTTGAAATGACCTATTGGGAGCTAGCAAGAATGTAACTACTACCTATAGACAAAAAAAAAAAAAAAAAAAGTGAGTTCTGTGTGTGTGTGTGTGTGTGTGTGTGTGTGTGTGTGTGTGTGTGTATGTGTCTATGTAGGCTCCACACATGGACTAATGGACTGTAATGAGCTTTGATGCTGAACTACAACATGGAGCAGAAATCCTGGACACTGGCCTGCTTTTGGAACCTCAGCGGTACCTTTTCCAGGACTGGCTTCTCTCAGTAAACTTTGCTCCTGCTGCCATTTTGTCCTTTGGTTTTGTGAGACAACGAACTCAGACCTACCACATTTTGGTTTCAGGAGAAGAGGGCATTTTTTAAAAGACCACTCTCACCTGTAATTCTCTTGAAATATATCCCTTTGAACTGTAGCCCATTATAATACCTTAACCTGTAAAGGTTGGATTAAAATTCTCTTCCCCAGGCATGAAGTCTGGCTGGATGGTAGAAGCAGGGAACAGAGAAGGACCTTGAGTTTTTTCCTAAATAGCACCATACCCCTGATGTTTCCATGTAACTTTTATTAACCTCAGCATTAATATTAAAGCTCATAATCAAGAGTGTGAGCATCCCCTTTGAGGGAGGTGATCACAGATGACCAGAGATGACATGACTTCTCCAATTCTTGCCACTACAATTCTTTCTTAGACCAATGAATTGGGAATTTTATCCTCTCAAGATGCCTCTAATTCTATTTCTAGAGGTTTTAAAATAGTTTAGGAAAATACACTAAGTTTGTTCTAAGTTCCCATGAAGCAGAAAACAAACAACAACAAAAAGCCATCCTGAACCTGGCTTTGCAATTGTTTGTTATCTAATTGGGCTGCAAACCAAGATTTTTCACTGTATACCAGGTGACATCAGCATTCAAATGCCATTACGCCAGTTCACGTACATACAAAAGCATTGTGTTAATGCCCTCCACGCGGTAACAACACCTTCTACAAAGTAGTTTCTTGTTTCCACAGAAAATATAAAGTCCTCAATTAAAAACACACACACACACACACACAAAAAAACCTTCCTCAATTTTTCCTCATAAAAGTTGAAGCCAGAAAAGCTCACTTTCTCCCCTCCCCCCGATTCAACCTGGTAGGAGCCAGATGGGTTTTATGGGCATCAGCAGCCTGCATCCTCTGTCACAGAAAGAGGCGCAGCCCATCTGCCTTCCCAAATTGTGCTCCACCACCAAATCATCAGTGCACCCAGCATTTTCAAAGCTCTGCATGGTCTGTAAAACCAGCAAGAGTCCCAAATACCAATTCTACATCAATAACATTTGGAAATCATAAGCATTGCCAAGCCATTACAGCAGTTTAAATTCAAGACACCGATTTCGCCCTGCAATATTGTTTCTTAATCGAAGGTAATGTCTCCAGAACCTTACAATACAGACCTATGCTGATTTTCTAGCCACGACCCATAGCAAATAAGGAGCATTCTGGGCAAAAGGAAGTGGAAAGAAAGGAAAACACAATTAAGACGAAGGAGGCTGTATTTCTCGGTTTTGTTCTCTAATTTGCATTAATTGATGCCAAGGGTCAGCCAGCCACAGTTTGCTCACTGAAATTTCAATTGTTTATAACAACATGCTTACCATTTCCTGAAGAAAACTATCTCCATTTATAAAATGACTCCCTCTTTCAGAGATTAGGAACTAAAACTAAAACACCCCTAGCTTTATGCATGTTAAAACATTTGGGGGGGGGGCGGGGTGGAGAAAAGGCCCCTACACTTTTTTTTCTCTTTATCTTCTTACTGCCCAACCCTGTAGTAGTGTAATAGTATATTGAACCAGTCTCTTAGTTTCCATTTCTTCCATTCTCCACGCTCAGCAATTTGATTTGGGTTTTCTCTGATCGTGGCCCTGGTGCCAGACTTATCTTGGATATTCACTGTGTGACCTGAAGCAAATTATGAAAATTCTTTCTCAACTTTACTTTGCTCAGTTATTAACCAAGCATAATAATAGCATCTTACTTCATATAACGTTAGTAAGAATTAAATGAGATATGTAAGTAACAAATTTAGTACGGTGCCTGGCACAGCTTAGGTATGGGCAGGTTTTTCGCAGGCAACATTACAAATAAATGTTCTGACCTTGAGAGTGTCCTGATGTTCTTCTCTCCTGTGCTTCTTCATCTTCAGCAAGGAGCCCTGGGCCGGAGAAATAGCACAGATGACAAAACCTGGAGAAAAAGATGAGGTGTATTTAGGAAGTACGAAGACACCAATGTGTACCACATAAAGCAGCATCCACAAGAGCGGTGCCACAAGTCTGTACATTATGCAGCAATTAAAAAAAACAACATATTTTATTGATTTTCCACAGAGAGGAAGGGAGAGGAATAGAGAGCTAGAAACGTCGATGAGAGAGAAACATCGACCAGCTGCCTTCTGCACACCCCCTGCCAGGGATGTGCCCGCAACCAATGTACATGCCCTTGACCAGAATCGAACCTGGGGCCCCTCAGTCTGCAGACCAACGCTCTATCCACTGAGCCAAACCGGTTTTGGCTATGCAGCAATTTTTATTGAATATTCTCAAAATTCCACCTGGTACCCAGGGCCTGTTATTTGATTACACACTGTCCTAGCAATTTTCACATACTTTGCTTACCCTAATAAGATTAGAAGTTATTTTAAATAACTTCTTTTATAATTTGTGTCTTCAATATTTATTATAATATAGGACATACCATTCACTTCCTTATCGATTAACTAATGATGAAATGAGATGTGATTGTGGTGTGTCTAAGAACCATTAAGTTAGATGTAAAATGTTGTACTTACACTTAACCTATTTTGATAACCATGCATATATATTAATGAGAGCAAGAATATAATTATAAAAACATTCTAAAAATAAGATTTACTCGGCTTATAATTTTGTTAACTGTAAAAGCAATTTAATATGGCATCTTTTTAAAATATATATTTTATTGATATTTTACAGAGAGGAAGAGAAAGGGATAGAGAGTTAGAAACATCAATGAGAGAGAATCATCGATTAGCTGCCTCTTGCACACCCCTACTGGGGATTTGCCCACAACCAAGGTACATGCCCTTGACTGGAATCGAATCCAGGATCCTTCGGTCTGCAGGCTGACGCTCTATCCACTGAGCCAAACTGGTTTTGGCTAATATGGCATTTTATTGTTTAAATGTATTTTCCTATCACTGTCATTTAATCTCTATTTTATTAAAAAATATTGCTTTTACTTCATAGTTAATAAGCTATAGTTGTTTCTTTAAATATAAAACATGAAAATTTTACTATTTTAATATACATTATCATAAACTATTAAATAGAACAATTATAATGATAGCTGACCTTTACTAAGCACTTTTATTTGACAACTATTGTGCTAATTACTTTATAATACATTATTTCACTTATTTGTGTATAATCTACACTGATAAAAGAGAAACATGCAAATTAACCATCACTCTGCTATACCTACAAGCCATGCCCACCAGCCAATCAGGAGCAAGTATACAAATCAACCCCACTAAGATAGCAGCTGAAGCAGGAGGCTAGGGTTGCCCTGGCAATGGAGGAAGCCAAAGTTCTCGCCCTGGCCGGACCTGGCCTCTGCTCAAGGCTATAAAGTTTCAATTATAGAATATAAATAAATCCTAGATACTCGCTTCCAGCTGGCCCTGGCCTCTGTTTAAGGAGGTGCTGAAAAATAAAAAAAGAAAGAAAGGAAAAAAAGGGGGGGACTTGGGTTACTTTGGGGGTGGGACGGGAGGTGATCAGCTAAGATGGGATGGCAGGGGGTAAGTAGACCACCAGGGGGGCCAGTTAGGGGTGAGAAGGCTATCAGTGGGGGTCAGTTGGAAGTGATCAGGACAGCAGTGGGGAGGGCAGTTTGGAGTGAGCAGGCCAGCAGAGGTGCAGTTGGGAGTGAGAAGGCTGACAGGCAAAGTGGTTAGGGGCAATCAGGCAGGCAGGTGGGCAGGTGAGCAGCTGGAGCCAGCAGTCTCAGATTGTGAAAGGGATATCTGACTATTTACTGGCACAATCCCTGTAAACCCACAGTAGGACATCCTTCAAGGGGTTCCAGATTTGAGAAGGTGCAGGCCAAGCTGAGGAACACCCCCTTGCCCACTGTGCATGAATTTTGTGCACGAAGCCACTAGTATATAATACAACAGAATATGTTGATGATAGTGGGTGGGAAAATATTATGCCCAGAATTGGCTGAAAGGTCTTTGGAGAGCTAAATATGAGAAAATGTGCAACAGGATAGGAAGTCATTTTTTTGATCATCCTAGAAGAAAATCAATGAAAGGCAACATCCAACAGAGTTAAATATGTGTTCTTCCTTACCAAGGGCCTGGAGAGTCTGAGTGCAGTTCACTGAAAAGTGACCCCTAGTTTCCAGGAGGGGTGGAGAGTGGTTAGGATGGGCTGTTCCATTACAGCTCAAGTAATGAAGAGAAATATATGATCTATCAAAAAGGAGAAATAGACTGGCCAGAGTGGCTCAGTAGTTGAGCTTTGACCTATGAGCCAGGAGGTCACAGTACCGTTCCTCCAGTTGTGGGCTCAATCCCCAGTGTCAGGTGCAGGAGGCAGCTGATCAATGATTCTCTCTCATCATTGATGTTTCTATCTCTCTTTCCTCCCCCCTTCCTCTCTGAAATCAATAATAAAAATGTAATTTTAAAAAAGGAGAAAGACTTGATGAACCAGAGGCAGAGCTAAGATGGAGTTTCCATCTGTCTTTGACACTGCACACACATAGACTCTGGATAAAGCTAAGAAGCTGACAAAAAACAAGTGCCCACCACATCCCTCCTGCCAGCCTAGAAAAATGAATAATGTCAGTGGTTACAGATGAGGTGAGTGCATTTTGCAGACCAATGTCACCTAGGAATCCTCAATATTTATATGCAGTCTCAACACTTAATGTTTAATATGTATATGTAATCTGTATGTTGATAATTACATTTCTTAGTATTATCATAAGAGTGCTTGCACCATATTCCAATATTCCCAGCAGTGCTGATAAAACAAAATATACCTCCTAGTATGATTCCATAAAACTAATTATTGGGGGGTGGGGAGGGGAGAAGGGGACTCATAAAAATTGCCCAGATGGAGATGCTATGTATGAAATTTAAACACATTTTTAGAAGATACTTAAATATAATATACTCCTAGATATCCCAATTGGCTATTGTATTTAAAAAAAAAACACACACAAAAACAACCTTAAACATTTGAAGATAAAGACAAAACAAATCTTTCTAGTTCTATTATTTGTAGCTTTTAGTTTATATTCTCCTTAAAAGTATCAAGTTGATGTCCTCTGAGATATATTTGTTGTATTTATCCTAAGGTAGAACTAATAAAAATCTGAATTTATTATTTAATTAACCTTGATTGGCCCTAATAAACATATAGATTATAAAATATTCTAAGTACCTAGTAATGGTTTCCCAACATTATCTGAAATAGTTGAAATGCACAATAAAATGGGCTGCTTTTATAAGAACAACTATAAAATCACATCTTTTGCAATAAAAATAAGACAAGTATAAAAAACATTTTAAGAGATTAGCCAATGTCACAATGTAAAAAGTAACTTAAACTAGAAAGCCAATAGAGATTTTTCACCTTTGATGAGTTGGAATAGACATAATCTTTATATACATATTTGATCTTTTACAGAGAGGAAGGGAGAAGGATAGAGAACTAGAAACATGGATGAGAGAGAAACATCTACCAGCTGTCTCCTGCACACCCCCCACTGGGGATGTGCCTGCCACCAAGGTACATGCCCTTGACTGGAATCGAACTCAGGACCTTTCAGTCCACAGGCTGATGCTCCTTCCACTGAGCCAAACTGGTTTTGGCTAGAAATAATCTTTTTTTGTATTCCTCCCACTAACTGCAGCCAAAATTCCTTGACATCATATATAATGCAAACTTATGAAGATTCTGAAATATACAGAAAATAAGGCAAACACTCTAGGGATCTTGTAATTGAAGAATGACATAGTGGTGAGTCCTTGGGCTTTGTTTTTGTTTTGTATATGCAGGATTTGGTTCTGGAGACGCCAACCACCCAGAAACAAAGAAGGCAGTAGGGATGAGTTAATGGTTGGACCAGATATAGCAGGCTAATTTTTAAGTTGATAGTTTTGTGTGACCTGGGAATGATTTTATAAATATACAAATGGCCCTTGACAGAATAAAGCTCCCCCACTCCTGCTTTATAATATTCTGTATCTCATCGGGGGTCTCCAGACTTGCCCAGGGAACAACAGGTCCAGTGATTATTAGAAGTGGATAATTAGAGCCCGGGAAATTACTTTAATCCATACACCTAAGGCAGGTAGTAATTTAATTTGCTGCTTTAATATCCCGTTATTCCCTACCTCCGATCCTTGTGGGCTATACAAAAGTTGGCACCTCCATTCAACTTCATGTTCTTTTGCCAAGCCTTGCATCTCATGATGCTTAAAATATGACCCTTGACCACTGTCTAATTGAGGAGGGTATCTCTGCACATAAGTACTCAACTTCTGTAATCTACTAATGGTGGCAGCCTGGTTTGCATGGGGACAGGAAAAAAAAAAAACTTGGATTAGTTTAGACACGGTATCCACACAAATCAAGGCATATTGATAACTTTCACTCAGAGGGAGGAGACAACAACATCTATTTGCTAATTTCTCACTGGTTGGGTATACAGGTGGATGGTCCCAAACTCCATTAGTAGTTGTCTTGGGCATTATTTAGAACACACAGGATATGCTGTTATCATAGTAACCAAACCACTGTAGTTCAAGGGTGATTGACATGCTTGACAATATGCCATCCCATCAGGCACTGCAGTGGCCACTGTTGCCATGCATCCAATCTGCTGTGTCTACTGCAGTGTCAGTTGTTTGGGCACATACCTGAGCTAGGCATCAGCTTACTGATTGCGAGGGGGTATCAGCACTCACGAGCCTGGAAGTGGAAGATAGTAAGGACTGCCTTAGGCACTTGTAGGCAAACCACAGAAGTCTTTGTACATATCCTGACCAGCCCTCCATTGTCCAAGTCATAGAATTAATCCCTGCAGAAGAGCCCAGCTGTCAGTGCAAAGGGTTAACAGCCAGACCTCCTGAGCAGCCAAACCTCCCCAAGTTCAGCCACTGGCTGATGAAGCTCATTTCTGTTTCCATCCAGATGGTGTCAGTGTTGGGCTGAATAGTCACCTGAGTCCACGTGGGCTAGACCGGTCAGTACATAGGTAACAGAGGGAATTTTCCACATTCCCTGTCTACAGGCCACAGGGGACAACACAGGATGGTGCCCAGGCATTTGAAGGATCTGAATACTCTAGGGTGCCCGGTAGCACCCACATTTCTGGAAACAGTGTGTTGGTAGACTGGATGATCCTCTGCTATAATAGGCATACCACTTAGTCAATGTGGGAGTTTGAGCCGTGTCAGGGGGAGGTCAGTGGAACATATTCTCATCCCACCCTTGGTAGGAAGAGAAGTTCCTACAATGATAGACTGTCCTTTGTGAGGGTTTCTACCTGGAGGAGTGCTGTGTGCCCTACTAGGACCCGTGGATTTATTGAGATATGTCAGGTTTCTGACCTCTTCTAGAGCTGGAAGCAAAATCTTAGCTGAAATAAGTCAGTCATAGAAGGACAAACATTACATGATTCCATGTGTATGCAGTATTTAAAGTAGTCAAACAGATATAGAAAGTAGAATGATGGTTGTTTGTTGGCTAGGAGAAGAAGAAATGGAGAATCGCTGTCCAGTGTTACATAGTTCAAATCATGCAAAATAAAATAAAATAAAAACTTGAGATATCTGCTATAACACCCTGTGGCTATAGTGAATAATACTGTACTTTACCTATGAAACTTGTCAAGAAGGTAGATATCATGCAAAAAATGTTAAATTGTCACTGAAAATATTCTTCTAGATCAGTGCTGCTCAAACTGTGGTTAACAAACTGGTGCCAAGAAGAAACTCTTTGTTAAGGCTTTGCCACAAGGAAAGAGCTTGGACACAGTACACCATGGCACTAAGCATTGCATTTCAGATATGTGACAGTTCCTTAGCAAGACATCGTTGAAGAAAGCAATACATTGAATTACATTTTGGATCAAGTTTCTTACCTCTTAGTGCGGGGACTGGCTAGTTTGAGTAGTGCTGTTACTTTTATTCTGAAGGAAACACCTGCATTGTAAAACTGTCATAGCTTATACTATTATGCTTTTGATTCAGGACATTTGAAGGTATAGTAGACATTATTTCACAAATTTGAAAATATTTAAATACTGCTAGTGATCCATGTCTAGCAACTTAAAAATGCCCATTTATATTATCTGTCAACAAAAAAAGATTTTCAAAAGAATACTCAATTCTGAATCCTTGTGAGTCATTCCAAGAATAAATCATCAAATGGAAAAATTACAACTTGAGCGGCAGGATGACTACCCCTGTTAATTACTTCCTCCCGCAGGACCCAGGGAAGCTCTGCCTCAGGTGGGCACTGTGCTGAGGTATAGGCAGTAATGGCATTTTCAGAATACCTCAAAGAAAAATTTTAAAATCAAGTTTTTTGATGTTGGTTTGTTTTGTCTGATATCCAGAAACAAGGTCATTAACTTTGGCTACAGACATCAAAGAAACAACCGATTACCATCCATGTCCTGTATTCCAGGGAAAACTATGTCCAAGCCTAGCCTTACATTTAATGACCAAGTGAATGCTCTAACTCAGTGGTCGGCAAACTCATTAGTCAACAGAGCCAAATAGCAATATTACAACGATTTAAATTTCTTTTGAGAGCCAAATTTTTTAAATTAAACTTCTTCTAACAACACTTCTTCAAAATAGACTGGCCCAGGCTGTGGTATTTTGTGGAAGAGCCACACTCAAGGGTCCAAAGCACCGCATGTGGCTCGCGAGCCACAGTTTGCCGTCCATGACTCTAACTAGAAACACCATAGGATTCAGAACTGAGTATACTTTTGAAAATCTTTGTTGTTGACAGATAATATAACTGGGCATTTTTAAGTTGCTCGACGTGGAGTCACTAGCAGTATTTAAGTCTTTTCAAATTCGTGAAATAATGTCTGTTATACCTTCAAATGTTCTGAATCCAAAGCATAGTAATGTTAGCTATGACAGTTTTACAACTCAAGTGTTTCTGAAATACCCCAGGCAACCTCAGGAGTGTCCTGAACATAGTGTATTTTTTCTGTGTGCCTGCTGAATTGAGATAGCTTGGTGTCATGGAAACAGCAGGGATATGGGGACATGAAAATTGTGTTGTAGGTTTGACCTGATGGAACCAGTTGTGTGACCTGGGTAAATTATTAGTTGATTTTATACTTTGATATCCTCTAACATAAAATTTGGGGATGGAGAAATAACACACTAAATTGCCTCTAAAAAGATTCTACTTATATTGCTTTGTGACCCAGTAAATACCATTAACCCATTTTCCTGTTCAATCATTTCCTCACTGATCTCCATCCACATTTTGCATTTTAAACATTTGAACTGAGTACATTTTAAAGATCTTATTGCCTTTATTTAACAATTCATGAACTGGACAACAGATAGAAGGGAGCTGTGGGGAGCTGCACAGAATGAAAGACCCTTGTAAGTAGAAGAGAGCAGGACAAAGAGGTTATGCCAGGCAAAAAAAAAAGCAAATCCGTTATTGCACGGTCACTTTTTTTTTAGGGGATGACTGGAGTCTACCAAGCAGATTACCTTACTGATGCTGATCAGCTGACTCCTAGTTGACTGGTTTAAGATTTGATTTCTGGGAGAGCCAACATTTTAATTAAGCTAGGCCCTGGTTTGGTGACATGTGGCTTAGAACAAGCAACTTTGTTTATGGATTGTTGTCTTGTTTCTGGCATCTAAATCCTCCAGATAGGCCTTCCTAAAATATTTTTGATCATTTATTAATATTATTAAAATTAAAACAAGAAAAGACAAACAGAAGCTCTCTACCATGCATGAAGTAAAAGTTAAAATCCAGACATCCAGACTTTCAGTACGGCTTCACAAAATCCCCATGAATCATCATCAGGCATTGTTCCCCATGACAGCAATCTAGCCTGACAGCTCCTGCCAACCCCTGGGCATGGCTAAGCTCTGCTTCTGTGCTTTTGGTTCATAACATTCCTTCCACCTAGAATGCCACTCCTTTTATCTTCTTTTCACATTTTTTTTTCCTGCCAAAAATAGCTCACAACATTGCATGCTCACTCATACGAGCAAATATACTAACGCTGTCACTGCACACTCTCATTTTTATTTCTCACAATAACCTTCTCAAAGTAGGCCCATTTCACTAAAAAAGAAACTGAGAAACAAAGAGGTTAAGTACATTTTCCAATGTCAAGCAGATAATAGAGTAGAAAAATGGAGAAAACAATTTATATTGTAAGTGGAATGCATATATAAGCTTCAATGAGAGACCAAAGATAAGTCAGCAGATTGGTTTTTAAGATTGCAGCAATAATGTGCTTCAAAATGATTTACATTTTACAAAGGGCTTTCATAATCCTGTCCTGTTTCATTTTATTGTCTTTTTCTTAATTTACTATCAGCAGAACTTTAAGTTTGGGGAAATGAAGTTGTAATGGGTGAGGGCACCATTTGAAAACTCAGTTACTTTACAATTTGAATACAAAGCTTGAAATAATATGATCATTTCATATTTTTTTTGGTTGTAGTAAAAATTATAAACCCTGCTTTAATTTTATTTATTTGTTTTTCTTTATGTTTATTGTTAACACATTACAAATGTTCCCATTTCATCCCCTTTGCCCGCCTCCACCAAGCCCATGCCCCACCTTCCTTTTGACTATCACCACATTGTTGTCCGTGTCAATGGGTTATGAGTATATGCTCTTTGGCTAATCCCTTCACTTTTTTTTCATTCAGTTTCCCTTTTCTCCCTCCCTAATGACAGTTGACAGTCTATTCTATGTATCCATGCTTCTGGTTCCATTTTGTTTGCCTATTTATTTTGTTCATTAGATTCTACATATAGGTGAGAACATGTGGCATTTGTTTTTCTCTGACTGGCTTATTTCACTTAGCACAATAATCTCCAGGTCCATCATGTTGTCACAAAAGGTAAGATCTTCTTCTTCTTCTTCTTCTTCTTCTTCTTCTTCTTCTTCTTCTTCTTCTTCTTCTTCTTCTTCCAGCTGAGTAGTATTCCACTGTATAAGTGTACCATAGATTTTTCATATATATATATATATATATATATATATATATATATATATATATAATTGATTTCAGAGAAGAAGGGAGAGAGAGAGAGAGAGAGAGAGAGAGAGAGAGAGAGAGAGAGATCAATGATGAGCACCATTGATTGGCTGCCTCCTGCACAGCTCCCACTGGGAATGGAGCCCGCAACCCAGGACTTTGGCCTTGGCTGGAATTGAACCCAGGACCCTTTAGTTCAAAGGCCGATGCTCTATCCACTAAGCAAAACCAGCTACCATTGCTGTTTTATTCAGTCATCTACTGATGGGCACTTGGATATTTCAGATTTTGGCTACTGTAAATAACACTGCTATGAACACAGGGGTGCATATATTATTTTTAATAGGTGTTTTGGGATATTTAGGATATACTCCCAGAAGTGAGATTGCTCAGTCAAAATGCAGTTTCATTTTTATTTTTTTGAGAAAACTTCATACTGTTTTCCACAGTGATTGCACCAGTCTGCATTCCCATCTCCCACCGATAGTGCACTAGGGTTCCCTTTTTTTCCTCTTCTTTAAAAAGAAAAAAAAAATCCTCACTCAAGGGTATTTTTCCACAGATTTTTAGGGTGGAAGAGAGACGGAAAGACAGAGAGAACATCCATGGGAGAGAAATACATTGTTTGGTTGTCTCTTTCATTAGCCCCAACAAGGACTCAAGCAGGGGAGGAGCCTACAACCGAGGTGTATGCTCTTGACCAGAATCAATCCCGGGACAGACCCCTTTGTTCACAGACCTAGTCTCTATCCACTGAGCCAAACCAGCTAGGGCTAAAGTTTCCTTTTATCCACATCCTCACTATGACTTATTGTTTGTTGACTTACTGATGGTAGCCAATCTGGCAGGCATGAGGTGATATCTCATTGTGACTTTAATTTGCATCTCTCTGATGATTAGTGATGTTGAGCATTGTGTGTGTGTGTGTGTGTGTGTGTGTGTGTGTGTGTGTATCTATTGGCCATCTGTTTGTCCTCTTTGGTATGACTATTTGTCTATTCAGATCCTTTGCCCATATTTTAATTGGGTTGTTTGTCTTCCTGATGTTGATTTGTATAAGTTCTTTATATATATTTTGGACATTAACTCCTATCAGATGTGTCATTGGCAAATACATTATTTCTAGAGTAGGTTCCCTTTTCACTTTATTGATGGTTTCCTTTCCTTTCCTTTTAGTTTGATGTAGTCCCATTTGTTTATTTCTTTCTTTGTTTTCATTGCCCAAGGAGATATATTGGCAAAAATATTGCTATGAAAGATACTTGAGATTTAACTGCCTGCTTTTTTTCCCCTAGAATTTTTATGTTTTTTTTTTTTTAGAGATTGAATTCTTAGAAATTTAGAATATGACTGCTGAATTTTAAATATATATAGAATAAAAGAAGAGTTGAAAGATAAAGTCTAATATTCCAGAAGGTAGAACAAGATGAAACATGAACATAATAAAAGCAATATAAAGGATAAATCCAATTAATCAATGAAGAGCCAAAGAAAAGAACAGAAATATGTCAGAGTATCAAAGGAAGTGTGAGGGCAACTTGTGCCTAGAGGGCATTTTTACAAAAAGCAGAGAACGCAAAAATAAATGAGACTTGCATATTTGTAAGGTCTTTGAGGTGAGAGGTTATAAAGACTACAGCTATTTTCTTTCTACATTTATGAGAGTCTATAAGTAAGACGCATGTCTTTTAATCCCCTGAATTTTTTTAAAATATAAAAAAATAAGCTTGTAAATATCTGGTCTTATGTTTAAGGGAAAATGAAGCAATCCACCAGATGTTCAGAGAGAAACATAAACCAGATTCTCATTCCTAACCCTCAGAGGGAACCAGTCCTGCTGACACCTGGATCTCGTACCCGTACTCCAAGTTTCCAGGACTGTGAGGCAATAACGCTTTGTTGTTTAAGCCACCAATCTGTGGTACTTAGTTACACCACCCCTAGCAGACTAATACACTACCTGTCCATTCTACTCTTAGTTATTTATCTAAGAAAAATGAAAATATATGTACAACAAAGAATTCTACAAGGATGAGCATGTCAAGTTTATTTATCATAGCCTGAAACTAAAAAGAGCTTAAATATTCATCAGCAGGTTATTGGATACATATATTAACTTTGGCATGTTTATACAATGAAATATTATCCAGCAATTAAACGAACACACTACTGATACACATCACAGGATTGAATACATTTTTAAAAACCCAGAGTCAGGAATAAAAATTAGGTCTTACGGTAATGATTCCACTCATATGAAATTCTGGAAAATGCAAAACTAATATATATAGTCAGAAATCCAATCAGTGTTTGGGAGAACAGAAGTGGAGGAACTAACTGGGGAAGGGTACCAAGGGACTTTTGGTGGTGATGGAACTATTCTTTGGTTATGGTGGTGCTTATAGTTGTCAAAACTCCTTGAACCTTTCACTTAAATTGAAACCTATATTGGTGGGTAGTACATTTCAATTAATTTGATTTGTAAGACTACATTGTTAGTAAAGAAAAAAAATTAAAAATACTCAAGATGGAGAGAATAAATAGGTAAGCAATAGCAATGGCTTTTTAAAATTCTTCATGTTATATCGTTCATTTTATGATGCAGCATAGTGAAATCTCTAGTTCTATAAACTCATTTTTAATGGACATAGGATTTCTGGCATTGTCTCAAAGCTGTCACATAGAAGGATGTTTAGTGTTGTGTCCCTAAGCTAGAAAACTGGGAAATAGGTTGGAAATAAACTCAAGTATAATTTTTAAAAATACATTGTTTGCTCTGGAGATTTGGGTTTTGGATAGGAAAGGGCTGCTTTCCATTTAGAGTTTGTTAACATTGTACAGTGTTTTTGTTTTGAAAAAACATATTTTTTATTGATTTCAGAGAGGAAGGGAGAGAAGAGAGATATATAAACATCAATGATGAGAGAGAATCATTGATTGGCTTCTTCCTGCATACCCCCTACCTACTGGGGGATCAAGCTCATAACCCTGACATGTGCCCTGACCAGGAATGGAACTGTGATCTCCTGATACATAGGTCGATGCTCAACCACTGAGCTACACCAGCTAGACTGTACAGTGTTTGGTCTTATGTAATACTAGAGGCTCAATGTACGAAATTCGTGCAAGGGGCTTGGCCCTTGCAGACCCAACTTTATCCGGAAGGTCTGGTCTAATTAGCATAGTATGCTTTTATTATTATAGATTTTGCCTATCTAAATTTATACTCGAAATGGTAAATTTAGGTGTGGCCTCATTTTCAAATTTCCATCCCCTTGGCCAGTGTTTCCCAAACTTTTGACATATGTGTGCCCCTTCTATAATTTTCATAATGCTAAGTACCCCTCATTAAAAAAATGGATGTATTTTAATAACAATCAAAATATATTTATTTTTATTTTTGAAGTACATACACAAAATAATAATAAACAAAAAATAAAATTATCCATAATAACATATAAATAAAAGTTATATTATAAATAATATTTATTTGGATCAACAAGAAGGATGAAATTGACTTGACTCATGAGAACGTATAATTAGGCGCAGCTAAGCACGGTGCAGTGCATATCCCCACCAAACTCTTCCTGTACTCCTGGGGGTACGCACACCACACTTTGGGAAACACTGCCCTTGGCTATAATTGTTTCTCTTTAGGAGAAGTGATTGTGGCGGTTATTCTAGAAATATCTTCTGACAGAGGCAACTATATCCCAGTGCTTTCTGTTAGAACTTTAAATTAGTATTTTCAAACTTGGTTGCACATGCAATCACCTCAAAATTATTACACCTGAATCCAATACCTATTTAATTATTTTTAATTACCCAGAAAAATGAATTTTAAAAATAGTCCTAGTTGATTAACATGTGAAACCAATCCCTGGGGCATTTACCAGTGTTGCTGTGTGACCCATACCCTGCAATCAGTTAGTAGCCGCTCAGTGTTTCATAACTGCAGGTGCCTCTAGTCTTCATCTATCAATTAGTTGATTTCTGTGGATGAAAGACATCTCAATGAGGTTTTTTTTTTTTGTATTTTTGTTTGTCTTTTGTTCTTGTTGTGTTTTTTGTGGTTTTTTTTGGGGGGGTATTCCAATTACCCCTTTTAACAATGCTTTATCTGAGGTTTTTACTTTTAGTCCTAGAGTTGTGAAAATGGTTGCTGTGGAGATAGAAAATTATCAGTCAAAATTTAAAAAAACCAACAACAACAAAAGATTATCCTAGTACTATAAATTTCTAAACTACATTCATGTCCAGTATAAATTCCTCTGGCTCATCTCATCATAAAATATTTAGGAATATCATGGCACAGGCATTCCATAGTGATTTTCCTTAATGTAAATAACAGTTTTATCCTCAAAATTAATTATTAAAAATTAATTAATTTTAAAAATAATTTTAATAAACTTCTAGTTGGATGTTATTCATTCCTGACTGATCACATTCTCAATGTGTTGCTATGGACTTGTTTCCCTACCAAATTCATGTATTGAAGTGCTAACCCCCAGGGTCTCAGAATGTACCGTATTTTTCAGACCATAAGACGCACTTTTTCTCCACCAAATAGTGGGAGGAAAAGTGCCTGCGTCTTATGGTCCGAGTTGCAGAGCGGCAGCGGGTCCCCTGGGACCTTCCGTGTCCCTGGGGACTGCATCATCCCTCCCCCGCCCCGTATCCAGGCTTCTCAGTAATCCACTGAGATACTGGCAGAGTGGCAGCAGGTCCTCCCTCACCTTCCTTACGGAAGCCGAAGTGTGCAGGAAGGCGCGATGCTGCTGTACTGTGTCACCGCCGTGTCCTATTGGAGGATAGCATGTAGTAGGCGGTGTTACAGTACACAGCAGTGCGCATGCCCCTCACTCCAGTCATCGGCTTCTGAGGTAAAATGTCATACCAAATGAGCTTCATGAATTCTGACTCTAGCGAAGAAGAGTTCTTGGGGTTTTCAGAAGACTAGAGTACTCAAACCTTTGTCTTTATGTGTTAATGACAGTGATAATGGTTCTCAATGCCACTGTTGACTGCTGTTCAGTTTATATGGTTCAAATATTATTCTGTTATACTTTATTAAATATTTTATTACACTATTTGGTTCAGAATATTTTTTTTTCCTATTTTTCTCCTCTAAAAACCAGGTGTGTCTTATGGTCGGGTGCATCTTATGGTGCGAAAAATACGGTAACTGTATTGTGGACATTTTAAAATAAGGTCATTAGAGTAGGCCCCAATCCAGTATGGCTGGTCTCCCTGTAAGGAGAGATTAGGGCTCAGACACATAGTGGGAAGACCACCTGATGGCACAGAGATATGACAACCAACGGCAAGCCAACAAGTGAGGTCTCAGAACGAACTATCCCTGCTGACACCTTGATCTCTGGCTTCTAACAGTAAGAACTGTGAGAAAGTACCTGTTTAAGACACTCTGTAATAGCAGCCCTAGCAAACTAATGTAGTGGTTCTCAACATCAGCTGTAGGTTCAACAGGATCACCTGTAGGTACAATAAAAATGAAATAATGCCAATGCCAATTAAATCTTAATAAGAGGGGGGGGTGGGTGTGGGCTGACCATTTTTAGAAAGTTCTCCATGTGATTTTTAAATGACTAAGGACATCCTTACATTTAATGGACTCCTTTCTGCAACAGCCAGCTGCACAGATGCCTGGTGAGAGTAACTTGAAATTGATAAACAACATCGCACGTTCTTTACCATCTATTCGGGTTCTATTTATGAATTTGGCAAGAATATTCCTTAAATTATTTAGTGTCTATCCCTCATGTGGTGGAAAACAAAAGTGAAAAGGTTTACATTTTTGTTATCCAATATTGAAATAAACTTCTTCTTGTGTGGCTTGGGCAGACACTTTATTTATTCCACTGGAATATTTCCCTTAAGAGACAGATCTCCATATGCTCCTATTTTCTCAATGTAATATCAGAGTCCCAGAGAAAACATAAATGCCAAGATTTTAAACAGCTTCATGGTTATTTTGAGGATAAATGCCAATTATTAATTTAAAGCTTCTAAAATTCTTTGGTTTGATTTCTTTAGAGAGAAAGTGAATGTCAAATGTAAAGGGAGAGAAAAAAACCCGGAAACAGAAAAAGGATGCAAATAAGGAAGCTATAGCTGCAGCAACTAACTACAGCAGGAACTATGTGTCCAAAAATGCCATTTAAAATTTAGTTTTTTCCAAACTATTTCCAAACATGTTCTGCTGCTTGCTGGACTAAAAATAGGAAAAGCACAAGCCACGTATCAATAACTGTCTTCAGTGGGGGAGGGGGGGAGAGGAGGGCGGTCCCAGAAATTAACAATTATAACTTGGAATAAAAATCGCCTAGAGATCTCTGCTTGGTCCTGCTAATGAGTCTGACACAACACAAGACACAGGGTTCAAGACCAGAAAATCAAATGCTAGAACAGCTGGTTTAGATTCAAATCCCACTTTTTCTTTTTCTTGGTTTGTGACCTTGGGAAAATGATTATTATTTTAATTTCTGGGTAGCTTGTGTTACCTCAGTGATGTGTGTGTGTGTGTGTGTGTGTGTGTGTGTGTGAATTCATTCAAGGCAATAATAAACACTCAATGTTAGTTTCTATCAGACACACCATCTATTACAACAATGAAAAAATTCTGCATTCTTTTCTACCTTACAATATATTACTTTGGTACTAGACCTATATTTTTCTTTTCTATTCCGTTTACTTTTCCCTTTTCACTGTCTTTCATACTGGTAATATTAGAAATTTATGTTTCATTTGTTACTATTCTGTATTGAACACAGAACAGCATGGTTTCATTTTAGTCTTCACTAGAAGTTACCCCCATTAGTAATATCTTTTAAAAATATATATATTTTATTGATTTTTTACAGAGAGGAAGAGAGAGGGATAGAGAGCTAGAAACATCGATGAGAGAGAATCATTGATCAGCCACCTCTTTCACACCCCCCACTGGGGATGTGCCCGCAACTAAGGTACATGCCCTTGACCGGAATCGAACCCGGGACCTTTCAGTCCACAGGCCGACGCTCTATCTACTGAGCCAAACCGGTTTCGGCCCCATTAGTTATATCTTGAGAGTGAAGCTCCTGCTATTGACAATCGCAGTCATCTTACATGTCATCCATCATGTCACCTTAGAAGGAAAAAGTAACTCTGAGATGATTGGTGGTTAAGGTAAAGAAGGAAAATTGGAAAAAGTAGTGTCAAAGGTCTCAATAAATAGAGCAACTATTCTCCATTTATTAAAGAAACTGCTCTACTTTACCAACTTGACCCACTCAGCCAGCTAACCCTTATAATTAATCCCTCAATTTTCCCCACTGGAACATCACTTGATTCATCACCTCATGAACTGGCCATAATAAAACCTCACTCTAGTCTAGACTAACACCAGGGTCAGCTGGTTAACTGTTATGACTTATATATCTCTCTCAATATTTTGCCCCTTTCACTCTCCTATTATTTCTATAGTTTGCAAGCTTTAAATTTTTAATTATCCGTTTTTATCTGTAACATATTTAACATTTGAACATATTACATGTGGAACAAGACTTTACATAGTCATCTTTCTGTTTTACATGTACCTGTTACAGGTATGTTTCTTTTATTCAGAGAGTTATAGTACCTATGTCTGTTATAGATCCTAGAACAGTGACAGGCATATAGAAGGCTCATAGTAATCTTGATTTTATAAGTATTCATTTAAAGTGAAGGATAACTAAAAAAATCACTGGTGTCATTACTTGGTATTTCTTTTATTTTTATATTTTTATTTTTTTAATATTATTTTATTAAGGTATTATCTGTACATAGCTTACCATTGCCCCCCCCCCCCACCTCCCATTTATGCCCTCCCTCCCCAGAGTTCTGTGTTCATTGGTTGTACTTATGTTCATGCATACCAGTCTCTCGGTTGTTCTCCTATCTCCCCTCAGTTCTCCTTCCCCTCCCGGCTGTCATTTGACAATCTGCTTGTTTTATGGTGACCATCTCAGGACCCCATGAATAGAATCCGCTCCTCATTTGGCAGTCTGCTTGTTTTATGGTGACTATCTCAGGACCATATGAATAGAGTCCGCTCCTCCTCTGGTTTTCACAGCCCCTTCCCCTGGGTCCCACTGCTTCCCCTGGGACACTCGGCTCACCCGGGGCACACGGCCCCCTGGGACACTCGGCTCACCCGGGGCACTCGGCCCCCTGGGTCACACGGCTCACCCGGGGCACTCGGCCCCCTGGGACACACGGCTCACCAGGGACACCCTTCCCCTTTGGGGGGTACGGCTCACCCGGGGCACATGGCCCCCTGGGACACTAGGCTCACTCGGGACACCCTTCCCCTTTGGGGGGTACGGCTCCCCCGGGACACACAGCCCCCTGGGACACTCGGCTCACCAGGGACACACGGCCCCTCTAGGGTGTTGGGGTCGCATATTGGAGGCGCCGTGCTAGCTCCTTGCTAGCATGGCGGGCAGGCTGGGACAGCTGCAGTTGTGCTGAGATGGTTGCAGGCGGGGGGACCACCTTCAAAGTTGTCTCGTTCGGTGTGGGAGCGGAGCAGCTGCAGACATGGAGGCTAAGTTCTGAGGTTGCCCACTCCCTGAGCCCAAGGCGTGGTGAGCTCTGTTCTCGGTGTATTTCCTTTATTCGCGGCGGCAGTGGCGGGTGGCGGTGCCAGGTGCAGCATTGACGGTCGCTCCTGTGGTTCAATTACCACTGTAGTTTTAAAGTTCACATGGCGGTGGTGGTGAGAGCTTCGGCTCGGCCATGTGGCATCGGAGGATGGGCTCGCCTAGGTGGCTAATGGAAGGCGCCGTGCCATTTCCTCACCAGCGCACTCCATCTCCCTCCCAGCATGGTGGATGTGCTGGGAAGATTGTGGGCGGCCTGTGATGGCTGCATGGGGAGAGTCAGCCCTCAATGGTGTCCTCTTTGTTGCGGATGTGGAGCTGCTGTGGATGCAGAGGCTAATTTCTGAAGCCACACTCTCTATGAGCCCGGGGTGTAGTGAGCTCTGATTTCGGTGGATTCCTATTCTTGGGGGCGGTGATGGGTGCGGCAGCGATGGTAGCTCCTGTGGGTCAATTTCCCCTGTAGTTTTAAAATCCGCATGGTGGTAGTGTCTGATGCTTTGGCCTGGCCATGCAGCAGCGGAGAGAGGATTCTCTGGGTCTGCCAACGGAAGGCGCAACGCCAGCACAGCGCGCGCGAAGGCCTGGCAGACCAGGCAGCGGGCGGTGGCAGCAGTGGAGGCCGCGGGATCCGCGGGTGTGGCGCAAAGGCAGGGCTGAGCTGGTCGTGGGCAGTGGCGGAGAGTCCCCGCGATGTCTTAGTCTTTCAGACTTAGTGGAACGCTTCCCCTGAGCCAGGACAAGCAGCACCACCACAAATATTGGCCAGCTCAGTGCTGCCCCTCTACAGGTGACAGTAGGGGCATCCTCACCTCGGTAGGCCTTTGCTCTTGGATGTCTTATGGTATTTCTTTTAATAAGACACTATAGTATTTCTTTTTTTAACAGATACCATTGTCCTTAATAGATCTGGTTCTATATTGGTTTGGTCTTAGTCATGATTAGAGATGAAGTTCATCCCTTATAGACAAAAGCTCTAGACCTACTCCCAACATGTAAGAAAAATGATCTATTGTTTTTGAGTCACTAGTTTTATTTTATGCATATTAATGTAGTGATAGAATGTATAGTAGTATTAATTTGGTTGCCTACAAATTACATGTGGAAAGAAATATTTCCTGTTTTACTTGGTCTCGCTAAACAATACAATGTAATAAGAACATGTTTCTTACATAGTTAGTAATTTTATGTTTCTTTCAAAATTTATTTTTGTCCAATTGCCTGATTGTCTCGAGTTGAATATTAAGTGTGCAGCATACAAAAACTTGGCTGGATAGATGAAAGAGTAGCCCAGTTACTATAAGCTCCACTGAGTGATTCATTACTTACTTACATTTATAAACCTGGGAGGCATTTCATAATGTGCGACTTCTTAAAAGTAATAAAATATCATGATGTGGAAAGAAAATAAACTTTTCATTTGGGGTAGATAAATTAATGTTCCCTGATCACAACCACATTTATTATCCTGTCTATTTCAATATATTAATAGGGATTTTCTAGTCTAATTTTTACTGGGATTGTAAATGTCCATGTTTCCAAACCCAAGTGATTGGGAAATCAGGAGACCATGAAAAGTACCCTCAGTCAGAATATACATTATTTCCCATTTTCAAAACTGTAAGAAAGAGTTGAATAAATGAAATAAAAAGTTTGTTTATAATAATGGGCTTTATTAAAAAGATAGAACATTTTAAATCAAATTTAATTAAATCCTAAGGCTATAGTTACAATTGTATCTACCTATGCAGGGTTTTCTCCATAAGTGATATTTGCTGAAGTAATATTGGAACATCTAAATTTTCTCATAGAATAATATCTCATAAAATGATATCACAACTAAGTTTGTTTTTTTTAAAACATATGGACCACTGTAATGTTCCCAGTATTAAGCTGCCATTTTTTAGTTAATCAGGGTTATTGACTGAGAAGATTGAAAAATACTTACAATAGAGATTTATTATTAATAAATTTTCCTAATTTCTTTTGGTAGCAATAACATTAAAACTTCACATTTCTCTAGTTATCATAGCATGTAGACCAAGAGGAAAGGGATTAAAATTACCTATGGACTCACAAACAGCATAATTAAGAGTGAGAGGGTACTGCAAGATAAAAATTACCTGTAATTATGGATAAACACATAAGACCAGTGCAATCGTCTCCAGAATCTACAGCAGAGCAGAGTCAAGCAGAAATGCGTGGGAGGGAGAAGAGTAAAGCAGGGTTATAATGATACTAGAATATAGATAATATA
Source organism: Vespertilio murinus (assembly GCA_963924515.1). Taxonomy (NCBI): domain Eukaryota; kingdom Metazoa; phylum Chordata; class Mammalia; order Chiroptera; family Vespertilionidae; genus Vespertilio; species Vespertilio murinus. The sequence continues at coordinate 157,571,309 of OZ004705.1, read as the reverse complement.
TGCTAGGATTCATCTCCAGAAAAAGAGAGTGGAAGTACTGGCAATAGGCCTGAGATCTGGAGCATTAGAGCAGGAGCTATAAGGTAGTTAAAAAAAATTAGTATTAGCAATTGCTTGGCATTAGAGGTGATAGCTGTGATAAGAAGAGAAGGAAGCATTCTAGAAGGAGGAGGTAATCCTGGGAAAGTTAATGGTTCAGGTGAAGGAGGGCAGTGTCAAAATATTTCACAAAAACATAGCACAAAAACCCCATTTGTTAAAAAACGGCTCCACTATACAAATGGGGGAAAAGAATTGTGTACTAAGATATGGAATAAGATATCAAAACTCCTTCATTTATTTAATCTTATACTATCTTCAAATATTGTGGGTTCAGGGAAATCCAATACATATAAGATAAACCAAAGGAAGAATTCAACTTTTATATAAAGTTGTAAGAAGAAACAAGGAAATAAGAAACACATCATTTGAACAATAATTTTTAAAATCCTTTTTTGTAAAGCCCCTTTTAGTAAGGCTTTGAATAAGAAGAGGAAAATTATCGTGCAATATTCTAATAAGACTTAAATGTCATTGTACATTAAAGAGCACCAGAAACTAAAATTTTTTTAAATATTTCAAAATAAGAATGGATACATGACAGACAGATGAGAAATAAAATGTGAGCTCAAAATATTAAAATAAAAGATACAATCTTCTCAGATTAAGAAAACTAAATTTCAAGATATACAAAGGAGTACAGGCAAGGTCAAAAATACAATAAGTATCAGAGAGGATAGAAGTAAAAAGTGTGAAGAAAATTCAAGCTAAATGAAGAAAGACATAAAACAGAAGACAAAGCAATAGAGAAGATTAACAGAAAACCAAAACAGAAATGACCTTGAAAACCATAATTCAAGGATACCTCCTCAAAATAATATATGAACTGAATTTACATATTTTCAAAGATGCATATGAATAAAACCATCATGTTTTTAAAAACGAAGAAACAAAAATCCTCTGGGTCTCCAGGCAAGTAGTTCTGAGTACTTACAAGGAAAGAATGTCATGCCAACATTTGATTTCTTGACAACCACATCACATTGAAAGCAAGAGAACAATGAGCAATAACCTAAAAAGAATTTTGCATTTAACCAAGCTGTCCTTCAAATAGAAAAGCTACAGAGAAAAATTAAACTTAAGGAAAATTGGACTAATGAGAGCTTTCTGAGGAGTCTAGTAGAAAACAAGCTTCACCTAGCCAAGAAATAATATCAGCAAAAAGCTGATTGAATTTGATGTTGCAGATTTAAGACTAAGAGAAATGTGGGATAAACATGAAAAAAATACTATGCAAATGTTATGTCCTCTTATAAATCTAAAAGGGAAATAGAATAAAAATACATGGGAAAAGAAGAAAGTAAAAATAGAAAAATCTCACTTATTGCTGTATAGATTAATAGGTGTAAGTCAAAAAATATTCTTTACAGATGACTAACCAAGTGTACAAGCCTAAACATGGAAAGTAATACATAATAATATAAAATACCAATAGAACAGAAACATAGGCCTTTTTTGTGCAAAAAAAGGTGATTCAATGTGTTTTGAAAAAGAAATAGACCCGTAGTGGAAAACACAATTAGTAAAAAAATGAAATAATATGACAGGACTGACACCAAACACATCAAGTATATTAGTAAATATAAATAGGCTTAACCTTAACTCTCTCTTTAAAGGAAAGTATGTTCTGGTTGATTTGGAAAGCAAAATAAATGATGCTATATAAAAAAGGTGCCTTTAGAACAAAGTGATTCAGAAAGGCTAACATAAAAGGTGAGTAAATGTATATCAGGCAAATAACAACAACAAAAAAATACAGAAGGCATTCAGATCTCAATGTCTAATAAAGCAGAATTCAGGCCAAACAGATTACAAGGGGAAATAACGACTATTCATAATGCTAAAGGGCCCAATTTGCAATGATGGCAGAATCTCTGTGTACTAAATAACATAGTAACAGCTTTAATAAAATAGGGTATGCAAACAGAAACAAGTAATATTGGGCAACTTTGGTGTGCCTTTATTCCCAGATAATTTGCATGGACACACAAAAATAAGAACACAGAAGAGCTTTTCAGGTACACATAGAATATTAACAAAAAAATTATACTGTGTTAACTCACAAAGAGAGCTTTGAGTTTTATAAAATAGAAATAATACATTAGTCACAGTGCCGTCCTATGTAATAAAGAGGTAATATGCAAATTGACTATCATGCCCTCGCATAAGATGGCTGCCTCCATGTGGTCATAAGATGGCCACCTTCATGTGGCTCCGTCACAATATTGCTATCACAAGATGGCTGACAGGGGAGGGCAGTTAGGGGCGACCAGGCCAGCAGGGGAGGGCAGTTAGTGGTGACAAGGCCAACAGGGAAGGGCAGTTGGGGGCAATTGGGCTGGCAGGGGAGTGGTTATGGGGTGATCCAGGCTGGCAGGTTAGGGGCAATCAGACAGGCAGGAAGGCAAGCGTTTGGGAGCCAGCACTCTCAGACTGTGAGGGGGATGACAGGGATCGGGTCTAAACTGGCAGTCAGACATCCCCCAAGATGTGCCAGATTGAAGAGGGTACAGGCTGGGCTGAGGTTCTCTCCCAGTTCATGAATTTTGTTCACTGGGCCTCTAGTAAAATTATAAATAATTAGAAATCCAGACACCACCTATAGAAATACTCCCACAGAGAAAAAAATTAAGACTATTGAACAATTCTTGGGTCTAAGGGGAAATAAAAACCACCCCCTCTCTGATATTTCCAGTATCCACTAGTACCATACATCGTTATTATAATAATATTGACCATACTATATCCAATGCTGTACTTGACATCCCTATGACTATTTTGTAACTGCCCATCTGAACTTCTCAATCCCTTCAACTTTTTCAGCTAGTTCTCCAACCTTTCTCCTCGCTGGCAACCATGAGTTCTCTGTATCTACGGGTCTGTTTCTGTTTTGTTTGTTTGTTTCTACTGTTCTTAGATTCCACATATAGGTAGAATTATATAATATTTGTCTTTCTAATTTCACTTAGCATAACACCTTCTAAGTCCATTCATCCTATTGCAAATAGTAAGATTCATTCTTTTGTTTATTGAAAGTATATATGGATTTGTGTACATAGTCCGCTGTGTATATGTATCACCACTTTTCATCCACTTGTTTATTTATTTATGTAAATTCTTTATTGTTGAAAGTATTACATGCGCCCCCTTTCTCCACCTTGTCCTCTCCGAGCCTGCCCCACCTCCCAGCCCCAGCCTTCACTCACCGCCCCCCCTATTTTCTGTGTCCATTGGTTATGCTTATTCTAGTATGCATACAAGTTCTTTGGTTGACCTTTTCTCTCCCTCTTTCCCCTCCATTCACTTGTTTATTGATGGGCACTTGGATTGCTTCCATAGCTTGGCTATTGTAAATAATGCTGTAATGAACAGAGGGGTGCATATATTTCTTTGAATTAGTATTATATATATTAGTATTACACACACACACACACACACACACACACACACACACACTCAGAAGTGAAATTGCAAGGTTATACAGCATTTCCATTGTAAAATTTTTGAGGAACCTCTATATTGTTTTCCATAGTGGCTACACCAATCTGTAGTCCTATTAACAGTGCATGAGGGTTCCCTTTTCTCCACATCCTCATCAACAATTGTTTGCTGATGCATTGATGATAGCTATTCTTATAGGTATGAGGTGATATCTCATTGTAGTTTAATTTGCATTTCTCTGATTAGTGACATGGGGCATCTTTTCTTGTGTCTAGTGGCCATGGGTATGTCCTCTTTGGGGAAGTGTCTTTTTAGGTCCTTTGGTAATTTTTAAATTGGATTGTTTGTTTTTTGGGAGTTGAGTTGTATCACTTTATACATTTTGGATATTACTAGATGTACTAGCGGCCCGGTGCATGAAATTCATGCACTTGGGCGGGGGGAGGGATCCCCCAGCCTGGCCTGTTCCCTGTCACAGTGCAGGAGCCCTTCGATCCACTGCCCCAAAGAGGTAGGCTTCCATGAGCCTCACGTACCTGGGCCCGGCATTGGGGGTGGGGATGCAAATGTCACTGCCCTGGGACCAGCGCCACAAGCCTCATGTCCCTAGGCCCAGTGCCTCATGCAAGTCCCTGATGCTACAAGTCTCCTCCAACCTGCACCTGCTATGCGGGCAGCCTCCTGCTAATTGGTCATTATGCATGAGGGCATCATGGCCATTTGCATATTATCCTTTAATTAATTTATTTTTTAAAATATATTTTATTAATTTTTCACAGAGAGGAAGAGAGAGAGTTAGAAACATCAATGAGAGAGGAACATCGATCAGCTGCCTCTTGCACACCCCCCACTGGGAACATGCCCACAACCAAGGTACATGCTCTTGACTGGAATCGAACCTGGAACCTTTTAGTCTGCAGGCCGATGCTCTATCTGCTGAGCCAAACCGGTTTTGGCAATATTATCCTTTTATTATTAAGATTATTGGCAAATATGTTCTCCCATTCAGCGGGTTGTCTTTGCATTTTGTTGATGGTTTCCTTTGCTGTGAAAAGTTTGATGTTGTACCACTTGTTTAATTTTTTATTTTGTTTCTCTTGCCCAAGGATATATATCAGAAAAAAATCAGAAGTATAAAAAATCCTAGTTATATAATTCACCATTTTAGAGAAGAAAAACCATATTTATAGACATTAAATATACTTGTGATATTTATTAAGTATTTCTTAATAGTAATAACTTGTATTAGAAAACAATGAAAGTCATAAAAATTGAAAGAGACAAGATTAAATGATCTTCATTTGGATGTGATATGGTGGTATAATTTGATATTAAAGTATGTAAAGGGAATTTCACAATATGTTTTAAGTGAAATAAATTTAGGTGCAGAGCAATTTACATAGTGTTATCTTTTGTATATAAAAATGGCAAATGCTATGTTAGTATTTGTTTATTTCTGCAAAATAAAAACAGAAAGCACTAGCCAAGAAGTAACCCAAGTGAATGAAGGTGAGGAGATGGGGGAAAGGAGTGGAGAAATAGGACTGAAAGTGAGAATGGCTTAGTAAGGCCTTTTAAAAATTGGTTTTGGTTTTCAAACTATACAAAGTTTTACATTTAAAAAATGAACAATGCCCTAACTTGTTTGACTCAGTGGATAGAGCGTTGGCCTGTGGACTGAAGGGACCCAGGTTCTATTCCAGTTAAGGGCATGTACCTTGGTTGCAGGCACATCCCCAGGAGGAGGTGTGCAGGAGGCAGCTGATCGATGATTCTCTCTCATCGATGTTTCTATCTCTCTATCCCTCTCCCTTCCTCTCTGTAAAATTCAATAAAATATAATTTTAAAATGAACAAAACCTTTAAATCCTAAAATTGAAAAAAATGGAATATATTAATGCAATTGATTGTCAAATTGATACAATAATCACGGAGAAAAATTATTTTAAATGACTCAAACCCATTATAATGACATTCTTAATGTTAAAGATATTCTAAAACCAAAACATTTTATAAATGAGTGAAATATATATATATATATATATATATATATATATATATATATATAGGCAAAGGCCATTTAGGACATTTTCATCTAATTGTACATATGTAGAGGGATAGAGGTAAAATAAAAAAACCAAACAAACATACACCTCATGGACACAAACAGTGGTGATTGCCTGGGGAAGGGGGGAATCAGAGGATATAGGGGGATAAATGATGATGGAAGGAGACTTTCTTTGGGGTGGCAAATACACAATACAGTGTACAGATGATGTGGTATGTAACTGTACATCTGAAAGCTGTATAATTTTGTTAACCAGTGTTACCCCAATAAATTCAATGAAAATAAAAATAAATAAACAAATTTTCTGACAGTGTTCTCAGACCAAATTACAATAGTCTAAAATAGTACTGAGAGCTTACAACATTTAAATTGTGTGAGGCTGGCATCTAAAGACAAAGTTAAAATGTAAGCCTTTGTTTATGCAGAAATCTTCCCAGTATACTCATCTCAAAGGCACGTTTACATACTCATTTTAATGCAAATATGGTTACATCTATTTTTGAGTGGGGCTCAGAATTAATTTTATTTCTTTACTATGTAATGGCTCATTTCCTAGCTTGCTTATAAAACTATGGTTTCTAGGTTGAGGCAAATGCAAAGGTATTGTTATAGAGACTGTCATAATTCATGTCACTAAATAAAAAAAACATACTGAATGATTATTGCTGTATCTTTTTAATCGTCTTTCTCATCAACAACCTACTAAAATTTTATGGTATCTTGAATTCTGTTAGCCTCAAAATTTGTTTTTCAAGAAACGTAGCTATATTATTTTCAACTCAGTTATTCTGGTAATGCAAGCAGTGTAACAATTATCACCTCTGTGTGGTTTTTTTAAAATTATTATTAATTTGCTTGTTTCCACACTATAAAGCACTGGTAAGTTCATGAAAGCACTTTTTAATTAAAAGAATAAATGAAGAATATACAAATATGTGTTATATACTTAGTACTGCAAACAAATATATACTAGGGTCTGTGCGCGCGCACACACACACACACACACACACACACCCACACACACACTTTCCTCTTGACCTCCCTTAGGGGTTACAGTCTGCCTACGGTTAAACTATCAGTGCCCTTCAACCAAGAATATAAATTCTAACGTCCTTGCTGACCTAATGTGACTTCAGATACCAGACACTACAAGCAAACCCTACAAATTAGAGCTTTTTTCTATTTAAGGGATAATTTTATCAGCACCCTGAATGTCAGGAAGCTCTTGATGAAATCTATGTTGCTGAAATCAGTCTTGTAGCAATAACAGCAGCCAATATTTATTGAGTTTTTATTATGTGCCAAGTATGTTACATGTATCTGCTCATTTAATCCTCACAATCCATAAGGAACCTGGCATAAAGTCACACAGCTAGTAAGTGACAGAACTGAGATACTAGCCAAGTGGTGTGCCTACAGAGACTGCTCTAAGGAACACTCTGCTGTAACCACCCAATTTACTTCTGGGAGGCAAAACAACTTAATCTCTATCATCTTCTATGCCTAGCATAGAATTATTCAATAGTGGGGAGTCAACATGTATTTATTGATTAATCAACATCGCATAGGGCTTTATTCATGCTACATTATTGCTTTGTCTTTGGTAAGGCCAGACTGTCTTCCAAAGTGTCTGTACCATTTTGCATTCCTGCCAGCAATAAGTGAGAGTTCCTGTTGCTACTCATCCTTGCCAGCGTTTGGTGTTACTGTTCGGGATGTTAGGTACTCTGGTGGGTATGTAGTGATAGCTCGTTATTATTTCAGTTTGTATTTCCCTGATAGTATATGGTGTGAGCATCTTCCTACATGCTTATTTGCCATAGGTATATCTTTTTTAATGAGGTGTCTCTTAACATCTTTGGTCCACTGTTTTTAGTTGGGTTGATTGTTACTTATTATTTACTTGTAAGGGTTCTTTATATATTTGTATAACAGTCTTTTATCAGATATGTCTTTTGCAAATATCATCTTTCAGTCTCTGGATTGCCTTTTATTTCTCTTGACAGTGTCCTTCCAAGAACAGATGATTACATTTTAATAAAGTCTGGTTCATCAATTCTTTCTTTCTTGGATTGTACTATTGGTGTTATATCTAAAAACTTATTGCCAAACCCAAAACTATCTAGATTTTCTTCTATGTTGTATTCTAGGAGTGTTATAGTTTTGCATTTTACATTTACATCTGTGATACATTTTGAGCCTGAAGGAAGTAAGGTCTTTATCTAGATTTTTAAAAAACATAATATTCAGTTATTCCAGCATTATCTTTGCTCCATTGTATTGTCTTTGCTCCTTTTTAGAAAATCAGTGACTATACTAGTATATATTTATGTGTGTCTATTTCTGGGCTCTCTATTATGTTCTGTCAATCTAGTCATCTATATTTTCTCCAATACCACACTGTTTTTATTGTTATAGCTTTATAGTAAGTTTTGATATTAGTGTCAATCTTACACTTTGTTCTACAACATTATGTTGGGTCTTTTGGCTCTCTAGAAATGTTAGAATCAGTTTGTCAATATCACAAAATACTTTGCTGGGATTTTGATTGAGATTGTATTAAATCTTTAAAGAAAGTTTGGAAGAACTGACATCTTGACAATATTGACTCATTTTTATCAATGGACATGGAATATCCCTATATTTATTTAATTATTATTTTTAATCAGCTTTTCATAGCTTTTCTAATATAGGTTATGTACATATTTTGTAAAATTCATACCTAAGTATTTCATTTTATTGGAATAAGTGTAAGTGGTATGATGTTTTTAATTTTGAATTCCACTTGTTCGTTGCTGATATATAGGAAAGCAATTGACTTTTTTATGTTATGCTCATATCTTGCAACCTTGCTATAATTCCTTCAGTTCCATTAGTTTTCTTGTTGGTTTGTTTTTTATTTTATGTAGAAATGATCATGTCATCTGCACACAAAAAACATTTTATTTTAAACTTCCCAATCTGTACACCTTTCATTTACCTTTCTTATTGTACTACATAGGGCTCCCCCTGCAATGTTGACAGCATTGGGGACAACGAGCATCCTTGCCTTGTTCCTGATTTAGCAGGAAAGTTGCAAGTTTGTCATTAAATACTGTGCTGGCTAGGTCTTTTGAAGATATTCTTTATCAAGTTGAAAAAGATCCTCTCTATTCCTAGTTTACTGAGAGTTTTTAAAATCATAAGTGGGTGTTGTTTTCTGTCAAATGCTTTTTATGCATTTATTAATATGATTATGTGATTCTTCTTCTTTAGTATATCCATTACCCTTTAAAAATTTCATAGCTGCTGTATAGTTTGCAATAGTACATTTCAACTAATCTAAGTATACTTTCAATAATTCTATGCTATTTTATGGGTAGTATAGCACTTTATAATAACCAAATTATACTAATTCCTTTACCTCACTCTTTTTAAAAAATACATTTTTATTGATTTCAGAGAGGAAGGAAGAGAGAGAAGCATCAGTGATGAGAGAGAACCACTGATCGGCTGCCTTCTGCACGCCCCCCTCACTGGGGTTCAAGCCTACAACCCAGGCAAGTGCCCTCACCAGGAATCTAACTGGGACCTCCTGGTTCATAGATAGACTGAGCCACGCTGGATGGGCTATTACAATGTTTTTGGTCTTTAGAATTTCTTTTTGGTTCTCTGTTAGAATTTCCTTCTTTTTGTTATATTACTCATCTAATCTTACATGTGGTCTTATTTATCCATTAGATTAGCAATATTTTAATGGCAGCTGTTTTAAATTCCAGGTATGTTAATTGCAGCAATGGGGACACATTTGTCTTGTTCTGATGCTTACTCTGCCTCTTCGAACTGTTTTTTTGTCCTTTTATACTATGTTGTAATTTTTCCTTCAGAGCTGGGCATGTTGGACTGGACAAGAGAAACGGCTGTGAATAGGCCTTTAGCAATGTGATGGTGAGGTGTGTGAGGGCCGGCATTCTAGCGTCCCATCCCACACTTCTCGGCCTTTCAGTGAGCCTCTGCCTCTGGACTGTGAACTTTGTGGAAGCTTGTCAGTATCCTCTCTTTAAGTGAGAAGAAGGGCAAACGTGGGCTGGAGCTGTGTATTTCTTCTTCTCCTTCCTGCAAGGCTGGAGGGGGCTGACACTGAGTATTTTCTCTTCTCCTCGTGGAAGGCCAGAGCAGCTGCCGTTGAAGATTTTCCTTCCCAGGGCCACTTAGGCTGGCAATGCCAGCTGGCTGAGCTCCGGTTAACTAACTTCTGCTGAGTGCAGCCTTATTAAGAACAGACTGCGCTGCTGTACTTAAAAATGGCTGTTTTCCCCCTCCGGCTGTGGGATGCACGTAGGGGTTTTTCTGCAGTATTCACTGTGAAAGCTGCAGGCCGTAAAACTCACATAATATGGAACATTCCCCAGGACTGGCCACGCTGGAGATTTCTCTCACCGGCTTCCCACACCCAGCCTGCAGTTCAAGTTTTCAGAACTCCCGATGAGTTCACGTTTTCCTGCCTCTCCCTGGCTCTCATGAAGGGTTCAGCCCCGGGTTTCTGCTCTGGTAAGTTGTGATTTGCTGGGTGTGTATCGGTCTCTCCAGTTTTAGGGGTAGTGGTTTGTCCTGTGACCTCACTTCTTTCATGGGCCTGGGAAGAGCTGTGGCTTTAACAGTATGTTCAGTTTCTAACTTGTTATTGGCATCAAGTGGTAACTTCCAAGCTTCTCACCTGCCAAGCTTGAAACCAGAAGTTTACCAGTTTCTGCCTTTTAAAAGCAGGCAATGTTTTGTTCACTAATGATCTCTCTTGCATTGATTTTTTTTTAAAAATAATTATTCATATTTATCTTTATTGTTGAAAGTGTTACAAATGTCCCCTCCCCTCCCCCTATTGACCCCGTCCGTCACACTCCCACCCCCTACCTAGGTCTTCACCGCACTATTGGCTGTTTCTTGCATGGATTTTAATTTTAAAAGATGGCATTAAATATTTATCATAATTTTAATTTTTGAGGCTCCTCCCTTGAATTTTGTACCTGAAGTGAGTGCCTAGCTCAGCCGTGAGCAAACTATGGCCCGCAGCCCGGATCCGGCCTATTCAGCTGTTCTATCCGGCCAGTGGAGCCGAAAGAGCGGAGGGTTCTCTGGCTCTCCCCTCCACTCCTTCACCAGCAGCCCAAGATGAGAGTGCTGGCATGGTCAGGCTGCTTTTGTTCCGGCCCTCCGGTCCAGTTTAAGAACCCATTGTGGTCCTTGAGTCAAGAAGTCTGCCCACCCCTGGCTAGCTCATGCCACTCTATTGCTGGCCTTGAGAAACGCTGAGGACATTATCTTCCACCTGGATAATCCTCCTTTGATTCTGGCAGGTGTCTGTGGGCACGTGCACTGGAAGTCCCCAGGAGCTGAGGGGTTATCTCAGTGATCCCGAGCTGCAGTCCCAGGAAAAGCTATCTGCTTGTAGCTCCTCCTTGTTCTTGGAGCACAGGCCCCCTGAGTCCTGAGCTCCAAGGCCTTTGCTCCCGGTCCCATGAGGCGAAAGCTCCTTTAGTCATTCAGACGCCTGGCTTCTCCCCTTTCCCAGATCCCGGCGGGGAAATTATTGACTATCTCATTAACTTTTCTTCCCCCCCCAGATTTACTACTTGTCCTCACTGAAAGGTTTGGTCTGAATGACCCAATCAGACATTAATGGTAATGGAAGTCCAGGGTTGTTTTTAAAAAAAACTTAAATCATTTTCCTTTACATATCCTGGCCATTTAAATCCCCCCAAACAATCCTATAACTTCACCGTTCTTTTGCTGTGCAGACAGGTAATCGATAAGACTACTTTATGTATGAAGGAAAAGATTTGCTCCAGGAAAAGTGCTTAAAGGTTGCTTAACTTTATCTTTGATTTTAATACATCAGGGAGTTCAAAAACCATGTCGCCCATCATTGTGGAATATTTGCTCATGGAAGAGATTTCTATTTTTGTGGTGACCTTATTTCTTACATAAAGAGTTCTTATAAATCGCCTATCACTTTCTTTACCTGTTTAGTGGAAAGGGCATTCAGTGGGCCTTAAATCTTTCTAGATTCAAGCAATACTTTGAGAACCTAAGGAAAGCTATAAAAATTCTCCACAGAACTATTTACCTGTGCTCAAATATTGGCATAGATAAATTTAATGAGTTTTTATACATCAGGAATACATGAATAGAATAGAATAGAATAATTTTATACAGGTGCTGAGTGACTAACGTAGGTTTGATATTAGATGCCAAACAAATTCCCCTGTGTTTTTGGCCAGCTCTACCATTGCTTGGAACGTTCCATTTGTTCTGTTGGTCTATGGGTAAGAATATAATGAGAAAAGCCTGCAATAGAATCAGAACAGTGGGAGGACACTGCTAAAGATCTCCATGTTAAGCAGTAATTAAAAAATACAGAAGAAAAACAGGAGAGAGAGAGGGGGGGCTTTACCTGGAAAGACTGGTTGTGCTGGTAACAGATTCAGGAAGTGAGCATTCTGAAAGCGTTTTAGTAAATACCGAGTGAAGAGGGTGATTGTTCTAGTGATATAATTCCACCATCTAACATTGAGAGCTGTGCAATACTTACATAAGAAAAGTTCCTAAAGAGAATTGGAGAGAACATGCCAGTCAGGAGCTGTCCAACGGGTGGGAACTGGAAGCTGCCTGTGGGAAGGAATGAAATAGGACAGCCTGGAGGGATTTACAGAGACCTGATGCATGGGAAGAAAATAAGGCATGATAATCTTTTTTTTAATATATATTTTATTGATATTTTACAGAGAGAAAGGGAGAGAGATAGAGAGCTAGAAACGTCCATGCGAGAGAAACATCGACCAGCTGCCTCTTGCACACCCCCTACCGGGGATGTGCCTGCAACCAATGTACATGCCCTTGACCGGAATCGAACCCGGGACCCTTTAGTCCGCAGACCAACGCTCTACCACTGAGCCAAACCGGTTTCGGTGGCATGATAATCTTTTATTCGGAGCTAACATTTTGGATTAAGGTTTATGGGTTAAAACTAATTCACACATGCAAATGTGGATCCCAATAAATACAAAATCGGAAAGGTTGTATCTCCGCAGTTACCCATGATCCTTTTCCTGGTTCCCAGGCACACAGGCAGCAGTGAACTGCTTACAAAATTAAACCAATGGGGTAGGAGGTGCGGGGCAGGGGGGTGGGGAGGACTGACCCTTAGACATAATCAGTATTGGTGATTTCAGTTCAGTTTTGCATTGCTCTTTTCACACTGCATAGGTCATTGTAAAAATTCGCAGAAAGCTGGGAAATTCTATTCCCAGGAAGTTCATATGTATTTGGTATAACAACTACCATGAGCCTAAAGGATTAAAGTAATTCAAAGCATATTAATCCCTCCTGAGCTGCACAAAGCTTTGATTGATTGATTCTTGAGCCGCCAGAGCTTTCTTGATGCTTGCAGAATCTGCAATGGGAGTTGAATTTAGTGACTCACCTTTTCGTGTGGGTCAAGATTCCATAGGGTGTTGAAATTAAAAGTTTGTCATCAATATTTACCATTTATGCTGTAATTCTAAAATATAACCATTTTAATCAGAGGTTAGTAATGCCATTAGGAACAATCATATTTCACCCACCCCTCTGCCCTCCTGGCCCCCTCCTGCCCTTATGCCACATAGCTTTGAATGAAAAAGCAGAAATAACTCAAAGTGGAAATAAATCTCAGCAGATCTAATAAATGCAAAAAATGAATCATTCTATAAACATCAGATCTGCATGTCCTTAAGAGGTGTGAAACTGTTCCTTTTTTTTTTTTTTTTTTTTTTTTTTTTTAGTCTAGGGGTACATAAGATTTGATTAGATGGTAATTCAAAATGGAAAGTAAAGCTTTCTATATGTTCCTACATCAGAAACAAACAATACATTTCCCCCAGCACTGTCTGGAATGTTTGCTTTCTGAGCCCTTGGCTAGGCTCTTAATCCAACTTTCCAGAAAAAGAAAATGTTACTCTTATTGTCAATTTCTAATTTCTCTCCTTCTACCCTGAGCAAAGAGAAATCAAGTGGTTAGAAACCTTTTAACTGAGGCCTTCAGGATAGAAAGCTTTAATGAAATGTCAGAAAATGGTATGACTTAGCCAAATACTGTTTTAATGTGTGTGTGTGTGTGTGTGTGTGTGTGTTTAAATTATTTGGGTAGCAAGACCAACAGATCAGGAGACAATTGCCATTGAAAAGATAAGTTTGTTTATTAATCTCAGATCCCAAGAGTGAAAACACATCACACAGCAGGGAGCTCACAGGCAATCACCTGAGGTCAATTGCAAGGCAGAGGGGGAGAGGGGAACTCTTAGCAAGAGCCTTCATTGTGAATCCCACAGGAAATACAGCTGTTGAGCCCTTTGTCCAGAGCTCTCACGTGATCCTGGACTTCTTCCCATTTGTCCAGCTCTTTACGTTTGTCACCTCTGCGAAAACACGAAGTACAAGCCAGTTCTGAAAGGGGTTTAATGATGAAATAATTTTCCTTAAAGGAGTCCTGGGAACATCTAAGTTGACCTGTTTGTTTTATAAATGAGTTCACTCAATCTGAGAGATATAGGAAACTGTCCAAAGTCATACAATTTAGTGGTTGGGAGCAAACAGGAATTAGAACCTAATTCTCTGAATTTCTAATCCAGCCTTTCTTTTAAATCCAGATTTTTATTAACCAGGCAAGAGTGGCTAGCTACCCACCGCACGATTTTTTGCAAGTTGCTGTAAATGAAACCCCTTGATATTTTTGTTTCAGACCTGAAAAATCTGTTCAAACAAGATAGAAAGGAGTTAGTAAAAACGCCCAACTGCAACTGAATGTGATAGAGCATGGCAAACCAACTCATTGGCACAGTCACAGTTTATAAATAACAAACTTTGCTGTATGTTTTGCCATAGGAGCAATATTGTGGAATATTGACCAGACACATTTACAATAGTACTGTTCAGAGGTAGATTAAGCAGCTAGCATTTCTAGGTCCCTGTAGGAACACATTTTGTGAACTATGTTTTTAGTTATAGAACATCAAGATTCAGATATAGATAGATCTAGATCGACTTATGTTTATAAATGAGTGACATTTGAGGATTAGGTCTGATAGTAAGAGTCCAGTAATATCTATGAAGAAATTTGTCTTCTCTAATCACTCTTAACTCTTTGGGGCAGATCACGAGCATTCTCGTGTTTTTGTATGACACAGTGTTTTACATAAATGTTAAAGGCAGGCCTTAAAATTAAATACCCATTGCATTTTGAAGTTATTTATTGTATGTTCTTATAAGCTAATGTATTTTTAAAGTATAATACTTTGTAAAATGTTTTTTTGTACTCATTCAATAGAAACTTGTCTGGCCACTGAGTAAAACTACTGGTGCGCAATGTGCTAGACATGCATTAAAGTATTAAAGTTCACTTGAACTTTAATAGTTTAATCTAAAGGCTTTAGTCCCTCTGAAGCACAGCTTTGGTCATTAAAAAATATTAACCAAATTTATCTTCCTTTCCACAAATATAGACAATTTAGAGTAGAATGAGAATAATAGTATTATTGCAATTTTTAGTAAAAATCTATTTGAAAATGGAATTCTGATTCTCCTTTGGGTAAACCAATCTCTGCATCTAGCTTTCTATTGGCTCATGCACCTAAATCTAAACTTCAGTTTCTTTAGACAGATGCTCTTAAGCACAGTCTACCTGAGAATATCTGAGTGTATATGCAGATATAAAATTTATAAGTCCAGCAAGCATTCAGGGTATGTACACTGAGAAAAAAAATGTTCTTGAATTTCTTATAGTCTATTTTCCAACTTCTCTTTATGAATTGCAGCTCTTATCATCCTTGGGCAGATGCTAATTTTCCAGATCAATGGTCCTGAGGTCAGTGTCAGAAGTACAAGTAGACTCAGTCTATTCGTTTTTTATAATTTCTGAGAGTTTCTCACAGAATGTTAAATACTACATCAAATATTTCACTTTGTGCCAGATAACATATGCTTAAGTTCCTTCTGATATTCAGGGTCTAACTCTTTTTTCTCTTTTAAAAAAATATATTTTATTGATATTTTACAGAGAGGAAGGGAGAGGGATAGAGAGCTAGAAACGTCAATGAGAGAGAAACAACGACCAGCTGCCTCTTGCACACCCCCACAGGGGATGTGCCTGCAACCAAGGTACATGCCCTTGACCGGAATCAGAATCTAACCTGGGACCTTTCAGTCCGCAGACCGATGCTCTACCACTGAGCCTAACCGGTTTGGCGAGGGGTCTAACCCTTTTAAAGTTGGGAAACTCTAGGAAGAACACAAGGGGAAATCTCTTCATTAAACTTCTTCCTGAGTTGAACATTGAAATTAAAAGTTGAGGGCATAGTACTAACTTTCGGTCTTTTTAAAAAATACTATATTTTCATTGATTTAAAAGAGGAAGAAAGAGAGAAACATCAATAATGAGAGGGAATCATTAATCAGCTGCCTCCTGCACTCCCCCTACTGGGGATCAAGTCAGCAATCCAGGCATATGCTCTGCCTGGGAAGTGAACTGGGTCCATGCTCAACCACTGAGCCACTTTCTTTTATATATATATATATATATATATATATATATATATATATATATGTATATATATATGTATATATATGTATATATATATATATATATATAATGATTTTTTTTTACAGAGAGGAAGGGAGAGGGACAGAGAGCTAGAAACATCTATGAGAGAGAATCATCGATCAGCCGCCTCCTGCATACCCCCCACCGAGGACATGCTGCAGCCAATGTACATGCCCTTGACCAGAATCAAACCCGGGACCCTCCAATCCACAGGCCGACGCTCTACCACTGAGCCAAACCGGTTTTGGCTGAGCCACTTTCTTTATGTCAGATACTTAAAAAGTTGCTGATGAATCCAATGAGAGGGGTAAAATGAAACAGTTTTCTAAAAGAAAAACAACTGAAAAAATATCATATATTCAAAGTTTGTTTCTACTTCCACATATATTTTTTACTGATTATAATTTTTACTAAGGTTAAGGTAGATAGCAGGCAGCAAAATTAGTAGAAAAATGTGTAAAACTTAGGAACTGTGGCAGATGCAAATTAGAAAAAAGGAAGCTTAAATTGTGTATGACCTTCAGAAAGCATTATGTATAATTCCTCCATTTTCAAAGCCATAGGGAGTTGGACTAAAGAAAAAATAATGCCCTGACTGACATGAGGATAAAGTAGGTTTGATAGATTCATTGTTTTTAATATAAATCCTCCATGGCTTTGAAACAGAATTCTTCTAAACTTCACTCATTCATTTGGCATCTAATTTAGATAAATTTCAGAACTATATACTTGTTTTGTAAATAATACTCTTTAGAAAATCTGATTAATCTGTCCATTATATCCAGTTGATGGATGGTGTTGTTGAGTTCAACTATGTCCTTTCTGATTTTCTGACTACTGGATCTCTCCATTTCTGAAAAATGAGTGTTGAAGTCCCCAAATAGAACAATGGATTCATCTATTTCTCCATGGAGTTCTATCAGTTTTTGCCTCACATATTTTGACTATCTTTTGTTAGGCATGTGCAATGAGAATTATGTCTTCTAGGAGACTTAATTTTTAAAAAATATATTTTATTTTACACAGAGAGGAATTGGGAGGGATAGAGAGTTAGAAACGTGGATGAGAGAGAAACATTGACCAACGGCCTCCTGCACACCCCCGCCCACTGGGGATGTGCCCACAACCAAGGTATATGCCCTTGACCAGAATCAAATCTGGGACCTTTCTGTCCTCAGTCTGACGCCCTATCCATTGAGCCAAACTGGTTTCGGCTAGGAGAATTCTTTATTGTTATGTAATGACCCTTTTTATCCCATATATTTTCCTTGCTCTGAAGTGTGCGATGTCCAAAATCAATATAGTTACTCCCATATTTTTTGATTGGTGTTAGAATGGTATGCCTTTCTCCATTGATTTACTTTGATCTATATGCATTTTATTATAGGTAATATACTTGGGTATTATTTTTTATTGATTCTGACAATCTATCTTTAATTGTGACATTAAGACATTAATAGTCAAAGTGATTATTGATATACTTAGATTAATATCTACCATATTTGTTAATGTTTTCTATATTGCATTGAATCTTTGTTTCTATTTTTATCTTCCACTCTTTTTTTGCCTTTTGTGGTTTTAATTGAGCATTTCATATAATTCAATTTTCTTTCCTCTATTATCATACTGGTTATGATTTTTTAAATGTTTTTTAATAGCCAAAACCAGTTTGGCTCAGTGGATAGAGCCTGCGGACTGAAAGGTCCCAGGTTTGATTCCAGTCAAGGGCATGTACTTTGGTTGCGGGCCCATCCCCAGTGGAAGGTGTGCAGGAGGCAGCTGGTCGATGTTTCTCTTGCATGGATGTTTCTAGCTCTCTAATCCTCTCCCTTCCTCTCTGTGGAAAATTAATAAAATATATTAAAAATGTTTTTTCATGATTGTCCTAGAATTTGGTATATGCATTTACAACCAATTCAAGTCCACACTTTTAAATAACACTATACCACTTCATGAGTAGTGAGAGTACCTTCATAGGTAGTGTGAATATAATAAAATAATTCTAATTCCTCCACCGTGTCACTTGCATCATTTCTGCTATTGATTTTGCTAATATTAAAGCATATATGCATAAATATATTCAAATGTATTATTGATATTTTTATTTTGAACAAATTGTTATGTTAAATAAATCTAGAAAGTTAAAGTTTTTATTTTACCTTTACTTATTCCTTCTCAGATACTCTTCTTTCCTTCCTTTAGGTAAATCTAAGTTCCTGACCTATATAATTTTCTTATTCTGAAAGACTTCTTTGAACATTTCTTTCAAGGAAGGCTATTGGGAACAAATTCCCTCAATTTTTGTTTGTATGAAAAAGTCTTTTTATCTTTCACTTTTGAAGGCTCATTTTACAGGTTATAGAATTCTAGGTTGGTGAATCTTTTTCTTGCAATAGTATAAATATTTTACTCTCATCTTTCTTGCATACTTTCTGATTAGTTGGATATAATTCTCATATTTTTCATTCTATATCAAAGTGTTTTACTGCCTTTGGCCTCTTTTAGGATTTTTTCTTTATTTTTTTCTCCCTGTAATTTGAAAATTGTATGCCAAGGTGAAGGTGTTTTACTTTGCTTGGTGTTCCTGGATCTATGGTTTGATGTCTGACAAAGTTTGGGGTAATTCTCAGTTATTATTATTTCAAATATTGCCGCTACTCCTTTATTCAATTTCTGTTATTCCTATTATCCACATCTTACACCTTTTAAAAATATATATATATTTTATTGATATTTTACAGAGAGGAAGGGAGAGAGATAGCTCTCTAGAGCTAGAAAGGTCGATCAGCTGCCTCTTGCGGTACACCCCCTACCGGGGATATGCTCGCAACCAATGTACATGCCCTTGACCGGAATCGAACCTGGAACCTTTCAGTTCGCAGACAGACGCTCTACCACTGAGCCAAACCAGTTTCGGCAGCCCATCTTACACCTTTTAGAGTTGTTCAACAACTCCTGAATATTTTGTTATGGTTTTTTCCCAGTCTTTTGCTTTGCTTTTCCTTTTTTAGATGAATATTTAGATATCCCCAAACTCAGCAATTCTTTCTTCAGCCATGTCCACTCTACAAATAAGCTCATCAAATATACTTTTTATTTCTGTTACAGTGATTTGGTCTCTAGCATTATTATTATTATTATTTTTGGAGAGGGGTGGTCCTTCAAATTTCCATCTCTCTTCTTATTTGCATACTATCTACTTTATCTAATAGAGTCATTAGCATATGATTTTAAATTTCTTGTCTGACAGTTTTAAAATTCCTGTCATTTTTGGGTCTGGGTTTTAGACTTTTAGTATGTCTTAGGTTTATTGTTTGTCTGGTAGGTACAGGGTGGGGCAAAAGTAGGTTTATAGTTGTGAGTACATGAAACAGAGTGTATTCTTATATATCAATTCTTGTATTTTCCACATAAACAACTGTAAACCTATTTTTGGAACTATATATATATATATATATATATATATATATATATATATATATGTATATGTATATGTATATGTATATATATATAATTGTGTTAGACAATTTCATTGTGCAAACATCATGAAGTGCACTTACACAAACTAGATAGTACAGCCTGATACACACCTAGATTATAAGTTATCACTTATTGCTCCTAGGCTACAAACCTATACAGCATGTTACTGTACTGATACTACAGGCAATTATAATACAACTAGAGGCCCAGTGTATGAAATTTGTGCATTGGGGAAAGAGGGGAATAGCTGGGGGGGTTCTTCAGTCCGGCCTGTACCCTTTCCAATCTGGGACCCCTTGGGGGATGTCTGACTGCTGGTTTAGGCCTGATCTCTGTGTCAGAAACTCAGTTTTTGCTGGGTATACTGTATGCATGCTGAATATATCTAATTGATATTGGATTTTTGTAATAAAAGTAATTTAAAGCAAAGTTATCTTCATCTCTCTTATGGTAAACTTTCATAGCTCCTCTTATTTTTCTAAATTTAGGTGCAGTTTTTCTCCTATCTGGACGTTTCTCATATTGGAAAAGCCTCATGAAACTTTAGGAGTTTATACAGAGGAAAAGTCTTATGCCTCAAGACTTTGATGTGGCCAATGGTGAGTGATTCCAAATTCACTATTGATTGGAGATGCCAAAATAATTGAATCCAGTTTATCTAAAATCACAGTTCCTTCTAAACATTGATAAGAGGGAATTACAATTTCCTACATTTATTTATCTCAAAAATGAAACTTTCTAGAAAATGGAGCTGTGATTTAATTATTGGTGTCTTGATAAAATTCTTTGTCTCATATATAGCAGACATTTCTTAAAAGTCTTGGTATTTAGTTGATATTACATGATATTTTGCTTGAATTTTAACAGTTATAAAATAGTGAAGGTTTCAGAGAATATGGACATTTTAATTGTTGTTAAAAAACATAACATTCAATGTATCATGTTAACCATTTTAAGTATTACCGTTCAATAGTGTTAAATATGTTTACATGGTTATACAACAAATTATTAGAATTTTTTTTTGCCTTGAAAAACAGAAAATTCTATTTACTAAAACACGAATTCTCCCTTCCCACTCGCCCAGCTCTTGGCAATTATCTTTTTTCTGGTTTACTCTGTTTCTATGATTTTGATTACTTTTGATACTTTATACAAATAGAATCATACAGGTTTCTTGTGTTTCATTTTTTTTGGTATGTGTTGTGTGTGTGTGTGTGTGTGTGTGTGTGTGTGTGTGTATGTGTGTGTGTGTGTGTGTGTGTGTGTGTGTGGTTTATTTTGCTTAGCATGATGACCTATACTTTCTTTTATTTTGCAGTATGTGGCAGGATTTTATTCCATTTTAGTGATGCATAATATTCCATTATACATACATGCATTTTTATTTATCCACTCATCTGTTGATGTATATTTGGGTTGCTTTTACCTATTGCTTATTGTGAATAATGCTGCAATGAACATGAGTGTGCAGATATCTGAGATTAGAATTCTTTTAGATATATACCCAGAAATAGGATTGGTAGATTATATGGTAATTCCATTTTTAGTAGTTTGAGGAGCCTCTGTATTGTTTTCCATAATGGCTGTATCATTTCCTTTTTTTTTCTTTTGCTAGTGGCCCTCAATAGTGGTTTTGAGATGCTATTTCTTTGTTTTTTTAATTTATATTTCTCTTGTGATTAGTGATATTGAGTATATTTTCATATTCTTGTTGGCCATTTGTGTATAGTCTCTGTAGAATTTGTTTCTTTTGTCTATTTTTAATCAAATTATCTGTTTTCTCCTCAGAACAATTTTTAGAAGTTCCTCGTGTATTTTAGATGAATGAGGGCACTTTAGATGTTGAAACACAGAAAGTGTTCTTTCAGAGTATTAAATGGCATAAGCCATCGGCAATACTACAGAAATGATTTAACTGAAGAACAGAGTTACTGTATGCATGTATCTCTTCCCCCTGTAACAAGAGCTCATGTCTCTTCTGTGATTGAGAAAATTAGAAACCTGCTACTATAAATGTGATATCTAAAGCTATTCTGTGACTCATGGACCCACATCAAGATCGGAAAACTTAAAACAAAAAAGCCATTCAAAAAAAGTTCCCATGATCCCAGGTTCAATTCCATTCTGGTCAAGGACATGTACCTGGGTTGCTGGCATATCCCCTGTAGGGAGTATGCAAGAGGCAGCTGATTGATGTTTCTCTCTCATCGATGTTTCTAACTCTCTATCCCTCTCTCTTCCTCTCTGTAAAAAAATCAATAATGTATGTGTGTGTGTGTGTGTGTGTGTGTGTGTGTGTATATATATATATATATATATATATATATATATATATATATATATATTGTGTGAGGCGGCAGCTTAGGTGCTTACCTAGGCCCCCATCTTCATTTCTCTCGTAATGCAACCTTTTAAATAGTGGGAGATAACTGTAATAAATTTTGCTTTTTTAAATTTTTATGTTGGTTTTTAGGTTAGAAGACTTTTTAAAGATCATTCTAATCCGAATGTTGTAAAATTGTTTTCTCCTCAGAACATAGACATGTTAGTACAAAATATGAATTATATACTATAATTGTGTTTATTTTTATTTATCCCTTCAAAAAGATGTACCCATTTCCTAAACCTGCATATAAATCCTTTTGGAATGGCATAAGGTTGAATTTGTGACCCTAGGCTAAATGACTTTAGCGTATAAACCAATGGTTTTAGTATGCCAACTGAAGACAGCTATGCTTTCACTCAAGAGCCATGATACAGTTAATCCAGGTTGCAGGTGTTAATCTGCATATATGATGGGCACATATTGATAGAAGTAAGGATTATTTGTAATATAAAATAAGGAAGGAGTTGGACTTGGAAGAAGTTGGCTCCTGGGAATATTGAACTATTAAAAAAAAAAAAGCTGCTTTATTCTTGAATCAAGACATAGGCTATTGTCCATAGATCAAATGTACAAAACCACTTCTGGTCTGTACATAATAGGTAGAAATTTGTTATAACAATGGTCTTTCTTAAGTAAAGATATAATGAAATTTTTGTGCATTTCTTTAAAAAAGTACTTATACATTTAGTGAAAATGTCATTTTATCTTAATCCTAAAGCTTTTCTCTTTGTCCCAGATGACTTACAGTCAAATTTAAAGACAGAAATATTGATGGAGTATACTAAGGGGCCAAGTTTTCACTTTCAATAAAATGGAGACTTAAAAAGTGCTAAAGCCTTGATTAGAACTTAGTTAAGGAGGAATTCTTCTAAAACAACTCATGACAGAACTCCTGAAATCATTGTAATATCCTGATCATAAATCTGGAATTCTATTACAAATAAAATTCTATTATAATTAAAAGTTTATTATAAATAAATTAAAATTCTATTATAAAAAAAATTAAAAAGAAAAGTAGTTTTCAAGAGGATTTGAATGCATTCCAATATTTCCTTAGGAGCCATATACTAAATATATTCCATGAAAAGTATATTGTAATCTTCTTGGGGAACCTCAATCAGTGAATGTTATTCAATCATTGGTTCCACATTAATTATTTACTGAATGTCCATATGTGCCAGTCATATAACCAGGAGCCCTCATTGGTGAAAAATAATAGAAAAGCATCTATCTATGCTTCTATTTTAGTGGGTAGAGATTGATGATTAATAATACAAGCACAATAACAAAATAAAATATCAGAAATTAATAAAGCTATGGAGAAAAATGAAGCAATGACTAGGACATAGAAAAGCCTCTTACAGAAGTTGTAAACTGGGCAAAGAACCAAAATTGGTGAAACATATTATTGTTTGTAAGTAAAATATATTGTTTGTATGAAGAGTATTCAAGATAAGAGCAAGAATAGGCACATTTGCAACAGGTAGGTAAAAGCTTGCCCAGAGTGTGCAAGAGATGGTGAAGGAGACCATTGCATTGTACTAAGAGGGAATAATGGGGAGATGTGGTCAAAGAGGAAATGGGAGGCAAAATCAAGTCAAGCCTCAGAGGCCCTCATCAGGATCTGGTTATTCTTTTATAAGTGATTGAATGGTTGAAAGAAAAGAGGAACGTGAATTGGGAAATGATTAGAGACAATGGTGCAAGCAGAGGGACAAATTCAGAGGCCATTATCATAATCTTAGGGAGAAGTGGTTATGGCTTGGGGCAAGGTAACAGTATATGAAAGTGCTAAGAAGTGCAAGAAGGGTGAAGGCCATTTTTTAAATATGAAAGAGGGGGTGAGAATTAATGCACACAGTATTAGCTAGAGATAACAAACATTTTTTGTCTACAGTAAAAGGAGAGAAGATATACTACATATAGTTAAGTGGTGTGGGGACTTGTAGGTATTCTATTTTTTTTAAAATATATTTTATTGATATTTTACAGAGAGGAAGGGAGAGAGATAGAGAGCTAGAAAAGTCGATGAGAGAGAATCATCGATCAGCCGCCTCCCGCACACCCCCTACTGGAGATGTGCCCGCAACCAAGGTACATGCCCTTGACCGGAATCGAACCCGGGACCCTTCAGTCCGCAGACCGACGCTCTACCACTGAGCCAAACCAGTTTCGGCAGGTATTCTATTTTAATAAATTTTTTATCCTTAAAATGGTAGCAGAATCACCAAATATTGGTGAGGAAAGTGAGCATATCAGGGAAATTTCATATGATTGGCATGCAACACTATAGATTGCATACTTGAGATTGAATAGAAGTGTATTTAAAGTGTAAACAGTCAACACAGTAGTGTTTTTCTATGTCCATATTCAGTTACATGTGTGTATAGGGTCATAGGAAACAGTTGAATTTAAGCAGGGTTGGGGTTTTGCAAAAGTCAGTACAAAATACAAGAGAGTGTCCACAGGGTTGAAAGTATAATGTAAGGGAATATTTTTATTGATGGATTATGGAATCAAAGTGGGTTAAGAGATAATGATGACAAAGTGCAGTGAGGTCTGATAGATGGTAGTCATATCAATAGATTGTAGATCCTGTGGGTGTGAAAGGACTGATACTGCAGGGAGTGAGCTAGAGATAAAAAGTAATCATTGGAAAGTGGTATGCCTGAAACTGAGATAAAGGGTTTGTGTTGGTTTATAAAGTTAATATATAAGGCATGAGTATGGAAGTAAGAAGCTGGTATCAGATAAAGGAAAAAAATCAGAAGAGGAGGAGCTGAGGGGACCTCAGAGAATGGGTAACAAAAGGATTCTATATATGCAAAATGAAAAAAAGAAATATAGCAAGAATAATATTGAAAGAAATGACCATAAAGAGTAACTTAAAATCTTTCAAGAATAGGAGTTTGGCTCAGTGGATAGAGCGTCGGTCTGTGGACTGAAAGGACCCAGGTTCGATTCCAATCAAGGGGCATGTACCTTGGTTGTGGGCTCATCCCCGGTGGGGGTTGTGCAAGAGGCAGGTGATCGGTGATTCTCTCTCATCGATGTTTCTAACTCTCTGTCCCTCTCTCTTCCTCTTTGTAAAAATCAATAAAATATATTTTTTAAAAAAGAATAGGAGTCACATATATACCCAGTGACTACAATTATTCAAGTTCCTGTGATTCAAAGATGAATAATATAGGGAGGAATGTAGGAAAATGGCCTGGAAGAATAATGCAGGGAAAAGAGGATCCCAAAAATGGCACCTATAGAGTGAGGGAGTAAAGCTTTACCACACTGAGCACCTGTAGGCAAGTGGGTAATACTTATTGTGTGTGTGTGTGTGTGTGTGTGTGTGTGTGTGTGTGTGTGTGTTTTGTGTGTGTGCTCGTGCACACTTTTTTTTAAAATATGAAAAGGGACATACCTATGGGGACTGTCAACTCTGCGCTAATGACATTGTTGATAATTCTCTGCAGTTTCCTCTCAGCTTGCATGGTTAAAGAAATGAGTTGGGCAGGATTACATATTCATGCTCAGAATAGTTCTAATTCACCACCTTCAAATACATTGTATATATAAGTTCTAAACCACCTAGTTATTACCTGAAACTTAACGTGTGGAGAATTGCTCCTTAGGAATGCTTTTCTTCCCATGTTGTGCCAAGACTATAATATAACTTAATTAGGGAGCTTCACTACCATCAGCAAGTTTGTGTGCTGGAAACCAGCTATTTTAAATCGCATATTTTCTCATTTAGCCTTTGAATGATCCTAGAGATAAGAAAGTTTGTCTTGCTACCGTATTTCTCCCAAGCTGTCTTTGGAGATGGGATTGTTGCTCCTGTGGGGGGATTTTAGACTATTGCTCTGCTAATTGCAGGAAAGGCAATATTATATATAAGCTATCAATCTTCACAAAGCATATAGATAATGTAAAGAAGATCTGAGGTCAAAAGAAGGTCTGTTTTCAAGTGCTTTATAATTTTTATACTCATAGTCTCACAGAATGTTGTAAGGATATCTGTGTTATGCTTAAAATAAGTGACTTTAACCAACTTTAATTTCTTATATTGTGGTTATTTTTTTTTGTAGCAGGAGTAGAAAAATACAATCTTTTTTTTTTTTTTGAGGGCAAACATAGCAAAATGTAAAGAATCCATACATCAAAACAGGTTGAAACTCCTCAATTACATTGCATTTGGAATTTCTTCCATTTATTTTCCACAAGGGTAGGATCTTGATAGTGTCATCACTTTAGTGACCATAATAATTAAAAAACATACTTTTATTTCATAATCAAGAAATATGTGAACATTTTTGAAGGTGTAGAATTAAAACTTCTAGAGCTACTTTAAACTTTCCTTCAACGCTGCATGCATTCATTCTGATGAGTAACTACATTTTCAAGCATCCTTCAAGTATATAACATATAACCTTGAGAATGAACACTAGAAAATAAGCAATTTCTCATCAAAAGCGGCAATTTAGTGTCATGCAGGTCCATTTTACCCTTTTATTTATTTAGAGGTAAAAATAAGACAAGTAAAATGCATGGGTTCCCTAGCAGTTCAAATTCTGGGATATTCAATTACTTGGTGGCACTGATCATTAGATTAGATACATCTCAGCACATCACAGAGGATGAAAAGATTCCTCCAGAGACAAAGGAGCTTTAGAGCAATCCCACTTCTAATTACGTTTCCTATAAGATTTTGTTTGTGTTTGATTTAAAACAAGATGTAATCTGCTAGAGAGAGAAAGAAATCAAAAGATTAACATCACCTTATTATCTCATATGAAATGGGCCTGGGCTCAGGCTGATTTGATGGAAACAATTTATAGAATTTTTTGCTCTGTTAAAGAGGAGGTTGCCACCAGACTGATCATGTGAGCAGATGT
Organism: Vespertilio murinus; assembly: GCA_963924515.1. Lineage (NCBI taxonomy): Eukaryota > Metazoa > Chordata > Mammalia > Chiroptera > Vespertilionidae > Vespertilio > Vespertilio murinus. The sequence goes on along the minus strand of OZ004705.1, from coordinate 157,544,334 downwards.
ATAAATGTAGCACGATGTACAGTATAGCAGTGTTTCCCAAACTTCTCTCCTGATGAGAATCACCTGGTGGAGTTGTTAAAATACAGATTCCTGAATCCCAACTAAGAAGTGCTAAACTAGAATTTTTGGGAACATGTAGGTAAAATTGTATACTTAACTAGTGCTCTAATTCTAGGAACATGTAGGTAAAATTGTATACTTAACTAGTGCTCTAAGCTTAGAGTACTAGTTAAGTATACAATTTTACCTACATGTTCCCAAAAATTCTAGTTTACAATTATACAAGTATACAATTATACTTAGAGCACTAGTTAAGTATACAATTAATAGAGCACTAGTTAAGTATACAATTTTACCTATATGTTCCCAAAAATTCTAGTTTAGCACTTCTTAGTTGGAATTCAGGAATCTGTATTTTTTAAAATATATTTTATTGATATTTCACAGAGAGGAAGGGAGAGAGATAGAGAGCTGGAAACATCGATGAGGGAGAAACATCGACCAGCTGCCTCTTGCACACCCCCTACCGGGGATGTGCCCGCAACCAAGGTACATGCCCTTGACCGGAATCGAACCCGGGACCTTTCAGTCTACAGACCAACGTTCTACCACTGAGCCAAACCAGTTTCGGCAGGAATCTGTATTTTAACAACTCCACCAGATGATTCTCATCATGAGAGAAGTTTGGGAAACACTGCAGTATAGGATCAGCAGCTAATGTCTATAACAAAAATGTTTACCTTTACTATTATATACCTAAAGAGTATTCTGGTATTGGTTCATTCTTGGACTCTGGCCTTCATAATTTCTTGATGATAAGTGAAATGTAAGGGCCTGCAATGTATGTATCAAGTTCAACTGAATTATAAATTATAAAGATTTTTTGGTTATTTCATCCTTAGCATTAGAAAAGAATTGCCTTGTAAAAGCATTTTTCTACACACAATGAAACAAATTCAGGCTGCATCCTTATTAAGTTAGGTCTAGACACTATAAATTTGAAAAAATATATATATTCTATTTTTACTTGCCCATTATTATAGATTTACTAGAGGCCTGGTGCATAAAACTTGGGCACTGGGGGATGGTGGGTGTCTTTCAGCCCAGCCTGCACCCTCTCCAATCTGGGAACCTGTGGGATTGGGCCTAAATCAACATTCAGACATCCTTATCACTGCTAGTTCCCAATCATTCACCTTCCTGCCTGCCTGATGCCCCAAATCGCATCTGCCTACTAGCCTGATCAATGCCTAACTGATCCCCTGCCAGCAAGATTGCCCCCTACTGCCCTCCCCTGCTAGCCTGGTCCCCCAAACTTCCTTCCCCTGATGGCCTGGTCCATTCCAACTGCCCTCCCCTGATGGCCTGGTCACCCTCAACTGCCCTCCTCCTCAAGCCTGGTCTCCCCCCCAACTGCCTTTCCCTGTAGGCCTGGTCACCCTCAGTTGCCCTCCCCTGCAGATATGGTCCTCTTCAACTACCCCTCACCTGCAGGCCGGGTCTCCCCAAATTGCCCTTCCTCCCCTGCAGGTCTGATCCCCCACCAACTGTCCTCTCTGCAGGACTGGATCCCTCCAACTGCTCTCCCCTCCAGACCTGGATGCTCCAACTGCCCTCCCCTGCATGCCTGTTCCCCCTAACTGCCCTCCCCTGCAGACTTGGATCCTCCAACTGCCCTCCACAGCAGACCTGGATGCCTCCAACTGCCCACCCCTGCAGGTCTGGTCCCCCTCAACTGCCCTCCCATGCTGGCTGATTGCCCCCACTGCCCTCACCTACAGGCCTGCTCCCCCAAAACTGCCCTTCCTCCCATGCAGGTCTGGTCCCCCCAAACTGCCCTTCCCTATAGGCTTGCTCACCCCCACTGCCCTCCCCTGTTAGCCTGGCCACTGCTAACTGCCCTCCCCTGCCGGCCTGGTCTTCCCAAATTGCCCTCCCTCCCCTGCAGGCCCAGTTGCCCCCAACTACCCTCCCCTACTGCCTGGTCACACCTAACTGCCCTCCCCTGTCAGCCTGGTTGTCCCTAATTGCCTTCCCCAGCAGACCTGGTTGCCCTAAACTGCCCTCCCTTGCTGTCCTGTTCACCCCTTACTGCCCTCTCCTGTGGGCCTGGTCACCCACAACTGCCCTCCCCTGCTGGCCATCATGAGGCAGCCATGTTGTGACCACATGGGAATGACCTGCTTGTATGAGGTTGTGACAGTCAATTTGCATATTACCTCTTTATAGGCTGTGGAAAATGTTTGAAAATAAGAAATAGCGTATTCTTGCATGTACTATCAAAGTTTATGGATTGAAATAGAAAAGGGCTCATTACTCTGAAAATCTTTAGAACCTAGAAAAATAGACAAATGCAATGTGTGGTAGTTAATAATATACAACTTAAATCTTGTTTCCCATCATCATCTCAACATTCAGTCAGTGGAAAATTTTTTTTCTTGACCTTGAAAACAATATCAGTCTTTGGCCTCAAAGTTTTAAACCTCACTTAAAGATGGTGAAATTTTCTCTAGTTGTATTAAATTAACAGAATCTCAATTAAAAAGTTGGAATGGCCAATCTACAGCAATCAAAATGCTTATAATAGTTTTTTAAATTTCTTCGTTGTTGAAAGAATTACAGATATCCCCTTTTCTCCCCCTTTTAACACCCTGCACCCCACACTCCTTTAGGACTTCACCTCACTGTTGTCTATGTCCATGGGCTACGCATATATATTTCTTGCTGCATTATAAATATATCCAATATGATAGTGATTGGCAGAGCCAGCATTTATTTCTCTCAGAATTTTTGATTCATTCTGCTGAACTCTCCCAGGCTCAGCTGATCTAATCTGGATCCAAGGGTCCATTCATTTCAGGTCTCTCTCACCTGTCTTCATCATTCTTCAACCGGCTACTACCCAGAACATTTTCTTCCATGGTAAATAACAGGAGTGCAAGAGAGCACTACAAATCCTGCAAGCACCTTATTTAAGGCTTCTGCTCTCATCATACTTACTAACATTCTATTTGCCACAGAACCACACGTGACCCAGCTCAACATCAGTGAGGTGAGGAATTATACTCCCCACAATGGGGCGGGAGATAAGAAAACGGAAGAAGGGGAACAAACAAATGTTGGAAAACAATATAATTTACCATTATGCCAAACCTGAATTGACAGCAATTCCTCTCCCATTCTACAGTGTAGGCCCATAGTGGTCTGTCAATTTGTAGATAGGATGGTAGGTATGATATTCTATTCTCATTCTTCCCTGCCCTTATGATAATCATTTTAACTCATTCGTAGCCAGAGAGTGGGGATGTGATAGAAAGGGGGTCAGTTAAAGGAAGAGATCATTAAAATTTCTGACACAAATGGTCATTGGTATGAAATGATTTGCTATGTGTTCCTGGTTGATGCTTAAATAGAGATAATATTGTGGATTCTGTCCTTGGTGCTGAACACATTCTCCTGATGGTACTCTCCAGCTGAAACTTTGAGGATATAGGTTGTATGTTCCCTTCAGCTGATGACTTCTTCTTTAGATACCTCCCTCCTCCCAAAAAAAAACCCCTCCTCATAATTTCTAGAATATTTAAAAACTTTACAGGGATTTCTCTTAGGTAGGATTTTAAAAGTTCTAAGTTCACCATCCCTTCCATTTGGTTTCTCTCTCTTGGTTGGAAGCACTCTTGGATAATTTGACCTACCATTGAAAGGTAGTCCAATTGCTCCTAGGAACCATCACATCTCTTAGTTTCTTTCCTTCACAAGCATCTCTTCAATCAACCTCTAACCTGCTTACTATTTTTTCCAAAATGCAGAAGATGTATCCCAAGCTTTTTGTAAGAAGCATTAGAAATTTTGTCTCTGTAATTAACATGAAAGAAGTAGTCTCCCTATGCCATCCTTTTCCAAGAGATGAGGGAGGATGATGAGAATCATAGAGGACATAATTTTTTCTTTCAAAAAGTCTATTGACAAATTATTTTTTATTTTCTAGCACATTTCATATCTATATCTTAAGTCAGGATTCCCAGGATGAGGGGATCCAGATTGATAAAATAAATTCTCAACCCATTTCAACCACCTTCTTTGAAAGAAATGATTTGATTTGACACTTCACTTAGATATATAGCACATATTACAATTGACACCTTGGTAAAGCTTCAATTTTAATCTCTCATTGTATTTGAATGGCAGTAAAACCAGTATAGGCAGTCAAGAATATTTATTTTAATAGTTCTGATTTCCAAGTTAATTTGAAAGTAATTCCTGAAAGAATTTAGAGTAAACATATAAAATTTGTTCAGAATTTCTGTCCTGCATTCATCAAAGCTTTGCTGTACTAATTTAAAATAATAATTTTTTAAATTTGATTTTAGTATTTAAAAAGTTCATTTATTGTCTAACGTTTTACACATATCTTTTTCCCCACTTGACCCCCCTATAAAATGCATATTTTTTATGATTCAATAATTTGTGTCAATTTTGATGAAAGAATCTTGAACTCTTAAGAACATTTTGATCAGTTTTGATTTTATGACCTGGTTTTCTTAAAAATCAAAAAAGGATAAATGGCATTGTGTCTATTTTTAATGATGAAACAAAGAGTAAACTAGTTTGAAGTCCTCTCAATATTTACTCCCTCTGGTAATTAGGTTTTTTCATATACATATGAGTATTTCCTTAGTTCCAGAAAGCCTTTCCTAATCCAGACTCAGTGAGAACACCTGGTCCATGTTACTGTAAGTCCTGTACTTTTCCTACCACATTAACATTTTATTTTAATTTTTTAATGTTGGCTTCCCCACTGTCCTGGGAATTCTGTCAGAGAAGACAGCTTGTCTGATTTTTTAAAGGCTCCCCTGCATAGGAGTAGCAGAAGGCAGTGGCTCCAGGTACATTTTAGGTGGATGAATAAATTAGTGTGTTCATAGGTTCTGAAAGCAGATAGTTGTATTTTCATCTAACAGTAGTAAACACTTGAATGAAACTATAATCTGAGTAATAACCTAGCAGGGTTATAGCTCAAATTATTAATCCACCTTTGGAATCCACTAACACACTGTCAAAAATTTCACTGTGACAAGACCAGTTTGTTGAATTGTACTTTTCTTCTTCACTGGGAAAAGGGAAAAGCTGATACTTTTTTTTTTCTCAGAGCCAGAAGCCAACCATGAGCCATCATAGTGACCTTCAACATCTCACTGCCATTCAAGTATTGGAAGACAATTATAAATCACTATGACATATGTCCTAGGAAATGCAAGACATAGTTATAGAAACATGAAGTTTATCATAATTTATTAACCTGAATAAATTAAGACAGCCCGGGTCAGTGTGGCTCAGGGGTTGAGTGTTGACTGATGAACCAGGAGATCATGGTTTGATTCCCAGTCAGCGCATATGCCAGGGTTGCAGACTCGTTCCCCAGCAGGAGGCAGCTGAATTATGTTTTGGTTTTTGTTTTATTCCTCTCTCCCCCGCTTTACTTTCCCCTCTCTCTAAAATTAAAAAAAAAAATTAAATCAAGAGAGACATTTTTTAAGAATCCATTGCAGTTTAATAATGTGAACAAATGTGATCAAAGGCAGTTTCCCAGTAGTGACCAGTTAATTTCTCATATCTGTTTTACTTTTCTTGATGAATGTATGATCCAGTGCACTTCCAGGAGTTGCATATGCACCAAGGTCAGCAAAATATTGGCCTCTGTTTATTTCTGCTTGTATTCCACCCAACATTGTTAAATTCTAGACTTTTTGGTTTGCATTCAAACAATGGAATAAGATGCATGTCTTTGTATAACCTAACAATGACTCTAATTTCTCTATACTATGTAATAACTGGTCTTTAATACTTAAAATCCTGTAAAACATACATTTTTATATGTATAAGCAGTACTCTTTCTACCATAACTCTCTTTTGGGCTTCATATTTAGTCTGTGTTCTAAGTTACTCTTAAATATGCTATTTTCTATAGGTAAATAGCTAAAGGACATGTTTTAAAAATAAAACAGATTATAAAATAGTATGTTAAATATCACTATGCATATCAAGATAAAATATTTTTTATCAAATAACTTTAAAAATGTAATAAGAATATTAAGACATGGGAATGTACTAGAGAGAAACTTCTTTTAAATATATTTTATTGGTTTTCCACAGAGGGGCAGGAAGAAGGATAGAGAGCTAGAAACATTCATGAGAGAGAAACATTGACCAGCTGCCTCCTGCACATCCCCCACCGGGGATGTGCCTGCAACCAATGTACATGTCCTTGACCAGAATCAAATCTGGGACCTTTCAGTCCGCAGGCCGACGCTCTATCCACTGAGCCAAACCGGTTTTGGCTAGAGAGAAACTTTTAAGCAATGATTCCTTCCTGGCATAACCTAAATTTCAGTACTCTGCATTTTAACTATTTCAAGATTAATCCTTACTCTTTACTTTTTTATTTTCTGCCTAATAGATAAAGCACTATGATTTCAATCTAACGATTTTAATATTATGCTTCCCTCGCCACAAAACTTAGCCCTATATCAAGTATGAAGGTATTTATTAAGGCTAACCCAATTATTCCACCTATTTACATATGCTTGAAAAAGAAAAAAAACCCACCACCACCACCAAAAAACATTTTCACTTAGTGTTCATGTTAACCACATAAGATTCTAAGTAATTGGACCCAGAAATAGATTTATAGTTATTCAGTGAGAATAAGTTCATAGCATATAACTGGGTGTGTTTGGATGAGGTAAAGTTGAATAAGATAGAATTGTGGCATTTTGCTTGAAGGAGCTGTGTCCTAAGTTAAAAACTCACACACTAAGTTGACTATTGTAAGCATGAGTCCACTCTTCCTTTTGGTTTCTTTTAACAGCTCCCTCAGATTTAGCTGGTCTTTAGTCTCCCATTGATTCTGCAATATTTTCCCACTAAATCTCTTCTCATTATGGCAACCAGAGTCAGCCTTTTGCTTCCATAGAGGTATTATGCAAGATTTTCAGAAGATTAAATAGAATCTTGAAATCAAGCAATCTTACAGTTAGTAAGAGCAAAATTAAACTAGAATTATAGTTTCAAACCACTCCCTAATATTGATGAATATTTATTTTGTCCTCAACTATTCAATTAACAGTTGAACCATTAGATGAAGTGCTTTCTATTTCCAAGACTACATGGTTTTTCTCAGTGCAGATTTTCTTATTAGAATAATGCATACTATGCCTATGTAATAATATTTATCCTATTAAGCACTTGAATATCTGTGATAAGCCCAGCCTATTTCTAATATATCTCTCTATATACATCTATATCCATATATAATACCTGTGCATTTTTCACAAAACATATTTTAGATACACTATTCTAAAATAGTTTTCTTTTGTTCTATCCCTACCTAATCAAAACTTCATTTTCATACTTTGAAAAGAAGTCCAGGTGTTATGTAATTAAATTGAAGGGCATTACTCACCAACATATGACAGAGTGATTTTATAAGAATAACTTTCTGCTTGAATCCACTTGGATGCTACATACTAAAAAATGCTGCATTTTTCCTTTTAAACTTTTCAGGTCACATCTTCTCTCTGCACAATAATTTTGTGGTATAAGAAAGTATCACTTACACCCACGAAATAGCATAGCTTAGGCTGCTTTGAATTCATGATCAGATTGAAGATGCTGTGCTCTAAGAAATAAATTTATATATATTGTTAATAAGATGTGGGTTTGGAAATAATTTGCCCACTCATTTCAGACAGGATTTTTTATTGAATTTGAAAATAGTTCAGGTCTAAATTTTTGCGATTTATGAAATAAATGCTTTCATAGCGAGAGAGTTTTATATGGATTCTTATGTATGGGAAGAGCATGCACATTTTCCGGAGAAACAAGCATTCATTTCAGCAAAGTTATTGTTTTCTGAATAGGAAATTACAAAGTTCAGAAAACAACATAATTTGTCAGAGCCCTTGATGGTTGGGTTTTTAAATGTTAAGATGGTGATGTACATTGACCTAAATATAGTGATGGACTCAAAGGGAGACATTCACATTGAATGTGGTAAGTCAATAAGTAGAAGAGGTATTTAGACTATAAAATTTATTATTTTGCTTAAGACAGTATTTGCTGGCACCATCATCCAAACATTGGTGAAGAACTTTTTTTTTCTTGCATAGAAATCAAATGACCAAATTATTACATCTTATGTGTTTTATAAAATATTTTGGTAAAATATTAATAATTTAGTTTATATGTTTCTGGCAGTAGAGATCACAGTGCAAAGACAACTAAATGTTATCTATTGACAGTCGGATGAATAATCACACATATGCTCATGCATACACAACTCAAAATTCAAATAGAGAGACACCCATATAAGGCTTCATTGTATTTTATTTAAATCATATGAAACAAAGAAGAACACAGGCAATTTGCATAATTAATATCATATACAGGTATATTCATCTTAAGATGACATAAATACTTGAGATAAATAAGCAGAACCATTGAATATCACACATAAAGCATGATTCAGTAACCAAACAGATTGAGTTTAAAAATGATCATTAGACTGATAGGATGTGAAAGGTAAAAATACCAGATATTAAATGATGTGTATGTTTCTATGATTAGAAATCTGGTAGCTGTAGATTAGGGTGGTTATGGGGTCTAAAGGATTGTAGACTACACTGCCACCAACTCACTACGTCATCTTTGAAATCATTTCACTTAAATAAAACTAAATTTCCTCATCTGCAAAAGGAGTCAATGGAATTAGAAGACCTCTTAATGTTTTTAAATTCTAAATTATAGTAATTATAATTACTGAGGTTCTGCATTATCTTTGCTTATCTGTTAACTCTAGAATAGAATTTCCCTCCTTTTCACTTTTAAAATTCTACTGATTCTGAAGAAATAGTGTGCCTAAATACATTCATTACAAATAAATTTATCTTAAGGGTTAAATAAAAAGAAGATATAACCAATAAAATGAAATAATAGTAAATTTTGGGTAGTACACTCTAATGTTACATAGTCATTAAACTGAAAATTGTATGTTAAAAAAAACCTTTATGGCTATTAAAAACTAGAAGAAAAAGTTAAATGTATATCCCAATTGTAATTATATAAGTAGTATAAATACACAAATAGAGATCAGAAGAAAATGACAAATATTTCAAAGTAATAGAATTATAGGTGAGTTATATATTTAAATTTTCATTAATGTGGTTCTAATATTATTTAAACAATAATGGTGTGATGATGATAATGAATAAACATGAGTCCTATTTTAAGACCTACTTTAGATGCTTTCTCCTGAATGAAAATAAATTTTCTCTTCCTAGTTATTTCTATTGCATACTGTAAGTTTAATAGCACTTATTAATTTAAACTTTGTTATATTATTATTTTTCTATATCAGGATTCCCTAATAGATTATAAACTTTCAAGGGAAAGAACATATCATCAGCATTTATAATTCTCCATAGCACCAAACTCTGTGCCTTATAAATAGTATGTGTTCAAAAAGTTTGCTTATTTCAATTATTTTGGTTGTACAGTGTAGAATGAAACAGACTTGAAATTGATAGATTAATTGTTCAATATATATATATATATATTGAGAATATATTGAGAGTCAGATTGCACTAGAAGAAGCTAGTGATACAATAACAAAAATATAAACAAAGTTTATAAAAAACTACACTAATAAAAGAGAAAGATTCAAATTGACCATACCTTCATGACACCCACCAGCCAATCAGGAATGAGTATGCAAATTAACCCAACAAAACTGGTGAGTTAATTTGCATGCATAGGTGCTAAGTGGCAGGTGTTGGGATGCTTGCATCATCACCATGATGACGTAGGCATTTCACACTGCTCCAGCTTCTCCAGGCCTCTGGGCAGTGTGGGAAAGTGGAAAGGTGGCTCCAGGCTAGAGCGAAGGCAGAAAGGAAGCTCTGTCTGGAGTAAAGGCAGTGCTGGCAGCTAGGGGAAGGAAGGCCCATTCTGGTGCGACTCTTTATGCATTGGGCCTCTAGTATAAAATAAACCTTTCAGTGCATTACACCTAACAATGGGAAGACTGTGGCTAGATAAAAGTAAGAAACAGAAAGGTAACATACAATCTTTGAAGAGGTAGGCAAGGCCAGAGGATACATGGCCTTATAGGTCTTTCTGAGGAGTCTGGATTTTTATTGTAAATAGCATGGGAAGACACTGGGAGATTTTGAGCAGGAAGGTGATGTGAACATATTAGAATTGTAAAAAGTCAATCTGTGTGCTGTTTGGAGCTATTCTTATAGAGGACAACATTGGGAAAGGGAAGACCATCTGAAAGGTCATGAAGGAATTTTAATTGAAGATGGTGGCATAAATTTTGATGGCAAGTATATCAGAGATAGTAGGATAAGTTAGGTCTCTTCCAATTTTAGGTTGTAAACACTGATAATCTTGGTCACTCAGAGCTTTCATATTCACATTAGGTCCTAAACTATTCTTGGTACTGTCTGTTAAATTAATCTCTTAAATCACTAGATCTCTGCAAAATTGTAATATAAAAGAACTGAGTGTGTCCTAAATTGGCTTGTTTCTTTTTTTTTAAGATAAGATGTGTATTTACCACTTTTAATGTTCAATTTACTAGTTCTTAGGGATACTACATATAGTACATTAATTAATTCTTTGTTCTAATTTGCAAATGAGTATCTGAATCAAATAATTTAATTAAAATAGCATAAAAATAATGGGCAGAGAGAAGTAAAATGAATCAATATTTATTACCCATCTACAGTTGGTACTATCTATATACATAGAAAAGGCTAATATGCTATATGTCCTTCCCTCCATCCATCCAGGTAATACCATAATGTAGCAACACCTGGCTTCCTCTCACTAGTGACTACCCTTCTTGTAGTTTCTTCTGCCCAGGAACACTTTAGCCAGGTGGAACTATTTTACAGTTTAACCAAATGTCTTTGAAACATTTTCTCGTGCCTCATCTCATTTGATTCTCACAGAAATCCTGGAGTAGGCAGATAGAAGACTTGGTGGAATCCTATTTTCTTTTCATTAGCTGAAAAACAGAGATTTAGAAAGTCTAGAAACTGAAAAGAAGAAATGGTGGACCTTGAAAATAACTTCAGGTTTTCTCACTATGTAGAATATAGTCAAAACACTGCTGTAGTTAAGTATTTTACAGTTTGTTCTCCCTGTGTGATCTACATTAATAATCTGCTAATCTGCTTTGTGTTGATATTTACTGCTGTGTTGCAGACAATTACCTGAAAGAGAAGTTGGGATGCTTCACTGAGCTGGAAAATGTTTAGCTAAATCAGAAAGTAGGTCTAATTAAGCAAGTTTGTTTCATATCTATAAAAGGCTAAGTTGACTCACGCATGCTCTCATTGGTGCCATCCCTCATTTATGTTTCTATCTGTTGACACTTGTATTATAGAGAAAGGGTCAATAGTGATATTAAAATATTTCTTATAATTAATTTCATTTCAGTGTGCACAAATTTGTGCCACTGGGCCACTAGTACAGTATATAAGTCAGTTATCTATGTCCTATCTCATTTAATCTGCACAAAAGCCCTAGGAGGTAATAATTACTATCCCCAATTTACAGATGAAATATAAACAATGATTTTATAATATTTTTAATATTTCTGAGCTATTAAAATTTCAAGAGAGGATTTAAACTCAGTTTAGTTTAATTTTCAAACACTGTCCTGCTGTCAGAGCTACGTAATACTAATGCCTTACCCAAATTGTATTTTTTTTTTTAGTTTATCACTTAAAGATTCAGTCTGTAGTCTCAAGTACTGATTCTTTGATTTTCTGTGAATATATACAGTTCAATCAAATACATCAGTACTCAAGCTCAAAACATTCCAAACCACAGAACTACCCTGTTTTCCCGAAAATAAGATAGTGTCATATTAATTTTTGCTCCCAAAGATGCGCTAGGTCTTATTTTCAGGGGATGTCTTATTTTTTCCATGAAGAAGAATATAGTACACATTTATTGTTAAATGAAAATAAAGGAAATTTATTACCTGTATAGAGTACGGTGGTACGGTAGTTATCAACACAAACCAGACAAACTGTGAATCCTACAGTATCTCATTTATTCAATGACAATCATGTCATCATCTTCTGGAACATCATCATAACAATCCAATTCCTGAATTTCCTGTGACTCCATTTCTTTGAGAATCAGTGGACCAAATCTCTCATGTTTAGCAATAGCACTGTATTTAAATGAGTACTTCTTGTCAAGGTACCTGCTCGTAGTGCATTTGCAATGCAACTGTCAGTGATTTTCTCCCATGAATTCTTCACCCAAGTCACAACTTGTTGCAGTTTAGGTTTCACAAAGTTTCCACACTGATTTCTCTCCATTCACACAACAGTGACATCAGGACTCCCCGAAACGTCACTGGTTGCTAGATGCCAGTAGAGGAGGCTCTAGCGACCAGTTTATGATAAATTAATTTTCATTTTGAGACAGAGCCTGGGGGCCTTATTTTCGGGGGATGCCTTATATTTCACTCAGAAGGAAACCTGTAAGTAGGTCTTATTTTCGGAGGATGTATTATTTTCGGGGAAACGCGGTAGTAAAGAAATATAAATAACATATGTTCTTTATATATGCATGTTCGTGTGGTTTGTATATATGTGTCTGTAGAAAGGTATACTAGTTACATTCTATATTGTTAATTATTGAACTTTTAAATTATAGTTAAGTTGGTGATTTTGTTGTTGCTTGTTTTGGCTGCTGGTATATTGGTTTGATATAAATTCAAAAATTGGTATGTGGATCAAATTGTTTCTCAGCTCTCCTATGTTTAAATCATCATAAATTATACACAATGGTTGTTAGTGAAATTGATAAATTTATTTTAACTTTTTGAGCTTTTAGGTTAGTTTTCCTTTCAGGATCTGTTAGGATTAAAGAAGATGTAGGGGCTATGCTTAATTTCATTTATTATAAAATGAAAGTATATAGGTTAGAGAAATTCCATCTGGTAAATATACCTCAGTTCTCCATTACTCAGCTACATTGATTTTCCTTTCACTTTTTTGTCATTGAATATTACCTAAAAACTTACATAATGACAATATGTTGCTAATTTTCCAATTTTCCAACATGCACAGAATCAAATGAGAAGACTCATAAAACTCCCCAAGCTATAATTGAACATTTGGAATTCATGAAATGAAATTCTGATGTTTCATTAAATGTAGTTAGTGCATATGCATGGTGCCTTTCAAAGACTTTTGAAGTGAATTTAGTCTTGTTCATATGATACAATATTATTTTTAATAGGGCAACATGGTTTCAAGAGACACGGATTAATGAATCAAATTAAGTATCATATTGGATTTATCCTTTACAAGAGATTTTTATGTAGAAGAAACAAAATGCTATCTCCATCAAAATATTGCCAATTTACTTAAAATTAAATATTTTCTTCCTTAAAAATCTAATGAACCAGAAATATATAAAACCATAGTTGCTCAATAATACTTTTTTATTCTCTTATGTGAAGAAGGTTTTGTGATGTTTTCCTCTTGGAATTGTTTAAGAAAACTTGTGTAATTAAGTTTATTTTATTTTATTTTATTTATATCAGTTTTGGTGACCAAACCTGGCAATAAGGTCTATATTTTATAAAACCAATCTTGATAAGATGCTGCAAGAATTTATGTAGCTAATAAATAATTTTTTTAGTTCAATGTCCATTTTTACTTGCTTATGAAAATTTCACAGTACCTCAAGGTAGTTTTTAATTGATGGCAAATACATCAGTTAAGATAACCTCTTCTTTTCCATGTATAGCTGAAACTTGTTCAGGTTTATACAAGGACAAACAGTTATGGCATCATCTGTAGAGCTAATAGAAATTCACGATCTTAGGCCACACCTCAGACCCATTGAGTCAGACTTTTCATATTTATGAATTCCCTAGGTGATTCACATGCACATTAAAGATTGAGAAGCACTCTCCTAATGCATCCCTTCTCATTAACTTCCTTCTAATTCTAAAAACAAAACAAAACAAACAAACAAACAAACAAACAAACATATCCTTTGGCTACTTTAATCCATGGTTCATTAACACAGGCTGGCGTTCTGTAGTCTTTTTCACAGTGATATTAGGAAGAACCTATTATGCTTTGCTGTCCTGTAGTATCCAAGCTCTTGTACCACTTGTCCCCTTTAATAATTCTTGGAGGCCTTTCTGAGAATTTTAGCCGGATAATGCCTGTATTCAAACTGAAAAAAGAAATGTTACCATCTAAATGCTTTCTCCTTGTCCTCTGGGAAAACAAGTATTGTTTTCAAGATTGAGCTTAAGCTCCATGGATATATTTGCTGTTGCTTTAAGTAAATGACTTAAATTTTTAATACGGTGAAGTAGGTTGCCACTAGTATCCCCAGGTGCCAATGAGGAAACACAATTAGTAATGTGACCATAGTCAAAGAATAAATAATGAACTGACATTTCAACTCATACCATATGACTCCAGAGAAGTTCAATCTTTGTCACAGTGTCATGATACTTTGGAAATCCATGTTTAGGAACATGGATTCTGAAGTCTGGTGTGTTTATTTCCAATATATTCTCTTGTTATTACTTTATATGATATTATATTTTTCCACCTCTAAGTTTCTTATTATTGTGTCTGTTTTCCTTCTTATACATACTTCTAACTTTGTCTTTCTTCCATGATTACTAATTACATATCTCATATACAGTATCAATATTTTCTTAAGCTGTTTCAATATTTTCTACAGCAAATTATGGTACCATTTCATTGCTTCTAACACAAAGATAAAACATATTCATTCACTTCCTCATTCAATTCTTAAGAATATTTATTTTTGGTCTGGTACTGTGCTAACCACTAAAGTTATAATAATGGGAAAAGTATCAGAGTCTCTGCATTTAGATTGAGGTCAGGCTATTTAAGGACAAAGACATTAATCAGATCTCTATTATACTAATAAGTATATAAATACAAGTAATTAGAACTTCATGGACCAAATATGAAGGCTATGATGGCAAAAAGAATGGGACTGAGCAGGATTTCAAAGAGTAAAAATGGAGGGGAGGTATATACATTCAGAAGCATCTTCAGCAAAGGTTTCATGGGGGAGGAAGGATGACATAAAATGGGATGGGAGAGAAGGTCTGGTAATGTGCTTCATGCCTAAACTCAGTCAGAATGCCAAGATCTACTTCCACACTTCTTAAATATGGCACTGTCATGAGTTCAGTTGTGCCCCCTACCAAAATATATATTGAAATCTTAACCTCTGGTACTTGAGAATATGACCTTATTGGGAAATAGTCATTGCAGATGTAATTAGTTATGGTACATGCTGCCATCCTGGAGTAGGGTGGGCTCTTAACCCAATATGACTGTTGTCCTTAGAAGAAGGCAGTTATATGAAGACACAGACACAAGAAGAATCCCATCCTATCTAACAAAAGAGTCATATGCAAATGACTATCACTCCAACACGAGATGGCTGCCCCCATGTGGTCAAATATGGCTGTCCCCATGTGGACACAAGATGGCCACCATAAGATGGCTGGCAGGGGAGGGCAGTTGGGGGCAATCAGGCCTGCAGGGGAGGGCACTGGGGGGTAACCAGGCCAGCAGGGGAGAGCAGTTAGGGGCAATCAGGCTGGTAGGGGAGCAGTTAGTCATCAATCAGGTTGGCAGGGGAGTGGTTAGGGGATGATCAGGCTGGCAGGCAGAAGTGGTTATGCACAATCTGGCATGAAGGCAGGTGAGCCATTGGGAGCCAGTAGTCCTGGATTATGAGAGGGATATCCTAGATTGGAGAGGGTGCAGGCTGGACTGAGGGACACACACTTCTCCCCACCCCTCATGCATGAATTTCATGCACCAGGCCTCTAGTGTGATAATAAAGGCAGATAATAAAGTTAGGCAGCTGCAAGCCAAAGATTGTCAGCAAACCATCAGAAGCTAGGCAGAGGTGAGGAAGGATTTTCTTGCAGGTTTCAAAAGGACCATGGTGCTACCAACATCTTTCTTAATTTGAGATTCATAGCCCCAAAACTATAAAACAGTAATATTCTATTATTTGAAACAATTCACTTTGGGCGATTTTGTTATAACAGCCCCAGGAAACTAATATAGCCTCTTAAACTACAGCGTTGAAAACCTGCTTCTATTTTTTGTTTTCTATTAAAATGTTAACAAGCAAAATACTAGTAAAGTGTAATGTATAAAAATATTTTAGAATTTAGCATCAAATTGGAAAAGGACATTTTATTTCTGAAAATGGGAAATTAAAAGCAGAAAATTAACCAATTAGAGCAATTGTATAGAATTGAAATTAGCATTTTTATTTCCTTGCTTGTGTATGTGCATATATGTCCTAGAAAAAATATAAGTAAATTTATTCAATGTAGTTAGCACAACACATTTTATTGCATAATGGACATTGCTTGCAAAAAATTTTAATTATTGAATAAAAACCAGTAATTACAAAATCAAGCATTTGAAAAAACCAGTACTATTAGGCATGAAAATAAAGGAATCAACCACAAATGTTTATTTTTTTCTCATTCAAAACTTTGTGTACTTTTCAAAATATTGCTAATGTTTCTGAGAAGCTAATTACAAAATATATCAGAGTACATTTAACTTCAAGTTCTTCTTCTTGCAGAATATTTCTGGTATAATTTGCAACACTAAACAATGGAAAGTAATAATTTTCTTCCACCGATGGTATAATTCCTTTATGAGAGCCAAAGATAAAATTAGAAGATGTATAATTTTTAAAGAAATGTCATTGCATTCAAGGTTCAAATGCCTATATTATTTGTAAGATTATATATATATATATATATATATATATATATATATCCACTGCTTCTTTCTTTTTAAAAAATGTTTTATTGATTTCAAAATAAATAAAATTAAATATTTGGAGACAGAAAAAGTATACATCATTGAAAACTAAATTAACCCTACATCCTATCAGAAATCTCCTCTACCCTTATGTCAATGGGTCACATTGAAAAAAACCCACAAAAAAACCCACACTACTAAGCCTTAGTTTCTATAATCTGGGTCCCTTTCATGAAGTGGGCATAACCTGTTAAAATTTGTTGTGTGTCTCCTACAGGTTGGAGAATAGCAATTTTAGTCATACTCTGAAAACTTTTCAAAAATGATTAAAGGAAAGAAAATGTGTTTGAGGAACATAGGGAAAACCAAAGACAGTATAAGAACATGATGAGGCTGATCTAGAAGTTTTCTGACAGTATATAGACACCAATGCTTATCTCTGGCTTTTTTCTGGCACCTGCTTTGTGCTCCCAAGCTTTTCTCTTTCCAATATTTTATGCAAAACAAGTCATGGTGCAAACACATGGTAGAGCTCTATTATGTTAAACTAAATGTTGATAGAGGAGATACATTTAAAACAGAATTTTGTAACTAAAATTTCTCTTCAGGAGAGATAATTTTTCTTTTTGAAATAAAAAATGTATATATTTAAAGTGTGCAACATGATAATTTGATATATAGCCCCTCTAATTCACAGCTAGATGTTGTCTTATGGTGAGAATCAATGAGGTGGACAAGTTACCTGAGAAGGTTGGTTTACTAGTATGATCAGTCCAGGTTTTTTTTTTTTTTTTTTTTTTTTTTTTTTTTTTTTTTTTACCAACCAGTGGATGGTTTTTTTCATGAAAGAGTCCAGAGAAGCCAATGACAAATGAAGGAACATATATGTTTTTCTTTTAGCTAAGTCATAAGAAGTTAACATGCAACCCAACTGAGTTTATTTCTAAAACTCAATTTATTAGAAAACCATCTGACTGCAGAAAGAAATTTTGAGAAAAAAATAGTTGAAGTATTTTGTGTGTGCATTTCTAAAGATGAAGTAGTAATTAAGAACTTTCAATTCCACTTTACTTAGTTATGGAAAGAGATAAATAAACAATCCATAATTTGTTTTATCATCCTCTTCTTATAAAACACTAGCACAGACAAAAAGAGAAGATCTTTTACAACTCAACTACTGTGAATCCTTATTAATCTTAGTTGTTCTCATAGGAAATTCTCAAAAGCCCAAATTACCATTAATTATGAGGGGTTAAAAAAATCTGTACATTCCTATTATTTAGAACACACATTAAAGTAGATTTTCTTTTATATCAATATTTCTCTGTAACTTAGGTATTCCAGTGAAGTTTTTTTTTTCCTTTTCAGTTTATGGTTAAGAAATGTAACACGCAGATGTATTTTAACATATTAGAATCTAAGCTGTATGCAATTGTTTTGCATGCATGTAAGAATCTTTGCTGAATCAAACAACTTGAAATGATTTTGATATTACAATAATTTATTTTTTACTTGTTCTTATCTTTAAATGTCAAAAATGCATTTAATTTTTTTTTACCAATGAATTATAAAAAAAGAAGAAGAAAAAGAAATATTGGAACAAGGAAAAAAGTCTATGGGTAGATGGTCTATGATCTTTGGTTCTTTGCTATACATGTTAATACTCCCTAAAGAAAAAAGGGCCCAAATCTTAGCATTTAAATTTTAATGGATAATGAAAATAGTCACAATTTATTTTAAGATTGTATTTTTTTCTTCATTCTGCTTTCCTTCCAGGCCAGTCTAAGTGACTCACAAGATGAGATTCTCTCATCTCTCAACAAGTCTCACATTGGGACTTAAAACACACCAAAGCAATAATGAGGGCTTAACTAACTCCAATTGTTCCAGGATTGCTTTTTATGGACTAGGAGTAAGAGTTTCAATTTTTTCTCCCCAATTTAATGGCAGTAATTTTATATCCTCTCCCTTATTCTGGGAAGTTCTAAAGAAAAGCATTGTATTGTAGTCCGAGCAGCATTTTAGGACCTGTAGGGACGGTAGCTGGGCTTATCAGTTCTTGGCAACAACACAGCCTCCATGAAAGGAGATTTATTGATTAAGAGGATGATTCACCAGCTTTTTCACATAAAAGACTCAACAACTAAGAAGAGTTTTAAAGGTCAATAACATTTTATGCTGCCAAACTATAACGTAAATGACTTCTCATTTTGATCTTGTCAGTTTTTTTCTCTAATTTCCCCTTTTACTATTAAAGAAATGATAGTAAAAAAAGAAAAGAAAAATGCTGAAATTAAAAAGGAGTCTATATAATATTAATATTTTTCTTTGAAAAACCTGTAAAACAGAATTAAAATAAATTCAAATTTTGTGTTCACTAATTGTCCAAATTAAATACCAGAACCAAATTTTCTGTCCTTAAATTGTTTCTGTAATCTACTGTGTTGTGTTTATACCCAGAAAGTACTGATTTTTATCACCTACTTGTTCTAAAGCATAAATTCAATGATCACTTTAATTTCAAGCTTAGCTATTTTATTCAGTAAAGTGATGTTAATTCTAAATTACTACTCTAAGGAGATGAGGTAATATTCATGTAAAAAGTAATAAAAGGGAGACATTATCGGAAGTCATAAATAGACACTTTAATAGTTAATAAAGTATTACTCAGAGTAATTGTTCTTTAGCAATTATAATTTTTATACAATATACATGCCAATCACATACAGATTTTATCAGCTATCCCAGTGTTCATTTATTAACTATCTTATATTCTTAAGATGCTAACTGCGGTTTCTCAAAGTATAGTTTCTCTACTGTACAGTGTAAAATTAAGCTTATATTAGATTTTGAAATTTTTCATTAATTACATTTTTATTAACATTAAAATACCACCATTATTATAAGCCATCATAACTATTATTTTATAAAAATGACAAAATGTATTAATAAATTAATAGACATTGGTTTTTAAAACAGATACAGTTTTATTGTAAGATGGTAGAGTTCTTTTGGCTTTGCTTTGTTTCCATTTTATAAAATTTAATTTTTTTAATTGACTGTATTGGAATGACATTGGCTAATAAAATTACGTAGGCTTCAGATGTATAGTTCTATAATGTATAATCTCTATATTGTATTGTGTGTTCAACACTTCAAGTCAAGTCTCTTTTGATCTCCATTTATTCCCCTTTCAACATCCCCACCTCTCTTTCCCTCTGATAATCGCGGTGCAGTTGTCAGTGACTATAATGTCTATGAGGGTTTTTTCTTTTTCTTTTTTAATCCCTTCATGTTTTGTGTGTGTGTGTGTGTGTGTGTGTGTGTGTGTGTGTGTGTGTGATATTTTTATTGTTGATTCTGTTACAAATATCCTCCATTTCCCCCACTTTGCCTCCCTCCCCCCTCCCCCACCCAGGCCTTTACCACATTATGTACGTGCCTAGCCCATAGAGCCTTCCCCTTTTTCACTCAGCATCCCCCACACCTTTCCCCTCTGACTGCTGTCCGTCTGTCCCCTGCCTCTATGAGTTTGTTTCTGTTTTGTTGGTATAGTTTGTTTTATTCTTTAGATTCCACATATAAGTGAAGTCATATGGTACTTGTCTTTTGATGACTGCTTATTTCCTTTAACATAATCTCCAGGTCTATTCATGGCTGTCACAAAGGAAACACATTTTCTTTTTTCCCCACCATTGTGTAAATGTACCATAACATTTTTATATACTCATCTGTTGGTGGGCACTTGGGCTGCTTCCAAATCTAGGCTATTGTAAATTATGCTGCAATGAACGTAAGGGTGCATATATTTTTTCAAATTATTGTTTCGGGTTTCTTCAGATAATATTCTCAGAAGTGGAATTGCTGGGCCACAAGGCAGTTTCACTTTTAATTTTTGAGGTAACTATACTGCTTTCCACACTGGCTGCACCAGTCTGCATTCCCACCAACGGTGCACCAGGGTTCCCTTTTCCCCACCTTCTGGGCAACACCGTTGTTCATTGATTTATTGATGATGGCCATTCTGTCAGATGTGAGCTGATATCTCATTGTGGTTTTAATTTGCATTTCTCTGATGAGTGGTGACATGGAGCATCTTTTCACGTGTCTATTGACCATCTGCATGTCCTCTATGGAGAAGTGTCTATTATCCATCTTCCAAAAACCTTACATAACGTTTTCAATATATGTAAGTGCATGTAAGTACAGTTTATTTGGTGGGGCTTGAGAAAAAGCAGAACTCTGGGTTAACAGTAAGCCAATGTAGGGAAACAGACAAATGGAATTGTGATTCCTAAACTAAGCTAATTCAGCTTAGTTCTGTGCAGGATCTCCAAGCCAGATGTGACCTAAACCCTCACTGATGAGAGAGAGAGAGACAGAGGCAGAGACAGAAAGAGAGAGAGAGAGAGAGAGAGAGAGAGAGAGAGAGAGAGAGAGAGAGAGAAGTGTCTTAAAATACTTGGCAAAAAGAAGAAGACATTGTTATCTTCTTCTCAGCTAGTTTATCTATTCTAATAACAAGGTGATATGCAAATTGGTCAGGATGCCATCACAGTAACTACCAATTAGGAGGCTGCATGCGCAGCAGGGCGGTTGTGTGGGGGACTTGCTGCATCAGGCACAGGAGCGGCAGAGGCAGGGCCTGGCCGAGGGCGGCCTGCACTCCCCACATGGCAGCAGCGGCTGAGAGTGGCAGCCAGTGGAGCCTGTGGGCCATCAGCACTGAGGAGTGGCTGTGCCAATCCTGCTTCCTGGCCCAGAAGGGGCGTGATTGCAGGGACAGCCATGGTGGCAGGCCCCATTTATGTTCTCCTGGCCTCGCCACATGGGTTTGTGGATCTGCGCAGGTGCAGACCTTCAGTGTGCATCCTCTCGACCCCTTCGTATGCAAACATCCCCCAGGGTGCTATCACCCACCATGCATGCAACAGTTCTGGACCACAATGAGCGCTTGTTTTCCCCTACCCCCCCCCCGCCCCTCTGCTGCACTTCCGTCAACATCAACCCTGGCATGTCTATGTTTCCCCCCCTCCCCCTACACAATGTGCAGGTGTCCCCTCTGGCATGCTCACATCCATTGGAGCAGGTCTGGATGCTCGGGGCGGGCGGCTGTGAGATGACGGAATGGTGTCATCCTGTTCCTGCGGAGGCCACTGTGGTGATGAGATTGCACCCCGGGGGCTAATGCAGGTGCTGAGGCGGGAGCAGGTGTGGGGAGACACACTTGGTGGCATGGGGCTGCCCTCGCTGAGGTGCCTTCAGTCAGCGTTCAAGGTTGGGAGCCCAGAGGAGGCGGGGAGGTCCGTCCTCTCAGTGAAATGGCGGGAGAGTTGGGGCAACTGCAGAGGAGGAATGTGCACTTGGGGTGCCAGCACCCATGAGTGAAGGCCGCCCTGACTAGCTCGCTCGGGGCCTAGTGCGCTCCTGCCAGGCAGCGGGTGACAGGATGTGCTTTTCCAAGTTAATGAGAGAAAACATTGGCTCTTCCACTATCCATGAAGGTGTGGAAAGTGGAGTGGGAAGACACGCAGGGCATGAGCGAGGTTCCCGGTCTGGGGTTCCAAACCCCCATTGGTTCCTTTTACCACTGACTAGAGATATACAGGGTGCCCCCCCCAAAAAAAATTGAATACATACTTTGAATACCTACTAATTCCAATGGGTTTAAGTATGAAAAAAAATATCAATGGAGCTGTCATTTGTTAAAAGTGCGAGCCTAAGCCAGTAGTCAACATCCCCTGAGGGGACCTGGATTGGAGAGGGCGCAGGTCGGGCTGAGGGACAGCCTCCACAATGCACGATTTTGTGCACTGGGCCTCTAGTAACATTATAAACTAGTAGAAGCAAAGATCATGCAATTTAGCTTTGCATCTCATGTTTTTATTATGTCTACCAGTACATACAAATTTTAGTATATTTAGGTGTGAGTGTATGTGGATAGTATTTGCTACAAATGTGCAATACAGGCACATATAAAAAAATTTTAAAAAATATATTTTATTGATATTTCACAGAGAGGAAGAGAGAGAGAGATATGGAGCTAGAAATGTCAATGAGAGAGAAACATCGACCAGCTGCCTCTTGCACACCCCCTACCGGGGATGTGCCCGCAACCAATGTACATGCCCTTGACCGGAATAGAATCCGGGACCTTTCAGTCCGCAGACCGATGCTCTACCACTGAGCTAAACCGGTTTCGGCTAAACAATTTTTGATTATGTACAAACTACCCATTCTATAGATAGATTTGTGGTTAAAATTCCTAATCCCATGTTTACTTCTCAAACTGTCCAGATATGTGTAAAGGTGATACAAAGTCTCTTTAATATTTATTTAAGCAGATTATAATTAGCACCATAAATTTTCTGATCTTCATGAAAGGTCAAACTATTGATTCAAAACTCAGATTGAAATCATTATAAAGGTGCCCTTTATAACTTATCTATTTTATTCTGAGACTAAACAAAAAGAAAAACATGAAATTTTTCTTTGATTTTTTTTTTCTCTTGAAATCTGCAGAGTTCTGTGGGTTGTTTTGTTTTGTTTTGTATTTAGTTCTTTTACTTAAATAAGTATACCCAAAATGTTGAAAGGTAGAAATCAGAAGTTCAAAATAAACAGTTTTTTTCATAATAAAATCCAAAGCTGAATTTTAATTGACTGGAAGCCTTGAAGAACTGCATCTGGCCTACAACCACTTTCTATCCCCAAGTCCCACACTATGGCCCTCAATTCTGTCCCCTCTCAACTTCTCTGCAGACACACTGAACATGTACTGAATGTGTATTCTGTAGGACATTATTGTGTTATCCTAAAATAAGAATACACTGAATGTGTATTCTGTAGGACATTATTGTGTTATCCTAAAATAAGAATACACATTAGCTCAATGGAAAACAAAAAAACACCACTTTATTCTTTCATTCATTCTTTTGTTATAATAAACAGTAAGTAGTGATCTGTGCCAAAAGCTTTGTTTAACATTGGGGAGAAGATAAAGGTAAAGAAAAGAAATTATAACTAAATGATATAATGGGGATGCACCAAGAAGGAGGCAATCAAAGACTCTAAGCTTGTGTGAAGGGTCAGAGAGACCTACAATATCAGTTTCTTTAAAAAAGTGACTTTAAAAATAAGACATATTAAGAAATTTAATTTTAAAAAAAAATATTTTTTTTTTTTACAGAGAGGAAGGGAGAGGGATAGAGAGTTAGAAACATCGATGAGAGAGAAATATCGACCAGCTGCCTCCTGCACACCCTGCACCAGGGATGTGCCCACAACCAATGTACATGCCCTTGACCAGAATCGAACCTGGGACCTTTCAGTCTGCAGACCGAGCCAAACCGGTTTCAGCAAAAGTAACTTTTAACTGAGAGCTGAATGACAAATACAAGTCATCCATATAAATTGAAGAGAAAAATGTTTCCACTTAGGAGGAAGAGCAGGTAAACATTCAAACTCCAAGACTGTGTCCTATTCAGTGAATTTTAAGCAGTCAATGTGACTAGAACATAGAACAAGGGGAGATAAACAAGGAACAGGAGGAAGGCTGGAGAAATGGGGGTTAGGTCTGTCAGGTTTGGTTACCATCATAATGGCAATGAAACACTAGGCAAGGGTTTAAATAAGATCAATGTAATAAAATATGCTTTAAAAATTATATGGTACCCTGGCTAGTTTGGCTCAATGGAAAGAGCACCAGCCCTCAGACTGAAGGGTCCTGAGTTTGATTCCAGTCAAGGGCACATACCTTGGCTGCAGGCTCGATCCCTGGCCTTGGTCTGGGTGCATGTGGGAGGCAACCAATTAATGTGTGTCTCTCACATTAGTGTTTCTCTCTCCCCTTCCCTTCCTTCTGCTCTCTCTAAAAAAATCAATGGGATAATATCCTTGGGTGAGGATTAACAAAATTATATGGCTTCTTTGAGAAGAAAAGATGTGGGGAGATAGTGCTGGGCATCATTTCAAGCAAGGCTGTTGTAGTAGTTTAGTAAGAACCGATGGTGGCTCTACTGAGCTCATGGTACTAAAGGTGAAGAGAAGTAAAAATACTCAGTTGCCACATAGAAGCTAGAATGGACAGGAAATAGTGAGTTTCCTTGTATGAGTATTAGCGGGAAATGTGGCTGTTGATGGTGTAAAGGCTGGCCTCCAGAAGTCTGTTGTGGATAACTGTGGATATTGGTTTCATTCTTTGAGTGTAAACATTGAGATAACAATTAAGAGGGGCATGTGGCGGTGCTGTTTTATGTGTGATGGAGGTGAGGTCATGGATTCTATTTTGGATATGTTGATTTAAGGGGCTAGCAAGATAATCAGGCAGGAGTGTTTAAAAAACAGTTGGGTGTTTGGGAGAAATTTTTTTGGAAAGTGGTTGGAGTAGGTCATCAGTCCATGAAGGATAAATGAAGACATGAGAATAGACACAACCACGTAGGCAATGTCAAACGACAAAAAGAGAGGGTGGGACAAAGGCTGAATGAAGAAAGCTAACATTTGAGGATTGTGTGGACCAGTGGAAGAAAAGAATGGTGTGCTGTCATAGAGCCAAAGTGAGAGAATGCTTTCGGAAAAAAAGGAAGTTAAAGAAGAATTGGAATTGTCCTTTGGATTTAGTAATGAGGAGGGCAATAGAACCAACTGAATGTTTGTAACTCTAACAGGGAAATGTTCATCAGCGGAGATAGTGAGAATAGAAAAATAACAAGAATGATGAGAAAAGAAACGTCATCAATAGTGCCTACAGTAAATATTTATAAAAATGGACATACACCCCACTAAGTACCAGCAATGCCCAAAATAAAAGGAAGTGAGGAAAAGTATCCTGGCACAAAGCAGTATTTACAGAGAAGAACATAATTATTTGACAAGTGCTACACTTAGGAAGGGCCTCTGAGAACCTCACTTGCAGTGACATTTATTGTTATTGTTTTTGATGTCACCACACCCTCTCATTTGTCTTCCTGTATGTTCTAGACAGTTTGAAACTCAGAAAGAGATTGGGCATGATGATTTTGATATTAGTAGCCCTGCACACAAATCCGTGAGTCAGTAGCTCACTGCCACCCTCCAATAGCTCTCCGCCCACAGCCCTGCCCTCCTGTAGTTTCCCCCATCCCTCTCCCCTACCCCTCCCATACCTTGCTACCCTGCCTCCTCCTGTAGATCTCTGCTGCCTGCTTGTAGCTCCCTGCCCCTCCCTCCTGCTGACCCATGATCCAGTTGCTCCACAGCATAATGATAATTTGCATATTGCATCTTTATTATATAGGATGGTTGGAATACTCAAAGGTGCATCTTAAAACTACTCGTTGGAAATTCATATTAGAACAAACTCCCACTCTGAGTGGAGTAAAAAGCAAATGTAGACAAAATATATGAGATAATGACTCAAATCTCCACTAGGCACAGAACTTCATATTTCAGGGAATCCTTGGGGGATATCACAGAGTACTAGCAGACACCAAGGTCAATAAGCTTGGATGCCAATAAACACATTATTGCTGCATATTTAACAGAGGTGAGGGGCACAGCTACAATTTGCAATCCTGATTCTATGTGTATAACAGAGAATTCCTGTAATTAGCATACAGGGTGCCAGTGCCAGGAAAATGGACGGCAAAGCAGCCAGGGCCATTTGGATAATTAGTTGCAGCAATCTGTGTCCTATGAATATTCTTTTTAGAGGACATGGAAGCTGAATGGGAAAGGTGTTTTTTTTACACGCGGGGGCTGCAAATAGAAGGCGTCTTCTAAATATGCAGCAATCCACACCATGCAATTTATAATAGAACACCATGAAAGGTGCTTCCACCTTTCTTTGTCCACAAGTGCTCCTACTTGGTCATTTTATAGGTCCCATCCTAAAGCTGAATTATAATGCTGATGTAGTGTTTCTATATCCACAGGGCGAATTGTAACTATATTTCTCTTGTTAGTGTTATTATTTTGGTTGACAGGTACACTACATCACCCTGTATTACTTACATTTGTGAAGATAAAATATAACTAGGGCATAACATCCAAAGATCTTGCTTTACTTTTCACATTAGGAATGTGAAAAAATAGGTATTTTAGGAAGAGCAAAAGAGTTAAAAATAAAATTTAAATCTATGTCTCCTGGTGATATGGATTATTTCTTTTAACCTCAGTTGTGACCATAATCAATATTTGTCTCAAAGCTATAATTTTTAGCTGTTATAATTTTGA
This sequence comes from Vespertilio murinus, assembly GCA_963924515.1. Taxonomy (NCBI): domain Eukaryota; kingdom Metazoa; phylum Chordata; class Mammalia; order Chiroptera; family Vespertilionidae; genus Vespertilio; species Vespertilio murinus. The sequence goes on along the minus strand of OZ004705.1, from coordinate 157,517,224 downwards.
AAGGGTTGCAGGTATTTTGTAGCTTTTTTCTGGGCCCTGGCAAAGCTCTGAAATAGAGTTAGACACGGCTGCATCTAACTGGCCACTTGGCCAGAAGGTGAGAGGATTTGGTAGCATGGTCATAGTGTTTGCCACTGGTTATTTAGCACCACGGACAGCTCACTCCAGAGTGCTAGGATTACCTCCTCCCCCTGCCCCCCCCACCTCTGCAGAGAAGAGCCATCACATCTGCAAGGAGCTTCAAATGGCATTGATCCTCCTGGACTTGGCCATTCATCTAGGGACATGACATTCTTTAGAAAAAGAAAATGGAACAAATCTTGTTTTATCCACAGCACTATGTTATGAATAGCATCTCAAGTCTCATCCCTTTCCTTACTTTACTGTTATAGGGCAGTACTGGTAGTCACAAAGGCAAGCAGGATTTAGAGGATCAGCTTTATTCCAGCCTGTTCCTGCACAATTCAGATGAACTTCTCTGTACTTCAGGTAATTCCAAGAACAAGAGTTTTTGGAGATGATTGCAGAAGAAAGAACCTATGAAAAAAATTGAAATATTTTACTAAGACTTGAAAAAGTATTAAAGCTATGTGATCTGACGGAGAAGGCACTAGCCTCAGAGTCAGGATTCCTAGGAGCCAAGAGATCAGATCAGGTCTTTAGAAAGTTACTTAATCTCCCAGGTTTGGTTTCTTCACGAGTAAAAATACAAGTTGTAGACTACATAATAGTGACAGTATTCAAATGGATTTTCTATACATATTTCATGATTCCATATCCACATATTTTTAGTGTATTTTCAGTGTTTGTGGGATTCTGTTCTCCTTCAAGTAAGAAATTTCAGAGAAGAAAAAAAAATCTCTCTATTAGGATAAGAAACAGATGACAAGCAATTATACAACTGGAACAATCAATTCCACTGAAAATTAAGGGCTTGTATTCTGCATATTTTAGGTCATTAGATTGAATAACAATCTGTCATCTATCTGCATCCATCCTATCATTTAGATACAGCAACATCCTTGTCATTTATCACATATTCTGGGCACCATATTTCACTGAAGAAAATTGAAAGTTAGTTTTTATTCCTTGTCAGGCAGGAGATAATAGTACCCTGTTTCCCCAAAAATAAGACATCTTCCGAAAATATGACCTACTTCGGAGTCCTGACGTCACTGCTGTGTGAATGGAGATAAATCTGCCTGGAAACTGTGAAACCTAAACTGCAAGAAGTTGTGACTTGGGTGAAGAATTCATGGGAGAAAATCACTGATAGTGATTGCAAATGCACTGCGAGCAGGCTACCTTTACAAGAAGGACTCATTTAAAGACAGTGCTATTGCTAAACAGTGCTATTGGTCCACTGATTCTGAAAGAAATGGAGTCACAAGAAATACACCAGGAAATTTAGGAATTGGATTGTTATGATGATGTTCCAGAATATGATGACATGATTGTCATTGAATAAATGAGCAAATTCTTGATACTGTAGGATTCAGTTTGTCTGGTTTGTGTTGACAACTACTGTACTACCATATTGTATACAGCTAATTAATTTCCTTTATTTTCATTTAACAATAAATGTGTACCGTATTCTTCTTCATGGAAAAATAAGACATCCCCTAAAAATAAGACCTAGCACATCTTTGGGAGCAAAAATTAATTATAAGACACTGTCTTATTTTTGGGGAAACAGGATAGATTGTCTGTAGTGTTTAGTATGCTCCTATAGGGGAATGTGAACCATCCATTTGGTCATTATTCCTCACCAGGAGATTTCTGGTTCAAACTTGTTTCTGAATAGCAACAAAACCACAGGGTAGGATATGGGATCGTGAGGAACATGCAGGGTAAAAAGGAATGAGAATGAGAAGAGGCATGCTTTAGGGATGACATCTCCCATACAGGAACATCTGTACTGGGATTTAGTGGCAGCAGAGCCAGGGTTCCAGGGTCTGTGCCTGAATTAAATTTTTATGCTTTTACAATTTTGTTCTCAAATTTAGTAGCAAATAAAAAGCATATGTGTGTCCCTAAATCCAGACTTACTGAATCAGGGATTACATTGTAAATGCCCTAGGGACACTTCTTCAAAAATTGAACCTGATATGAAAGAATATGGAGAAATCAGAGTTCATTATGCTGCTAGCAGCTACTCCAACCAAAAATCTGAGGAATATTAGGCTTGAATTGACAGCAAAAAAGAAAAAGAAAAACAATAGCTCCTGAGAAAGGGAGACCTAGAGGAATTGATTGTTGTTGGCTTCCCACCTAGGCTTTTCTTTATAATCGTTACCTGTTCTTTGAGACCTTTAGAGAGACAATTTCTTATAGGAAATATGTGAAAATACAGCATTGTGGCAAATATATTCGAATGAGAAGAGTAGAATTTATTCAAGCAAGCTGAATCAAGATATTTAAAAACTTGCAAATGTTTGTAAGGAATGCCGAAAAGGTTCCGTGTAGCTGAATTCTTTGGGAGATGGTTAAGATTCTTTCTGTTGAGGTGGAACCCAATTGGGTAAAGATATTTTTGTATAGGGCCACATTAAGGTATGTAGATTAATTTGAGAGTGATAAAGTGAAAAATTAATATCTTTTAAATGGTAATTAAATTTGTGTTTTGAAAGATAACTGGAAACAGTGTCTGTACTGAGTTAGAGTGGGGTAGAATCAGAAGAAATGAGTTAGAGAATTACTTTAAGATCCCAAGCAAGCCAAAACTGGTTTGGCTCAGTGGATAGAGCATCAGCTTGTGAACTGAGGGGTCCTGGGTTTGATTCAGGTCAAGGGCATGTACCTTGGTTGCTATCACATCCCCAGTGGGGGGGTGTGCAGGAGGCAGCTGATCCATGTTTCTCTCTCATCAATGTTTCTAATTCTCTCCCTTCCTCTCTGTAAAAAAAAAAATCAATAAAATATATTAAAAAGAAGAAAAGAAACCAAGCAAGACATGGAGAAAGGGAGGAATTAAATTAGTGGTGATAGTGAAGGACAGGAATAATAAACTGGAGAGATATGTGAAAGGTAAAATTAATCTGATTTATAGAAAGATTGAGTGTGAGATTTACAAAGTTGCTAAGAAAGGCTCTAAACATAGAAGCTTGGAGAACTGGGTGAATGACGATTGAATGAACTGGGCTATGTGATACAAGAACCGAGTTATTTGCCATTTTAACTAGGTTGGACCAGCTGCAGCATACCTAAGTGGAAACACTCCTCTACTAAATGCGGCATTGGTATAGATCATCCATTGGTATCACTTACTACAGATGTTCTATTGTATACCCAGAATTCCTCTCTCCTCTAATCTCTCTTGAACACCCAAAATTAACCAAAATTCTCTGAAATCAGGGTTTGGGGGTTGTTTTTTGTTTTTGTTTTTACCTGTGAAATTATCTTGGAAAAGGCCTCAGGACAGAAAATCTGTGAAAGCACCAACCTGGACCTATGAAGACACATTGCATGTCAGAAAAAGAAAGGAAACATACACTATTTTTTTTTAATTTAAGGTTTAGCATCAAAATGTGTTAACATATTTTAGATCCTATGAAGTCTTAAGGCAAATACTTTCAAATTTTCCCAAATCTTTATTTAAATAAATTTCTGCCAAATACATCAAAATTTAATTATTTTAGATCTCTTTTATTCTCATGATTAGTACAATTTAAGAGCCATGATATAACCTCTCAGACCTTAATTTAAAAAATGAATAAAATGTCTCCCATTTAGGAAAGCATGAGGTAATCATGATAATTTGATGTCCTATTAAGTTGCTGAAAATGTTGTCTCATTTGTATTTAACTTTGTGGGTTATTCACCAAAATAACCTGTCAAGACACTTTCAGAAGAGATCTTTATGCAATGATGATAGATGATGATCTCAAATGAACAAATTTCTTGGCAATTTTGCAAAACTATAAATATATTTTATACAAATTGGTAAGTTAAACCAGGCTAATAGGGCATATATGTATCTTATATATTTCTTTTGAAAAAATTATTATTGAAAATATTACATATGTCCCATTCCCCCATTGACCCTTGTTATTTCTTAAAATAAATATAAGGAAATAATATAAAGGTCTATTGACTCCCTTAATGAAATATAAAAAAGTCAAATTTAAATCCCATTTAATCTTCTTTTTGGTCCAACTAAGAAGTATCCATCAAAATCCTTTGATGAAATAGAAACTTAGGTTTCTACAAATAATCGTAATATATGGTTCTTCCTTGATTCATCTCTGCTCTCTCTTTTTTTTACCCGCCCCTGTCCAATATTTATCAACAAAGCCAACAAAACATTTTAAAACTATACTCCTTTTCTCCCATAATCTCCCAATGCACCTTAGTCCAAATATCAGTCATCTCTTACCCAGGGCCTTGAATTATCTCCTTTTTCTTCCATTCTTGCTCACCCCTTAAATGAATTCTTTTTTCATAGTAATCATTTAAAACACAATATGCCACTTACCTATTTAAAACCCTCCACAGGCCCCATCACACATAAAATGAATTTACCTTTCACTGTTCATTCACGTCCTTCACATTCCTGGGCCTGTCTCCACCCAGCTTCACCTCTCGTCCTCTTGCCTTTGTGCTCAGCCATTCTGAGCTTACTCTGACTCCACAAACATGCCAGTCTGTTCCCACCTCGGTCCTGGCAACAGCTCTTCATTCTGCCTCGAGCACCGTTCCCTTGCTACTCACCTAGCTGACTCTTTCCAGATCTCCCAGCTTAGAGACAAAAGGCTTCTTATCCCCAGCCTGAAGCAACTGCATCATTCTTCATCTAGCTGCAATAGTTTAATTCTCTGCACGGCGTGTGTATGAAGTCACTAGCAGAGACTTCTCTTGCTTGTTCATTTATTTGTTTATAGTCAATCTTCCTTTATGGAATACTAAAGCTCAGGACTACCCTGTCCATGGGAGAGATGATCACAATCGCAGAGAGACCAGTTTTTGGCATCCAATGGCCATGATATGAAACTTTGATGATAACCATGCCATCTCTGGAAAATTACTAAAACTTGTAATATTAGTGTGTGTGTATATATATATATATATATATATATATATATATATATTATAAAGTTATTGTAAATATTAAACAAGTTAAATAGGGACTAGCACATTTTAAGCATCTGAGAAATGCCATCAATTGGACCTCAACACCTGGAATAGTACTTGCTATTGGAAACAGTATTGAAAAAATTTTTTTAATGAGCACATTATACACTTTATATTTAAGTGATTTTCCCCTTTAGAAAAGATTTGTTGTTTCCTTTATTTCAGTCCTATAGTATAAGTATGCACCCAAAGGAGAAACACTTTTTAATTTGTGATCTTAATTCCTCATAGATGTACACATCAGGTTACTCTGATGCTGCAGTGGTCTTTCTTACAAAATGGTAACCCCTGACCTTCGGCACTCCACAGAAATGTAAGGCAGAAAGGACATGAAAAGCCGCAGTAATTTCCCAGTTTTTTGTTAATGTAGCTGCCGCCCGTGTAATTCCACAGCTGCAGTACAAGGCACTTTTAGTTGTAAGCTGAGAAGAATATAAATTATGGCTAATTGAAAGTGCCAGGGAGACCTGGAAGATAACAGAATGCAATTACCTACACTGGGCCTGGGCCAGGCAGCCCTGGTCTCTCTGCTCTGGGAAATAATGTGGCGCCTCACGTGGCTCGAGCAACTTGGTAAACTATGGCTTCTAGGACAAAGCTAATGCCTCAGTTTCCCAGGGTCTCCTCCCAGCTCAGCATTCCTTGGGAAAGGAGTTTATGGGAGATTCTTTCTCACCAAGGAGCACCTATTTCCAAAAATCCAACTTTATATTGCCTGTAGCCCAAGGGTACGCCTGGTTCCAGGTCTGGGATACCCAGTGCCTTTTTGAGATAATTTATCTCCTAAGCCACAGACTGATAATTTGGTTTTAAGCTGGAAACTGCTGCTTCCTTAGCCTCGGGGATAGAACAAAACCCAATTTGGTCCTCCCTTGGGCAAGAGATTAGGAATTTAATATAATATTTTCTTTTTTATATATCTGGGGCTTTAGTTCCATGGCATATAAAGAATACTTGCAAGATTTTTTTCCCATACTTTTATTAGGTTTGCTCTCACTCTGAGCCATGTACATATGAGTTCATTAATTTGCTTCAAACGTGGAAGGAAAGTCAATATTTTCTAATACCTACCTACCTGCCTTGTAGTAGTTTTCATTATTCCAACTCAACCCAGGGAAACCAAGTGATGCAGAGGTTAAGTACCTTCTGCCCTTCTCTCTCCTGAGGAAGCAGGCCCCCAGCTCAGGCCCCAGCCATCGCAGAGCCCCTGTCCTGCCCACAAGCCCCACATTGCTTTTCCAGGACAACTGGAAGCAAGACTGTAATGGAGGTGAAAAACTGAATACAGTATTATTCATGACTTTAAAGAATTTAGTACCTGGTAATGGAAAATGTGATATAAACAATGAGGACACTCCTCCACTGCCCCCACCCTTTTCTTAGAGCCCAAGCGGTGTGTATGGCTGGGATGTTTGCATGCCTGACAATGTCTGCACCCTGGTAAGTGGTCCCAATGGAAGACCATAGGTACGAGGGGCCGAGTAGCTGGAGGCGGACTCAGAACCAGAGGTGACAAACTAGCCTCCGGGAGTCAGAGCGGAGGCCAGCCTCCCCCACTGCAAATGGACCTCTTGTACCTTAGCTAGAACACATTCCACCATGTGCGGTTTTTGCTAATAATTGTGTTTGCTGAGAGGATGTGGCACTTACCTCTGCGTCAGCAGTGTCCTTGCCGGGGCTTGCAGCAGGGCCTCGGGAGCTGTAGTATGATGGCTGAGTGCACAGTTCTGGGGCCAGACACTGCTGCACCACTTACTGCCTGTGGAACCTTCCACAGAGGAATTCATCTCTGTGCCTCAGGTTGCTCATCTGTAAAACAGAGATGACAGTATCACCTGCACCAGACCCCCAGCATAGGAATTAAATGTGTTAATATCTATGAAACGTGTCGAGCTTTCCAACTGCATGATCAAACGAGCTTAAGCATTCCCTGATATGGCGACAGATGTCTGATCTGAAGCCTTGTGGGGTCTGGAGGAGGGTTTGGTTTGCCATCCGCAATGCCTAGAAGAACAAACACTGAAGTCAGTACCTTCAGAAAGGGCATCCGCACTTCACTCTTATGCAGCCCTGTGTTTGCTTGTTTCCTTTCATCCTGGACTCCACAATTTTGTGCCATCTGTCACACCTCCAGTAACTTGTTCTAAGACAGTGATAAAATTGTTAAGGAGGACAAAGACAAAGATCTAATCCATTAGGATGACACTGGCATTTAATTAAATACTATGTAGATGCAATTGTTCAATCAGCTGTGAAGCCGCCCCAAAGTGTACCACCTAGGCCAGTGGTTCGCAAACCGCAGCTCACGAGCCGCATGCGACCCTTTGGCCCCTTGAGTGTGGCTCTTCCACAAAATACCACGTACAAGCAATCACATACAGTGTGAATGAAACTTCGTGGCCCATGCACAGAAGTTGGTTTTCGGCCTGGGTGAGTCCATTTTGAAGAAGTGTTTCTAATGCCGAGCCACACTCAAGGGGCCAAAGAGCTGCATCTGGCTCGAGAGCCGCGGTTTGCCGACCACTGACCTAGGCTACATTTTTACATGCACAAATATATATATATATATATATATATATATATATATATATATATTATTAAAAGCCATCATTTTGTTAAATCAAAATAATATTTGTAGAATAACTATTATCTTCTACTGTTACATAAATATGCATACAAAAGTCAAATAGGTTTCATACCAAATGTTAACATAATGTTAACAGTGGTTAATTTTTGCTGTAATTTGTTTGTGGTATGCTACTGTTTTGAAAACATTTGAAAATAGGTACATATATATTTATTTTTATTATTGATACTAGTGGCTAAATCATATTCTATCATGTGGTGTCTCATAATTTAAACTGTTAATGGACTTCTGATTTGTTATAGTATTTTTATAAAAACACTTAAACATAAACTTTAATGCTCATCTCTGAGCATACACTGAGGATAAATTCCTGAAGTGTTATTGCTAGGATAAATGCTTTGCAGGTTGTTATTGCTTTCTACATACTACCAGATGTCCCTCTAGAAACATTTTACTAATTTATACTGTTTATACAAGGTGCAAAATCAGTGCCTACTATGAACAGTCACATTTTTAATGCCTTTTTCTTTTTCTGGAGTGGTGAACTATTTTTTTTAAAAAATATTTTATTAACTCCTTATTTTTATTAAAGTATTTATTTAATTCATGCAAAGCAGCATAATAAATGATTTCTGTCTCTGTTTCTCTTGATTGAACTTTATGATGCTATTCCCTTAGGTGGCCTGTGAGTTTTTATTAGGCTTTCTTGCTTACTTGCCAGGTGCATATGGCAAACAATGAAAGATATGTAAGCTAAAAGATGTGCTTTTGCTCATAGCTATCTCTACGCACTGCAATAGTAATGTACTCGTCAACAGACCTCATACACATGCAGAGAAGTTTCCATCTCTAAGTAACATTACCAATATTTCTTTTCACATAAGAAAACTTTAGTCTCAGAAAAATGGAGTGGCTTGTCACAGTACTGGATAGGGAGAGTGTCTTATTTCTTTAGAGACACATGTTCTTAAAAACAAAAGAACAGAAAAATCTGGATCACCTAATCATTTTCAACACTTGGCAACTCAACAACAACAACAAAAAATTTCACTAGCTTCTGTTCTCTGAGTTTGAGACAACGTAAGTACTATTACCAGTCTCCTGAACACATTCTGTATAGTCTGAATGTTTTTGTCTCCCTCCCCTCCCCCCAAATTCATAAGTTGAAGTGTTAAACCCCAAAGATGCTGGTATTAGGAGGTGGGGCCTTTGACATTTGGTTAAGTCCTGGGGGCAGAGCCCTCATGAATGGGATTAGTGCTCTTATAAAAGCCATGCCTAGCTTCTTCACTGTGTGAGGATGCAGAAAGAAGACACTAGCTGGGACCTAGGTGGAGGGATCTTATCCAAACATATCCACGATAGCACCCTGCCCTCAAACCTCCAGCCTCCAGAAGTATGAGAAATGCATTTCTGTTATTCTAAGCCCACCATTCTATGGTATCTTGTTATAGCAGCCAGACAGACTGAGACACCCCCTGACCTCCTGATTTGTCACCAGGGATCCAGGGAAGCAATAGAAAAGGGAGGCAAGAGGCCTTGCTTGGGTGACTTCTTTCTGATTCCCAGACTGTAATGACTCTGATGACTGTAAGTTACTCTGAAGATTTTGAATAATTATAAAACACTAGAGGCCCAGTGTACAAAATTCATGCGGGGGGAGGGGGAACGCGCAAAGGGGGTTCCTTAGCCCGGCCTGCACCCTTTGCAGTCTGGGACCCCTCAGGGGATATCTGCCTGCAGGCTTAGGCCTGACCCCCATCCATCAGCCATCCCTCTCACAGTCCAAGGCTCTCACAGTCCAGGACCCCTCACTCCTTACCACCTGCCTGTAGCAGAGGCAAAAGAGGCTCCTGCCACCACCACTGTGCTTGCCAACAGTGAGCCGGGTCTTCTGGCTGAGAAGTGCTCCCCCTGAGGGAGTGCACTGATCACCAGGGGCAGCTCCTGCATTGAGCATCTGCCCCCTGGTGGTCAGTGCACATCTGCCCTTTGGTCCCTTGTTCAGTCAATTTGCAGATTTGGGTTTTATTGTACAGAATTTATTGGGGGGAAAATTCCACAAATTTCTCTTATTGTGTCTGTGTATGTAGATATACAGATATGTGAGAATATATTTCTGGCCTCCATACATTTTATATTCTTTCATGTGTTTCTCTTAACATTTTTACTTGGATTTCATACAAATTAAAAAAAATACAAACTAAGTCTAATTGATAGCCTTTCCAGATTTTTTTTTCCTTCCAAAGGTCAATATCTAATGTTGCCAGCACATTTCCTACTTTTGGTTGTCCTGCACATCTCTTTTCTTGCATAATTAAAGTGAAACATGTCTGGCAGTGACTCTGAGACTGCATTTGTACATTTCTTCAGCTCCCTAGAATATAAATCTTCAGGGTCTCAAGACTTGGATTCATTTAGAGTAATTAGGGACTGCCTTAGATCACTTACTTACTATCTCAAGCAGCACTGTCTTTATGTTGTTCTAGTTTTTTATTTTTTTTTATTTTTTACTTTGAAGGTCATTTTCTTTGCTAAGATAAGATGGAATACAAAGAACGTTTGGTTATTTTTTCTTCTTACATGTGTAATAATAAAATTTTCATGAAACTGTATGTCTAGGCTTTTCCCCCCTATCACTTTACAAGTGTATTTAGAAGGCTGTGCATTGTCTTCTACTGAAATGGGATGGTTTTAGAGGACCCAAGATGACATTGGTGTGAAAACGAATTGTATTTTATTCATTAGGTTAGGGAAGATTTTTTAAATTCCAGAAGCCTTATCTGTAATTCTGATAAAAGTGCATATCACACAAAATCTGTGATAAGGATTCAGAGGATATGCAATGTATGCATAAAACATTTAGCACAGTGTTTGGCACACAGTAGATATAAAAAATGTTAACTTCATTAAGTTACATATTTATTTTTACTATTTTTATAATTTTTTAAATTTACTTTTTTTTATTGTTGATAGCATTACAGATTTCCCCATTTCCTCCCCTTTACCCCATTCACTCAGCTCCTCCCCCCCCCCCCCCCCCCGGCCTTCACCACACTATCGTCCTTGAGCTGTGCTAAAATATATGTACTTTCTATGGCTAATCTCTTCCCGTGGTGGTCATCACACAGAGTGATGCAGCGTGACTGTGTGCAAATTGTTTCTCTGGGAAGAAACATTGAACTGGAGTTAAGCCTGCAAGGGATTTTGGAGGGAGGGAGGCAGGACAAGACTGAAAAGAGTTCTGTCAAATTTTCATCTGGCCAAAGGGGTTTTGGAACAAAATTACATATTAGAAGAGATTCACCTCGAACAGAAAGGCCAGACCCTAGTACTGGTGCCACACTGTGCACATCAGTGCCCGGGGAAATTGTATAATCTTGGTTCAAAAGTGTAGACATTGTGGTTGGACACTGTTAGACAACTGCACTTCTTACAGCCAGATAGCCTACTCTTTCTTGAGGAGAGATCCAAGAAGTATCACCCATGTGGCCACATAAAGTTGTAGAGCAAGGCTGCCTGTGTTCGTTCAACTCTGGCTCCTCCACTTACTAACTGGGGCATTGTAGGAAAGGTACTTAACCCCTCTGTGCTTGGTTCCTCATCTATAAAATGGAAAACAAAACAAAACAAAAAACAACAGCAGCTACTATAAGGTTATTGTACCAGTTAAATGAAATAATATACAGGGTAGGGCAAAAGGAGGTTTACAGTTATTCATCTAGAAAATAATAAGTAATAATCCAAGAATAAACTCTATTTTGTGGACTCACAGCTGTAACCTACTTTTGCTCTACCTTATGCAAAAAGTACTTAGAATCATTATTGAAACAGAGTGAGAGTCAATATTTGCCACTATTATTGGCATATTCTCACAATTTTGCAACTTCCTTAGACTTATTTTAATTATATACCCTCTTCTTACATCTTTTGCATGTATTCTTTTTTTTTTAAAGTTTTGCTGTGGACTTAAAAGTGCTCTAAAAATAGTCTTTAAAAAAAAAAGCAAAAAACAAAACAAAAACACACATAAGCACAACAAAAACCAACTCTTCAAAGATCCTCCTGGGTAATCCTCATTGCTTACATGCTTTTCCTCACTCTCGTTTCTCATTGCTCATTGTCAGTCCAGGTAATTTCACTTATTAGTATTGCAGTCAATATTTCCATTTAGTCTATGTAAGGAAAGAGTCTGCTTGAGATTTTCATGCCAAAACCTTGTAGGATTGATGTATTGGTTCCACAGTATGAACAAAATAAGCTTCTCAGAAGGCAAATCATAAACACTATGTGCTATATTCTTCCCAGATAAAAGGGAGAGCTATTTCACATCCATCAAAGTTGAAATAAGGTTTAGTTTAGTGGACCAGAAAAATATTACCTGTTTTGACATAAATACAATGGAACCATTCCAAAGAAATCCAATTTGAACAGCATTGCACACAGGGATTAGAAAGTTTCCGAAGACCTGGGTGTTCTGAATTCTTTTTGTTGTTTGAGGTGTTTTCCTAAAATTAGCCAAGCATAGTATCTAAAGAAGATGAACCACCCTTATTCTTGTGCTCTTTTAATTTCTTCAGAAATAAGAATTTAATAGTGATTCATTGTATCTCACCTGCTCCAAGAATCTGATTTTTTTTTTTTAGGTCTAACAACCTTTTAAGAAGATACTCCTTAAGAGCAATCCAGGGGCCACCCCATTAGTATTTTTACTTAAAAACAGAAACCATAGGCTATTACTGTGTTACAGAAAGAAAATTGAATTGTTTTGGCCAACATGACTGATGGTCTTTATTGTTTAAAAATATTGTTTCTTTTTTTATCATGTAATAATGACAGCGTGCCATATAAAAAAATGTAGGTAATGACTTTGAATGTTATTTTCACGATACTCTAATCATCATTTTTCAAACATTGCCATACTCAGGTATTCACTCAGCAAATATTTACTAAGCAGCTACTTTGTGGCTAGCCTGTTTCTAGGTACAGTGGTGCAGACATGAATAATTAAAATAGGGTTCATCCTCTTGCTTAACATTCTCCATATAATTAGAGTATAATTAGAATGTAATTAAATCAACGCTGAGCCTCTGCCGATGCCTCCCGGCTCTCTGAGCTTACTCGGCTGTTGCCACACAGTTCTGCTGTCCTTCTCTTTGTTTTTGAACATCTCAATCTCATTTCCTGCCCTCGGCCATTTGCACTAGCTGTTCCCTGTCTGGTACGCCTTTCCCTCAGATCTTATAGGTTCTTCTCATTATTCCGATCTTATGCCAAAGGATTACCTTATAAAGAAGTCTGTGGCCTAAACAGCTCTCAGCCCCAATCTCCTACTTACCCCTTAATACTGTTTTATTTTTTTTACCCCAAGTAATCATTAGTGTAAATTATCTTATGTGTGCTTAAGTATTTATCGGCTTCCTCAAAGTGTCTATGGCCTTTCTGATTTTGTGACTCTATTTGACAGCCATATGCTACATTCTATGCCTTGTCCTACTTGTGATCCTACTCTGTGTTTCTGGATCACTTTATTCTTAGTTCTGTTGTAACACGGATTACTCTCTGTATTATAATCTTTATATCTGACTGCCACTGACACCACTATGCAGGCTGTTTGTGGGTAGGAACTACCGCTTCACATTCACATTTGTATTTCCTGGAGCAATACACAATATACGTGATTCATCAAAAGAGTACTTATTGAGCTAATTAATGGGTTAATTTTAAAATTTGTGTCCCAACTGGTTTGGCTCAGTGGATAGAGTGTTGGCATGCAGACTGAAGGGTCCTGGGTTTGATTCAGGTCAAAGGCACATGCCTAGGTTGTGGACTTGAACCCCAGTAAGGGGCATGCAAGAGGCAGCCAATCAATGATTCTTTCTCATCATTGATGTGTTTTTTTTCCTCTTTCCCTCTTCCTTCTTCTCTGAAATCAATAAAAATATAGTTTTAAAATTTTACAATATTTACCACATGATTACTACATACAGTTTTAACTATTTCTCACAATTAAGGGGGAAATGTCATAAGCTTAATCTCCCTTTAGCCTATTAAATAGTGTATTCCTTCCTACCCAGTTTTGGCTCAGTGGATAGAGCATCAGCCCACACACTAAAGGGTCTTGAGTTCGATTCTGGTCAAGGGCATGTACCTTGGTTGCAGAGTCCATCCCCAGCTTTGGTCAGGGTGCATACAGGAGGAAAAAATGGATGTGTCTTTCTCATATGGATGTTTCCCTCTTTCTGTCTCTTCCCCTCCCTTCCACTCTCTCTACAACTCAATGGAAAAATATTCTTGAGTGAAGATTAAAAAAACCCAAAAGTGTTTCATTTCTACACTGAAACTGTCATAGTTGCAAATTTTTACAAGCCACATGTGAGTTGTAGAGTATTGTATGTTCTTTTCATTAAAGGTCCATAGGTAGGAAGCAAGTAGGAAGAACTATGAAAGTTTGGGATATGATCATTTGAATTTTCTGTTCTAGGTCATATCATTACCTCAAATTGATCATAGAGAAAACCTCTGACATTTTATAGGAAAAAACTCATTTGCACATTTAGATGAGAGGTTCAAAGATTTATATACTAATATTTAAATTATGTACCGTATTTGCCGGCGTATAAGACGATTTTTTTGGCCCTGAAAAATACGTATTTGCCAGCGTATAAGACGACTGGGCGTATAAGATGACCCACTAAAATTTCCACTAAAAATACAGAGTTTGTTATATACTCGCCATATAAGACTACCCCCCACTTGGAGGCATATTTTTCAGGGCCAAAAAGTCGTTTTATACGCCGGCAAATACGGTAGATATCCGACTTATTTCTACAACCATTTTAATATATATATGTGTTCTGTTAGCAAAGAGCACATTGAATTTCTTCCAACAGTGACAACATTGTTGGAATTATTTCCAAAATTGATTATAGCTTTTCTGTATCATGAAACTCAATTATTTATTAGTTTCTGAAGGAGAAGATATATGCTTTTCCTTATTACACCATAATAGACAATTCTTTTTCAGGTAGATATATCAACTAGATATCATACCCAAAAAAAACAAACCCCAAAAAAACACCCCAGAATATTTAAAGACCTAATTATATGCAGGAAACAAAACATTAAACATTAATTTTATTTGATTATGGTTATTTTAATCAGAATTTTGTTTTAAAATGGAATTTAAAGCTTCAAATACTAATAAGAAGATAAAATAAAATAGATCACCCATTAATGCAGTTACAACTTATGCCACTGAGTAGTTTCCTCCTATATCACTAGAATTAGCTAGAATAAAGACACTATTACTTGACTCATTACCTTAATATTATACATAGAAAAACAATTCAAACTTTGTTCTCAAATATTATCTTTTCATATATGGTTAAAATACATATCAATAATATAAACATCAGAAATTACATTTAGTTAGGCCAAGCATTAAGTAAAGGCATTCTAATCTCCAATAACATTAGATCTAAAATCATGTTTTTTTTAAAAAAATATTAAACTAATTCATCATAAAAGGATAATTTTCTTTAATTTATTTCTGAATGATGTTTTACACAACATATTCTTTAGAACCATGTACTCAAGAGCACAGTAATTTTTTATACTCTGGAAAAAGTATGAGTTGCCATTGCTTTGGCTTTTTATAACTTTTACTGAAACAGTCCAGGCAAGTTGAACTAAAATTAATGCAAGAGAGAAAATATAGCATCACTCAATGGAAATTTCTATGCATCGTGGTTTGTGGTGTTCTTTGGAGAAATCTAGGGTATAATGGACAGTGTTTTCCTTTCTAAATGTTTTTCAGTATTGGCTTTTGATAATAAGTAGAAAGATTTATTCCAGTGACTGGCAGCCAGACTTGCTCAAATATTCACATTGGTTGCACCTTGCATAGATGTATATGTTGAGGTTTTTTAGACACTGAGATAGTCGGAGATTTATGTCCACATTCCTTCAGTACAAGCGTGATGTTCAAACCACATGCCAATTGGTGTGTATCACACCTCAACTTGGACAGTCATGCTTTAAAAGGGAGATGAACTCAGGAGCATAATGAAAAGAGGATGAAACGGGACCTAGAAGAAGAAGAGGACCGGACAATAGAAGCACAAGATGGGTATGTCTGTAGAATGAGTAAGAGAGTAAAAAATGCTACATGGGCTAGATTATATTTTAGAGTACTACAACAAATTTAGGCTCATTTACTACTATTACCCTCTTCATTTCTCCACACACTGATTTTCCATACTCAATCTATATGTGTTGGATTCCAGGTCACTTTATTTTCTTAATCTTTTTTAAACCAATATAAAGATTAGTTCCAGGAGAAGGCTCTTTGGCCTCTTTAAGTCACATATCCTTTAGAACTACAAATAATGACTTTCTGGTATGTCATGTATTGAGAATTTTAAATTAGTTAAAAATTTGGCAGAAATATTAATTTAGAGGCATGCAAGGACATACAATAAATTAGGTAACAGCTCTATTCTCCCCACACATGAATGGAGCAAGTTGTCATGAGGGCAAGGGGGATGTGGCTGGGCTCCCTATCATGGTGAAGGAATTTCCTTCCCACAGTGCACTCTGGGAAATACCATTGTTGTGTAAACTTTCCAGAAGTCTATGAGCATGAGTAGAGCTGTGTTGAAAGAGAACAAACAATTGGCTACCCTGGGACTATGATTCTTTTTCTATTTCATGTCTATATACTGAATACAGCACCTCTCTCTGTGACACATGCATTTGCCTTATGATTAGCTCAGGTCAGCTGATTGTCAACTATGGTTTAGTTATGGCCCTAATTCAGAAGAGTAAGGGATGAAAATTGATCTTGTACTAAAGTTATTATTTTCACCCTTCTATAACCCTATGGTCTGGATTTTAATGTAATCTATAATAATAAAAGCATAATATGCTAATTAGAACATATGTCCTTCTGTCCTTCCGGACGAGGCTGGGGAAATCTGGCAGCTGGGGGAAGGAAGGCCTACTTTTGCACAATTTTGTGCATCAGGTCTCTAGTTTTTAATAAACAAGAATGCTAAAGTTAGAACATGAAACTAACAATTAATGAAACTAGGAATTGCATCCATGGCTGTGACTCCCAGACTTGCACCCTTCCTGTTACCCCACGTCTTCCCATAAAAACAAAGGGCTTAATCTTTTTGAGGACATATACACATTTAAATAAGTACTACAATTGCTCTTTCTAGAGTAAATCATGCATTTCTGATTGATTAAAATATTCCATACAATAGGTGTCACAATCCCCCACATTGTAGGAAAAATACTTGATTCAAAATAAGATAGTCTTATGAGGAATCAAAATAGAGGTTTTATTTATCTCTTTTTTTTTTTTTGAGAGGCCCTCCAAAATCTATGTAAGTATTGTTGCATTCAAAAAGGAAGAGGAAGTAGGGTTGATCTTAAGGGGCTAAGAAACATTATAAACTTAAGGCCAACAACAACAGACCAAGAGTGATCATTGTGCTCTTCTGTGATTAGAACACAGATTAAGTTTAACATACCTCTTTCCTTCAGAAATTTACATTTTAAAATAATCATCTTCTGTTTGGCTGGCATGGTAACACTTTGATTTTCTACTGTGTTGCTAGCATTTTAATATTTACTTTTTTTTTCTATTTTTCCTTTAGGAACCTTAAAAGAATGATTTAAACACTGATGCATTTAGACAACACAATGTATGTGATTGAGAAAATTATAAATACAATACTTTAAGATGCATAATGTCATAGTGATTTTTATGTTAGTTACACCCTTGTGTTAGTACAATTTTAATCAAGATTTCTGGATTTAGGAATCGCAATGTCTGAATCTGTGTGCATCATTTCACATGGTCACAGCCTTAATTACTTTCCCATCTTTTTCAATTTTTAACTTTGTTTAAATTCAATAATGTGATTATTGAAACAGAAGCACCTATGAGTGACTTATTAAAAAATAAAATTCTAAGAATCTGTAAAATCCACCATGCTATTGACCAACTCTGGAAGCTATAAAATAAACTAAAATCATATAATTTTTATCTAGACTATTTCTACACACACAGAAATAAAGGTGGCTACTTTTCTGCCAATAAATGGTTTAAATATATTTTGACAATCTCTTTTCACAGGATGATCATCCCCTTCCAATCTCATCTGATAGTTACTAAATTAAGTGTCATGTCAGTGAAAGCATGCACTCAAAGGGAAGGGTACTAAAGAATTTGTGAATATACAGGATGGGGCAAAAGTAGGTCTACATTTGTTGGTATCTTGTATAATAAAATCCTACTATGCAAATAGACCAAATGGCTGAATAACTGGTCTCTATGATGCACACTGACCACCAGGGGCAGATGCTCAATGCAGGAGTTGCCCCCTGGTGGTCAGTGCACTCCCACAGGGGTGTGTCACTCAGCCAGAAGCCAGGCTCATGGCTGGTGAGTTCAGAGGCTGTGGCAGGAGCCTCTCCAGCCTCTGCTGCAGATAGGCAATAAGGAGCCAGGGGTCCTTGACTGCAAGAGGGCATAGGCCGGGCTGAAGGACACCCCCCCCCCCCCGCTGGATGCATGAATTAATGCACCGGGCCCCTAGTTAAAGAAAATATAATTTGGGGGAAAGAGGTTAATCTTGTGTAAAATGTTCTTACCACAATTAAAAAAAAAAGTTGTTGCATCTTAGTGGTCAAACAAATGAATGAAGATTGATAGGAAGGATAGAAAAGAAGTCAATAAAAGTAATCATGGCATTGAGTAGATTTAATAGGAATAAACAAATGAATGTGAGTTTGAAACTAGAAAAATTGTATTCAGAGAAGTGTTTCGTGCAATGCTGGAGAAAGGGTAGGAATGGAATGTGCTTGTGCTTTAGAAGAAACAAGGCTAACGCTGTGGGTTTTCAGGATTTGAAAAGTAGTTTAATTTCACAGAAATTAAGAACAGTAGTTTAATTTCACTGAAGAATGGGTGGGAAAGGCACTAAAATCAGGCAACTGACATTACAGAAGTAATCATCTGTTTTTTTTCTGTCTCTCTCAGTGCCCCTTAGTGTTAGTTTAATTATGAAACAGTGACTCATCCTTGAATTATCTGAGTGCTGTTCATTATAAACTTTTGATGCATATTTAATAGGTTGAATATACAGTTTTAGGAAAGTTAATTTGTTTCTAAGGAATTCTTTAATAGCTATTACAAAAATCTTTTTTTTTAAAAAAAGGATTAAAATTCATTTATCTATGTTTCCAAAAATGAAGCTAACTGAAAATACAAAATGCTTCAGTGCATGGAAATTGTTGTCAAAGAAATAAATTATCTCAATGGGCATGCATTTAGAAAATGGTAAAGAATGCTACTCACTTATGAGAACACATTTTAAACTGGAAAAAATTGCAGATTTCTCCTATTAAGAAAGATAGCATCTTATGTTCTTGCAATATAGATACACTAAATGGTATAACATCACAACACAGTACGCAAGTCTGAAAACTCACAAAGCCACATCTACATAATGATAGTAGTAGGATCCAAGTTCAAAAAGTATATTGTGTCCATATTGCCTATTCTAATTCTTTTACAAAATAGTGCAACTAAAACAGATGAACATATTTTTATCTGTGGTTTCCTGGAATCAGAAAAATTTGGAACATAATATCACACTCCCAAGGAGGTAATTTTAGCAGGTTATGGATTCAGTTCCCCTGTAAGTTAGAGGAACAAACTGTGCATAGATCTTTCCTTCTCTCTGTCCTATCTGTTCTTGCTCAGAAGCCTCCACCCTCACTGGGCAGCTGAAAGAAAGAAAATCCTAATATTAAACCACTCTGTATGTAATTCCAGCTCTTTGGGGTAGAATGGTTTCTTTCAGATTTCTATCTCGTCCCTTCTAAGGAAGGGAAAGACTTATGCTATCTCATGTCAGCAGAAGAGACTCGGGCTATGGACCCACATAGTCCCCCATTCTCCTCCAGAGTCATGGATGTGGGGAGTCTTGGGTTAGTCAGCAGTCTGGCCTATGACTGTCTGAAGTATGGCTGCTCATATGTCACTCTGTGTGTGCCAGGTGCTGGCAGCCACCTCTGAAGACTGGCTTCAGGTATTTGTTCTAGGTCTCAAAGTTCCTACCTGAGATAGCCCTGTCTTAAAACTCTGTCCCTCTAAATAACATTTGTATCCCTTTGTGGGGTGCTTAGGAGCTCTCAGAGCCTTAGTACACAAGGAAGGGTCTAGGTCAGCCGTAGGCAAACTATGGCCAGCAGGCCGGATCTTGGCCCATTCAGCTGTTCTATCCGGCCCGCGGAGCCAAAGAGCGGAGGGTTCTCTTGCTCTCTCCTCCGCTCCTTCACCAGCAGCCCAAGATGAGAGTGCCAGCATAGACAGGTTGCTTTTGTTCCGGCCCTCCGGTCCAGTATAAGAACCCATGTGGCCCTCAAGTCAAAAAGTTTGCCCACCGCTGGTCTAGAGGATCAGGACTACTTCTCAAAATCTATCTTTTTATCTGTTTCTGGCCACCACTCTGAGCCAGAATTTCTATACCACTTCAGCACATTGGATCCAGAGCATTTTCCCAGGGATTTTCCGCCTCCATCACAAATCCCATGGGATAATACCACTTGCCACAATGTTTTCAAACCCTAACTTAAGAGTCTGGATGTTTCTCAAAACACTACCTTTAACGATTGATTATTGAATTCAAAGTGAAGAAAGAAGCTTTGGCCCTGTAACTGTTTTGTCTACCTTAGGAAAGCAAGATATGTGACCTACTCATCAAACAGAGAGAAGCTTAGATATCTAGATAGCTGTTTTCACCAAAATATTATTTTAAGTATTATAAACTGGAAACAGCATTAACTCATTCTCCTTTCATTCCTGCTGCATCAAGTGTTACACATACAAAAACAATGCTTCTACCTGATTGAAACAATTATGAACAGATTACAGAAAAAACAATATATTAATATATTTTAAATGTTTGGATTTATTACTGTTAGGAAACCAACTATAGAATTACAGTGGCATCAATTTGAACTTGGAATCTGTTATCTACCAATTTATTCTGAACTTTCCACTAACTTCTTTTAAATTGGGACTATCAAGCAAGCAGGGCCCACATCCTATCATTTTCCTGTTTTTCATATATTCCTCAGGCAAAAACTGGAGTTGACCCCCTTATGTAACATTAATTATCCTTAAGAACATGCAACTCCGGGATGATGAAAAAAATTAGCACTCCATTTTCTGGGTGTGTATGATTCTATAATGACTCCTCTCCAACCTTTCTTACTGTTCTCAGAAATCTAGTCTTGATATGTATTTTATTTCTTTGTCCATTAATCCCATCATAAATTTGGCCCTTTTTAACTTGTTCTGGTCGTACATTTTTCTGTCCAGCATCCTTTCTGCATTTGTTATCAATAACTATGCAACAAATTAACCCATATTTAGTGCTTAAAAAGTATTTATTATTACACTACTTCTGTGTGTTAAGGATTAGGGAGTGGCTCACTGAATAGTTCTGGCTCAGAGTTCCTTATAAAACTACAATCAAGATTTCTGATTAGATGGTAGTGAACTAACGATTTTGCTGGGCTGATGGATTTGCCTCCAAACTCACTCACATGGCTGTTGGCCAGAGGCCTTGATTCCTCACTATAAGGGCCTTTCCATATGAGTCACAGAAAAGCTGTAGTATTTTTCTGACAGAGAGCCAGAGAGCGAGAGAGTGAGCGAGCGAGAGAGAGAACACACACAGAATGGAAAAAGCTGAATACCTTTTATAACCTAGTCTCAGAACTGTGACTGGCTGTGACTGTCACTTTCACCAAACTCTGTTTGCCAGAAGCAAGTTTATTACGTCCAGTCCACACTTAAGGGAAAGGGATTTAAGCTCACCTTCTCAAAGGGAAGAGCACCAAAGAATTTGTGAATATACAGGGTGGGACAAAAGAAAGCCTATATTTGTTCATATTAAAGATAACAATTAATAAATAATGATACATGAATAGACTCTGTTTCACATACAACTGTAAACCTACTTTCTATATCCTCCCTATATTTTAAGCACAACACCTTCCTGTGGGGAATGATTCTTAGCTATAATAATGCACCTGGCTTCCACAGTGCTGACCTGGACCCAGGAGCTAGCATGTGAGCAGATCCAGCCAGGACTTCCATCCACAGGACAATGATGGCCCATTCACTCTTTTTTTTTAAAAAAAAATATATATTTTATTGATTTTACACAGAGATGAATTGAGAGGGATAGAGAGTTAGAAACGTCGATGAGAGAGATACATTGACCAACCGCCTCTTGCACACTCCCCACTGGGGATGTGCCCACAACCAATGTACATGCTCTTGACCGGAATCGAACCCGGGACCTTTCAGTCCGCAGACCGATGCTCTACCACTGAGCCAAACCGGTTTCGGCAGGCACATTCACTCTTTAACCCTAGGGATATATCTACTGTTATCTGTCATAATATCTCATAGATGACATAGCAAATACATATGCATGTTGTCTGCAAAACCAGGTAAGTACCTTTCTTGTGAAATGTGCACCATAAGCATGGTCAATGATACAAATTAAACTCAGGCTGTTTAAAACAAAAATCCTCAAAAGAGATGCCAACTCTGCCAACCTGAATTTTGAAAGAAATCTCTTCTGGAAAATTATGACCATTGATTTATGAGGAACTTTCAGGCATTTTATAGTTTTACTAGAGGCCTGGTGCCTGAAAATTCATGCACTGGAGCGGGGACCCGGGGGGTGGGAGTCCCTCAGCCTGGCCTTCCCCCTCTCACAGTCCAGGAGCCCTCAAGGGCGGGAGGCAACCTGGTGATCAGGGGAAGGTGATGCCTCATCACACCTCTGCTGCTGCCACTGCTAGCAGTGCAAGCCTCGGCTGGCTCTAGTTACCTGAGCCTCCGGTGGCCCTGGGAAGCTGGGCAATCACCATCTGAAGCTTGTCTGTGTCTCAGGCCAGCCCTGGGTGGCTGGGCGGCTTCAGAGGCAGGCTGGCAGAGTGGCCAGGCCCACCTGTGGGTGGGCCCAGCCTTGCCACACACCTGCCACCCCAGCAGGTCTGAGAGGACTGGGCACTGCCATATCTAAGGGTGTGGCAGTCAGTTAGCATATTCCCTCCTTATTAGCTTTCAGTGCTGCCATCTTGGAGGGTGGGGCAATCAATTAGCATATTCCCTTGCCATCTTTGCAATGGTGTGAGGGTCAATTAGCATTTTCCCTCTTTATTAGATAGGATGAAGGCCAGGCACCTTGGGAAAATCATCTGAAGCTATCTATATGGCATCAAGGAAAATAAAATAACTTAGAAAATAACCAAATTAATATAAAAATGAAAGCATTACGTTAACAAAGACACTAGTGCCATAATTTTCCTTTGCCTTTGATTCATAATGTTCTGCACTAGCAAAAAATCCTGCTTAACTACTGTTGATCAGTTTCACAAATCTCCACGAAATCAACAGCTTTCATGTTACAGAATTATAAGGCATAATATTCTTCCTGTTCCCATTTTACTTTCTTAAAATTAATTTCCCACACAATAGCCAAAATATTTTTTAAGGCATATCAAGTCATGTAATCACCCTGCTTAGAACAGGGAATGTTAGAACAGATCCACCTTCTCTACTGTGATAGAGAAGAAAGAAATGGTTGCTTTCCATTAATCATCAGGGAAAACGTCATCTGGAAGGCATCCACCTGTACAACCTGACTCTCACCTGCCTATCCCACCTTTCATTGTACTCACATTGATTATTGTACCAGTCCCACATGTTTTCTCTGACATGCCCATTCTTGCTCACTTTGCAGCTTCACCCTACTTTTATCCATCTGGAGTGCCCTTCTTTCATTTCATTTGTCTGATTTTTCTTATCCTTCGGAATGAGCTCAATGCTATCTCCTTAAGCCCCGACTGGTTTGGCTCAGTGGATAGAGCATTGGCCTGCGGACTGAAGGGTCCCAGGTTCGATTCTGGTCAAGGGCATGTACCTTGGTTGTTGGCAATCTCAGTAGGGTGTGTTCAAGAGGCAACTGATTGTGCTGAAACCGGTTTGGCTCAGTGGATAGAGTGTTGGCCTGCGGACTGAAAGGTCCCCGGTTTGATTCCGGTCAAGGGCATGTACTGTGGTTGAAGGCACATCCTCAGTGGGGGATGTGCAGGAGGCAGCTGATCAATGTTTCTCCCTCATTGATGTTTCTAACTCTCTCTCCCTCTCCCTTCCTCTCTGTAAAAAATAAATTATATATATATAATATATATATATGTGTGTGTGTGTGTATATATATATATATATATATATATATATATATATATATATGATAATTCTTCCCTGACAGCCACATCTAATGATACCATACTGGTCCATTTCTTTCATACCACCATTTTCATTCTGAAATTAAATTATATCTTTATTTGTTGGGCAGCTTCCCTTGTGTTGCTGTGCCCCACCAGGCCCATGAGCGGGGCCCCTGTCTTTTGAATGTATTGCTTTCTCCCTAGTGATCTGCCCAGAGCTGGTGGTATTCAATAAATCTCTGGGGAGTAACTGAATGAGAAACAGTACAGCATTAGGAAGAGCATGGGTCTTAGAGTCTGACTGACTGCGTTTGTATATTAGCCCCACTGCTCACCAGGCATATTACCAAGGGCAGCTTACTTGACCTCACTGGGTTTCAGTCCAATGGAAGTGATGAAAGGGCCAATCTCATAACATTGTTGTGAAGATTAAATGCCTTCATGTAGAAAGGGAAATGTTAAAACTTCTCCTCCAGTATGGCTTCTGAAAAAAATTGACCATGGCCAGAGGTGGCTGAGAAATGGCTAAGGATCATGTCTAGGAGGCAGTGTTATACTTTATGGAATAGCGCACATAATGGCATGACAGGTTCTCAGAAAGAAAGTGCAAGGTGGATAAATGCCAGCATTTCCTGAGATTAAATCATGAAAATATTGGCTAGGCCTCCATACGAAGCATTTTATAAATGAAAAACACAATTCTAAGAAAGAGGAATGGATAATCTAAATTTAATTTTAGGGTTTTTCTTTCTCAGTCTTTTGAAATTGGCCTTGAGTAGCAAGATGAAATCAATAATAGAAAATAAGATTATAGATTTTATGAATCTGAGTTAGTGAATGGATTTTAAAATTCCAGACATATACTTACATACCCACATTTGTTTAAAATGATTTTAAATAGTATTTCATGAAGATAACAATGAAGAAAATTCACCAGTGATGCCATGTCTCTCACCAAGGAAGAGGTCCTTGAATGTGAAGAGGTGAAAGAATCTATGGTGGTATGATATAATTACAAATTGTGCAGTCCTTGTCTCATAAAAAAATGACTCAGTGGGTTGGTTAGGCCTGGTGATATGCATTTTAAAGCCTTGTTAGATGACCAGGTATATGGCAGACTGAGGACTAAAGTAGAATAGAACTCTATGTCCCAAAGATTTAACAAACTGGTAGTTAGGACAAATCAAGAAGAGACTTTCACCAGGGCATTATGCAGGAACATAAAATGCCTACATTTCAGACTATATGAAAAGATGGGAATAAACTGTTAGAAATGCAAATGTCATTTGCTTATAATCTGAAATTCTAGCAAGCAACATTTATTGTAGTAACTATTAACTATAAAAAGTTGAAATATGTCAGAGAATGCAAACTCTGTGTAATTAAGAAGTTTGTGTGTGTGGGAATTTTACAAAGAAAGGATGAAATTTCCTGTGTTTTATTCTTCCACTCTCCCTAATTATTTCATTCCCAAATAGTTTATATTTGAAGTCAACTATAAAGCTTTGCAACTCTTTTTTTTTTTTAATATATTTTATTGATATTTCACAGAGAGGAAGGGAGAGAGATAGAGAGCTAGAAACGTCGATGAGAGAGAAACATCGACCAGCCGCCTCCTGCACACCCCCTACCAGGGATGTGCCCGCAACCAATGTACATGCCCCTGACCGGAATCGAACCCGGGACCTTTCAGTCCGCAGTCCGACGCTCTATCCACTGAGCCAAACCGGTTTCGGCAAGCTTTGCAACTCTTAACAAGCACCTTAACTTTATACCTTTGAATGCACATCAAGGGCAAATACATTCCCTGGGAGCCTCAAGTGACTCAAACCAATTTGTCATTTAAAAAAGGATTTCTTCCTACTGCATGATCCCATCTATACATTAAGCTCTGCGACAAGCAAAACTAATCTATGTTGTTAGAGGGTTAGGAATGAGTTTGCCCTTGGGGAGCAGCGGCCGTGTCTGAGGATGGGGATCTGGGAAATGTGAGGGGCTTTGGTGGTGCTGGTAATGTTTTATTTCTTAACCTGGGAGCTAGCTGTACAAAGTTTAAATACATTGAGCTATATACTTAGGACATGTACTTTCTTAAATATATATACACTGAGTGGCCAGATTATTATGATCTCTGAAAACACACACACACACAAAAACACACACACACACGCACACACACACACACAGGGGGCTGTGGCAAGAGAGGCCAGGAGAGGATGCGGAGGATGGGCCGAGACCCACCCCTGTGCCCTGTGCCGTGTGTGTGTGTGTGTGTGTGTGTGTGTGTGTGTGTGTGTATGTATGTGTGTGTATTAGAGGCCCAATGCATGGATTTGTGGATGGATGGGGTCCGGCCATCTGGCCAGGGGGAGGGGACATGGCTGGTTGGCTGGCCTGCCTGCTGGTCGAAGTCTTGGTTGAGGGGACAATTTGCATATTAGCCTTTTATTATATAGGATATACACTAAGTGGCCAGATTATTATGCATTCAGAGATCATAATAATTTGGCCACTCAGTGTGTGTGTGTGTATGTGTGTGTGTGTGTGTGTGTGTGTGTGTGTGTGTGTGTGTGTGTATGTGTGTATTTTTTAAATTTTAGATTACTTTTATACTTATGGAAAGATTGTGAAGATAGTATAGAGAATTCCCACATAATTCATGCCCAGTGTCCCTTATTATTAACATTTCTCATTTATTCTTATAAATAACTAATTTATTCAGATTTTCTTGCTTTTTTACCTATTACCTTTTTTTTCTGTTCCAGTATTCCACCCCAGATTCCACATTGCATTTAGACATCATGCCTCCTTAGCTGTGATAGTATCTCAGAGTTTTCTTCATTTTCATGTCCTTGACAGTTTGTAAGAATACTGGTCCAGTATTTTGCAGAGTGCTGTCTCTTGGTATCCCTGGAGTATTGGTTCCAGGATCCCAAATCCCCTGCCATACACAAATCTTAAAAACACTCAAATTCCTTATAGAAGATGGCATAAGTGCTTACATTTAACCTATATTCGCATACAGGCTACAGCAGGGTATGCCTACAATTTACCGCATGGATTCAGCATAGAGCAGAATCAAGTTTTGCTTTTTAACCTTTCTGTGATTTCCCCCCCCCAATATTTCTTATCTGTGGTGGATGCAAAATGCATAGCTACAGGGGGGCCCCAGTACATGTAAAATATCATCAGAACTGCTAACCAGTTCTGCATTGTGAAACAATCCTGTCAACTAGGGTAGAATGCTTCTGTGCTATTCCTTTTGCCTTTTGTCTTAGAAACTCCACATTCCTTCAGTCAGCAGCTTCCTTTTCATCCCATCAGTGAGGTTGTATCAAACATTTAGGTCATTGTGGCCTACTCTGCATTCTATCTGTGGTATCCTTTGAAATCATTTAAATTGGTTTCTTAAAATCTGCATATATAAAGCCTCACTCTTTGTGCTATAAGTTCTATGGGTTCTGAGAACGATGTAGCTTCATTTATCCATTATTACAGTATCTTTCTGAAAGCTAGGTCTCCCCCAAATTCCCATTCCCTGTATTTCAGTGATTCATTTCCCCCTTTCCACCACCAACCCCTGGAGCCACTGATCTGCCTATTGTTTCTATACTTTTGCCATTTCAGACTGTCATATAATTGAAAGTATATGTATGAAGTCTTTTCAGATTGGCTTCTTTCCTTTAGCAATATGTACGTAAGAACCATCCATCTGTTTGTGTGACTTGGCACTTTATTCCTTTTTATTGCTGAACAGTATTTCATTGCATAGATGTAAAACAGCTTGATTATGCATTTGGAGATCTTGTTTGTATCCAGTTTTGGGTGATTATGAATGAAGCTGCTATAAAAATGTGTGCATGGGATTCTGTGTGTACATATGTTTTTAAATCATTTGGGGAAATATCTAATAGCTTGATTGCTGGATTGCATGTTAAGATTGTGCTCAAGTTTGTAAGAAACTGACAGACTGCCTCCCAAAGTGGCTGCACCATTTTGCATTCCCTTCTGTAATGACTGGGAGTTTCTGTTGCTTTATGTCCTAACCAGCATTTGATGTTAGCCCTTCTAATTTCTCTCTGTAAAACCCTAATATGAAAATAGACCAAACAGCAGAACAATCAAACAGCGGACCAACTGGTCGCTATTGCGTGTGCTGACCACGAGTGGGGCCCAGATTGCTCAGAGCAGTCAGCAGGCGCGAGCACCCGCTGCCAGCCCCAATTGCCCCTCAGGACTTCTCCACCTCCCCCTGCTCCTCAGGGGTGATGGGTGCCAGCAGCTGCCTCTTGCACACTCTGCAGGCGATGGCTCTGCTTGCACCCGCAGCTGGCGCTTGGCACCATTCTTGATTGATGGGCACTGTCAGCGGGAGCAACCGGTGGCTGCCAGCCCCAATAACCCCTGAGGATGCCAGTCCCACTCGCACCTGCTGCTGGCGCTGGCCCCAATCGCTCTGTACAGTCAGTTGGTGTGAGTGGGGCCAGCACTGTCATGGGAGTAGCAGTGATGGGAGCAAGGCTGCAGGCAAATAGGACTGGGGGCTGTGGCAAGAGGGGCCAGGAGAGGATGGGGAGGAGGAGCCGAGACCCGCCCCTGTGCCTTCCGTAGCCTCGTGGCCCACAGTTCCTTTCAAGGTGTACAAATTCGTGCACTGAGTCCCTGGTATGTGTATAATGGCATCTCATTATCATTTTAATTGCATTTCCCTGGTGACAGATGATGTTGGGCATCTTTTCATATGCTTATTTGCTACATCTTCTTTGATGAGGCATTGGTTCAGTTCTTGTGCCCATTATTTAATAATTTAACTTAATTGTTTTAAGAGTTCGGTGTATATTTTAGATGCCCTTTATTATATGTGGTTTGCAAATATTGTCTCTCCATCCATTGCTTTTCTTTCATTTTCTTAATTGTAACTTTAGCAGAAAAGTTTTTCCTTTTATTAAAGACAAACATGATGTTTTTTTTCTTTTAGAAACTATGTTTAGTATTGCATCAGAAATAATCACCAATCTCACAGTTACCATGGGTTTCGTGTTAAAAAAAAAAAAAAAGACAGTGTAACTTGATTTTATAAACGAAAGTTACATTGTTCTTGTGCAAATCTCACTGCCGCAGTTGACACCAGGGGGCCAGATTTATCGGCAGCTCCTTGGAAACCACAGCACAGTTATCAGAAATGCAGGTGGGTGGGCGAGGTTGACATTTGAAAAACTAGATGGATTATACGGCTGATTCTGAGGCTGACACACTCTCCCTTGAGTTGAACTTCAGTTTTTGTCAAGTAAACGCCTGTTTATCTAACTGGTATTCAGCTCATCTGAAATGGGAACACCTGCCAGAGACACTGACATTCTGAAGCCCCAGCAGCAGAGGAATTGGCGAGGTGCTTTGGTTTACCACCTCGTTGTTGTTTTCTTTTTTGTTAGAAATGCCCTTGATCCAGATCTCTCTCTGAGGAAAATAAGAATGTAATAGGAAGAAAAAGGAAAAAAAAAACACATCCCAACCTTGTCTTCTGGGACTCCTCATCCTGAATTATGTCGCTGTGGGTATTTGGAGGTAGTAGAATCATAATGAGAAATGAAAGCTCTGATGCCAGGCTACATGCACTTGTGTCCCGGCTCCAAAAATGGCTGGAGAGCTGCTCTCTCACAAGTTACCGTATTTGCCGGCGTATAAGACGATTTTTTGGCCCTGAAAAATATGTATTTGCCGGCGTATAAGATGACTGGGCGTATAAGACAACCCCCTAACATTTCCACTAAAAATACAGAGTTTGTTATATACTCGCCATATAAGACTACCCCCCACTTGGAGGAATATTTTTCAGGGCCAAAAAGTCGTCTTATACGCCGGCAAATACGGTACTTAACCTCAGTTTCCTTGTGTGTGTGTGTGTGTGTGTGTGTGTGTGTGTGTGTAATCAGAGTGAGCCTGCGTGGCCGGCAGTCACAGGGCAGTGCTCGGCTGGTTTCATGCAGCTCTGCTTTGGTCGGGAAGAGGTTCTTCCATGAGCCCCATTTTCATGAGGACGTTCCTACCGTCTCTTCAGTGGGGAACGTATAAGCTTCAAATGACGGAAGGTCAGGTTGTTCACTGCTGGTAGATTTATGGGGTGGAGGGATTTCATGAACCACCACAGCTTCATCTCGGATGTCTCTCCAAATTTGCCGTTAGTCTTTTTGTCCCACTCCTGTCCGAAGAAAACTGTTTTCCCCTTCGGTGGGCAGGTGTGTTTTCCCCCAATCTTTCTTTTCGCTTTAGTGTAAGATACATGGAGGGGAAATGCCCCCGGGGTTACAAGTGTGACAGAAGAGGGGTAGGGAATTAGAGAAAATAATTAGATTAATTAGTAGTTCAGGATATAAACCCACCATACATATTATATCTACAGTCCCGTGTCTGACACACTAGTAAGAGACCTCTAGTAACAAACTTGTCTCATCATAATCACCACTATTACAATGACTTTCTTGGTTCCGCTGCTAAAACAAAAGGGCGTAGATTGGGCAGCGGATAAACACCAGGCATTTATTGCTATAGCTCTGGAGGCTGGACGTTTGAGATCAGAGGGCTGGCATGGTTGGGCGAGGGCCTATTTGCTGGTCACAGACTTACTGTGTCTTCTTCACATGGCCCAAGGGGCAGGAAAGCTCTCTGTGGACTCTAATAAAAACACTAGCCTGTTCATAAGGGCTCCACCCATAGGACCTCGGCACCCCTAGGATTCACCTCCTAATACCATCATCTTTGGTATTATGGTTTGAGCATATGAATTTGGGGTGGGGAGACAGGACTCAAACTTTCAGACCATAGAAACAGTCCAGACAGTTTCCCTAATTTGGAGTTTGGAAATGATTATAAATAAGAATGCCTGCCCTGGCCAGTGTGGCTCAGTTGGTTGGGCATTCTTCCATGTATTGAAAGGTTACAGGTTTGATCACCATTCCAGGGAAATGCCTGGGTTGGGGGCTTGGTCCCTGGTAGGTGGTATGCAGGAGGTAGCTAACTGCTATTTCATTCTCTTATCTCTCTCTTCTCTCTCTCTCTCTCTCTCTCTCTCTCTCTCTCTCTCCCTCCCTCCCTCCCTCCCTCCCTCCCTCCCTCCCTCCCTCCCTCCCTCTTTTCTTCCCTCCCTCCCTTCTATTATCTCCATAACTCTTTAAAAAACAAATGAGAAGGATCCCTGACTGGAGAGATAAAAAAAGAGGGTGAAATTCTTCTGACCCCTTGAAATAACAACCAATAATATAGACCAAAAGAGAGAGTGAACTATGGCCTGAAAGAAATCAGTATTTTCCTGAATGTTTCTTTGACTAGCCCGTATTTAACTTAAATGCATACATATTATATCTACACCTTGACCCCAGAGCCAGGAAGACAAAAATCAGTGCTGCTCAAGAACCCACATATATTTTAACAAATGCCAACAGAAAGAGTTTTAATGACTAGCAAGATAAATCTCTCTCACATTAGTCTTGACCGTGAGTGTTGGTTTCAATGTTCCAGGTGGTGCCAAGACAGGGGCTTACTGCAGGAACCAGGCTAGGTGACATCTAACATGCTCTTTTTCTTTTCAGCACAAATGATTTACCAGTCACTTGGGGTAAAGCAAGTTTAATTAATAGGTGGGAAACTGTCTCACATTACTAGCTGATATTTATTAACCAGAAAAACAATCTTGATAAGAAGATTGGCCTCAGATTAAGGTTTTAGTCAATTTGAGAAGTCATCTTCTATTTCTTAAGCCATACTTGGGTCCATTTTCAAGTTATATCCAGAAACTAGAGTTATTCCTTTTACTAAGACAAGCCATCAAGCACACTCCCTTTCCTATGGTGTCATGAACCTCTTGGATATTCTCTGAAGCAACTTGGAGGCTACTGGGGTGAATTAATCCTAATATTTTTTATTTGTTTTCACTAAACAAATTTTTAGCACTGAACTTCGGTTTGATTTTTCATATAATAGTCTATTTGCATATGCTTTACATATTAATTATGATGCTATTCTCTTTGCTATAATTAAAGCTAGCACTTTATTATAAATCCTATTTTCTAAGTTTTATAGCAAGACAGTAAATATTCCCTGAAACTCACATTAACCTACCCAATCATTTGCATTTTCTTTTTATAAATCAAGATGTGTGTGTGTGTGTGTGTGTGTGTGTATGTATGTGTTTGTTAGTTTTCCCCAAGTATGAGGATGGTAAAAAGAAAGTTTATATTTTTGTTTTGTTTTTATTTCTTAGCTTCAAGTTGAAGGATTCTAGTATTACAATGATTGAACATTCTCATCAAGTTATTTTATCATTGCTACAAGTATTTCAGGTTACATATCTCAATCAACATTTACTATGTGAAAACCTTTCATGTTAAGACACCTCACCATCATATGATTTGTGTCAGTTCTGAATAATCCAACTATTTCTTAGCAGTCTACTTGCAATGAGACTAAACCGGACCAGAACTTTGCTAAGGGCTAACACCAGTATTGACTGAGCCTGTCTAACTAAGTGTGGAAGCTCAAGAACTTCAAAACACAGATGTCATTTACTTTTCATTTAATTTCCAGAACCATGACCATGTCTACTCTCTTCTAAATCCATCTTTGCTAACTTTGAAAAAAAAATATTCTAAAAAGCATTTGTGACAATAGGGATTGATTTGTCAAAAGATCTATTTTTCCCCCTCTGGCAGTATGACCAGGTATAAGTCTTTTAACTTCTCTGGTATTTGGCTTATAATAGGAGGGTTTTGATGAGATCAATTCTAAGACCTAGTATTGCTTTAACATTCCGAGGCTGTGAGAGCTGAAATTTCAATGTCAAAAGGTCTGTGTCCAAATCTCAAATCTACTCTGATACATTATCGACTTGCCAGTTAACCTCCCTGAGGTTAGGTTTCTCATCTGTGAAATGAGAGTATATGATCTACACAGGCTTTTCCAGGTATGATATTAAGGATTTCAGCTTTCTAGGTTCATATACAGTAGCAGCAAAATAATGAATAAAACCCCAACTGATTGCATGTTGAATGTATGCGTTATGTTTTGCTCCTTCTTCTAAAATACCATTAAATGATACAAACATGTTTATAAGGTGGAAAACAACAAGAACAATGAGAATGGGAGAAAACACAATAGCAACAAAATTTGGAAGCTGGAAAGCAGAGGCACAAGGAGCTGCTGACTTGGTAGAGCCAAGAAAACTGAGCCCTATGCCAATGGTGTAGAAGGCAGAGAAACAACTACTGTTTTTGTTCTGTAGAGACTACAAAAGCCTCCAGAATTCACTTTCATAGATGCTTCTGAAAATTAGTCAGAAAGTAGGACTATAAAGGCTGATTGAGAATCTCTTTAAGGTGCTGGTAGACCTCCATATGCCTTTGCCACTCTTGCAACTGAGCAGTGTTTCTTCCTCCATTCAAGAAGTTTATGGATTGGGTCAAACTAAGGGTTTCGTGATTGGAGACAGAAGACCAAGATGAAAGTTGGGGTCAATAAAAGAAGGGGGGGTAAATAAAAGTGCAAATACTGATTACAGAGTCCCCAAACATTCTTCTTCATTTGCCCCCAGAATACTAGCAGCCAGGCAGGAAACTGAAAGAAGTAGCCTACATCAATCATGAGGAAAGGCCTAGTGATGCCGACAGGATGTTTCTCAATAACTGGTTCAGATGAATATCCCAAATTAAACATAAGTCCTACCCAGATGTTTCTATCAGCTTTTTATTGCCCACTCTGAAAAATTAGCCAAGGGTAACTAGGCAATGCATTTAATATGAAGGAAAAATCCAAAAATGAACATGAAAAGAGAATGAAAAGATAACTTGGCAAAGACAGAGATTAGACAATGACACACACAACAAATAACTTCAGAATGACTATTTTTAAATAATTCATGCTCAACTTTTATAAACATAAAACAAACAAATTAAAAATATTAAGGTGACAAAAGATTTGAAAAGATGAGGGGGAAGTATTGGGATTGGGGAAGGTAAAGGAGAAGGGAGAGAGGAGGAGGGGGAGGAAAGGAAAGGGGAGCAGAGGGCACTCTCTGGGTAACTGCTATAGTAAGTGGAACCAAATTTCAACCAACCAGTGCCCAAAAGGAAAACTGTATAAGTTATGGATGAGTTCATTTCCTTTTAAAGGAAAAAAAACCAAACAACACACACACACACACACACACACACACACACACACACACACACACACATACACACTACCCAGGCAGGTAAATTTCAGACTTCAGGAATATTCAAAGAAACTCTTAAAATAATTTATTTTTAAAAGCCTCTTTTGGTCATGGTTATTTGGACTCATGGCTTCAGACTTCTCAATTTGGTCAGCAGAATTCTGGCTGCAGTGACAGGAACATGCTGAATTCTTTCTTCCTTGCTTGTTTTGGAAGTGATCCAGAGGAAAGCCCCAAGCAACCCTTTTGTATGTTTAAGAGTTCCTCTTGGAGGCCTGAAGGGGAAATCTGGTGGCTGGAGCCATACATATCACTGGTTTACTTCTTGTCATTGCCAGAACACTGTGGTGAGGATGTGGTAGATGTGTGAAGTAGCAAGGATTGTGGTAGGTCTGTTGAGACAACAGATGGAGAAGAGAGGCTCACTTCATGGCCTGGAGCCCAGTGGGGAGCATCCACTGTGCTCTGAACAGTCTTAACTGGTGAATATAATAGAATCAGAGGTATGGAAGGGGAGTGGACTGACGATTTGGGGGGAAAGGGAAGTGGGGGTGCAGGAAGAGATTGAACATAAACTGTGCACCTATGGATGAGGACAATGGGGGGTGGGGAAAGGGCAGAGGGAGGGGTGGGAACCTGGTGGAGGGGATCAATGGAGGGAGAAAAAAATGAGGAATATTTATAATAATATGGACAATAAAGATTTATTTAAAAAAAAGGCTGAAACCGGGTTGGTTCAGTGGATAGAGTGTCAGCTTGTGGACTGGAGGGCCCCAGGTTCAATTCCGGTCAAGGGCATATACCTAGGTTGCGGGCACATCCCCAGTAGGGGGTGTGCAGGAGGCAGCAGGTCGATGATTCTCTCTCATCGATGTTTCTAGCTCTCCATCCCTCTCTCTTCCTCTCTGTGGACAATCAATAAAATATATTAAAAAATTAAAAAAAAGAAATCCGTGCGTACGTGGACCCATGTGTTTGACCTTCTCTGTGGTATTATCTGGGGAAGGCAGGAGCCCAGGCCCAGCCCATCACTAGCCCTCCTTCCTGCTTCACAGGTCTGCTCAGTGTCTTCAATCCACAGCCTACCTTGGCCCATATTTCTCTGCTTTGTCACTTTTCCATATTTTACCCCAGTACTTGTCCAGGCCCAGGAGTCCCCAGCTCAGGGAGGAGGCTCTGTGTGAAGTAGCCCCTCTGCTTTGTGAAGGAGACTGGAAAGCAGCGGAAGAGGCAGGACTCAGCTATCTAGTATAGTCTGTGAAAAAGAAAATCAAGATGTTCCCTGTGTTTGTTCTCTGCCACTGCTTTTTTTATTAGTATGCAGGAGGAGAACTATGCTCTCTTAAAACACTGATGTTTAATCGATGGGTATTTGCTTCATATTTTTAGGTGTGGAAATACTATGTAAACGGATAGTTTGTCCCTGATTTTCTCTTCTTGTTCCAATACTCCTGTGCACTTCATAGAGATGGGAGAGATTGCCATACTTCAATAAAGGATCCTTCCTAAACTGCTAGTGCTGGTTTGAGAAACTGGCATTCGAGAAGCCATGCTGTGTTTCCATGGAAACTACTTGCAGTTTTAAGGGAAACTAATAGAGCCAGATTTTAATCTCAAATGAAAGAAGCACAAAACTACACATTCTAAAATGGAGACGAGGAATGAAGTAATGGAAGGCATGCTCACTTGAAGGCAGAGAGTGATTGTTTTCTGCCCGTTTAAAAGCCCATCCTAAAGTTGTACTTGTGTGTAGATAGTGTGCCATAATTGTGCCATCAAGTTTGATTTTGTCAGAGGTGCAAGCACATTGAAAACGAAGCATTTTTAGTAGGAGACTCTCATCTTCATTTTTTAGCCAGAACTTTGAGAAAGCCATTTAAAAGGAAAAGCACCAAGAAGAGATGATTTTGTGGTTGTGCACAATGGGCTTGTACATGGTTGGCATTAACTCATCTCTGCAGAAGCTTAACACCATTGTTAGGCACTACATGACAAATGGGCCGTGTAGTACAAACTGAGAGGATGAGCAGGTGTGTGAGAAATATGTGAAACAAATTAAGACTGAGCATGAGTGAGTAGGAATCTTTTGTAATATTGATAATGAAAAAAAGAAAAGGGAGAGAAAAGAAAAGCTTTGTGATAGCCACCAAAACATTCATGGGTACATTGGCACATACGTTGGAAGGAGGTAGAAGGTATTTCTAGCTAGGATAATGAAGAGGTCTTTAAAAGGTTTTTTGAAAGATCATTTTAATGTTTTCACCATCTGGAAAAGATCAGAGCCAACTAGAGGATTACTGATTAGGTAATGAATCTTACAAAATGTCCTCACTCATTATCTTTTTCTCAGTGAAAAGGTTGGAGTAGAAAATGATCCATTGGTGAAAATTTCTTAAAAGACTACAGTAGATAAATCCAGCTATGAGAGTTTACTGAGTTAAAATTTAGGTTGTTATTATTTGTTTGTTTATTTGGTTTTTAGATGAATCGTGGGAGTCAGGGACAGGGATAATGGAAACAAGGTCCCCTGTTTTTCAGAAGAAGAAAATGAGACTATCTGAAATGTGGTAAGTTCATCAAAAGAACATAAGCAGCTACAAATAAATTCTAGTACAGAGGTGATGGCTCTATTGCATAACAGCAAATTCTTCATCAACAAAAGTGTAATAGAAACCTGCCTTTTCTACAACTCAACAAATGTTGGTACTTTGGCATTTCTATGGTTTGCTCCTCTGAGCTTGTGTCGCGTACCCCATGAACCTGTCTGCCATCTGATATAGCAGTGACTAACAAAGGACCCGCCACAAGGAGCTTGTGTTCCAGAAGAGATGACAGACTATAAAAAGAAAAAACAGTTATATTGTCTTCAGGTAAAAGAGCCATGAAGAAAAGTTAAGTAGTGCAAAGGAATAGAGTGATATGGCTGCTATTTAGCATACTGGGAAAGGTGTTTGGAGACTTTTGGCCAGAGACATAAATGAAATGAGGGTAAGCAGTGATCTTTGCAAATAGGTGGGAAGATCATTGTGGAAGAGGAACCAGCATCTGAAAAGAAAGGAGGAACCTGAGGAATGCATCTGCACAGAGTTCTTTTTTTAAAAAAAATTATTGATTTTTTACAGAGAGGAAGAGAGAGAGATAGAGTTAGAAAT
This sequence comes from Vespertilio murinus, assembly GCA_963924515.1. Classification (NCBI taxonomy): domain Eukaryota; kingdom Metazoa; phylum Chordata; class Mammalia; order Chiroptera; family Vespertilionidae; genus Vespertilio; species Vespertilio murinus. Next base: position 157,479,816 of record OZ004705.1, on the reverse strand, counting down.
ATCAATGAGGGAGAATCATCGATCAGTTGCCTTTTGTACACCCCCTACTGGGGATGTGCCCGCAACCAAGGTACATGCCCTTGACCGGAATCAAACCCGGGACCTTTCAGTCCTCAGGCCGATGCTCTACCACTGAGCCAAACCGGTTTTGGCTGCACAGAGTTCTGTAGCGACAGCATGGAAGCTCATGTGCCTGGGGGGGAGCGAGCAAAGGAAGAATGAAGGAAGCAGGTCAGGGCAGAAGCAAGGCCAGATCCTCCGGCTTCGATGTGTACGATAAATACTTTGAATTTTATTCTTAGTGTTGAGGGGAGTCATTGGATGGTTTTAGAAATGAAATAGCATGATGTAACTTAACATATTGAAAAGGATCACTCTACTGAACAAAAGGATAGACCACACATTTCCAACAATAGAAACAAGGTGAGAAGCAACAGCTAGGGAAGCAAAAGTGGTGGCTAGAACCAAAGTGGTCCCAGTGAGTGGAATGAGAAAGGCTGATATTTAGAACACATGCTGAAGGTAGAATAGGCAGTTACTCAACAAAGGAGTGGGCATGGGATCTGTAATAAAAGACAGGAATCAAGATTGATTCCAATAATTTGGAACAGAATGTATGCTAAGCCACTTACCTCGGAAAGTAAATATTTGTGGAAGGAAAGACATTAAGAGTTCAATGTTGAAAAATTTAAATTTTAGTTACCTATTAGAAATCCAAGTGCCAATTTGATATGAGCTTAGAACTATAAATATAGTTTGAGAGTTACATGGTACAGATGTGGTTTTAGATGTTTTGTGCATGTCTGTGAGACTCAAAGCCATGTCTACACGACTGCCTGGGAAGGGAAGAGAAGAGGTACAAGGCAGAGCCCAGAGCACTGTAACTCCAGTGGTTAAGAAAGGCGGGAGGATGAAGCAAGGTAGAATGAAACAGAGCAGTCATCGTTAGAAGGAAAACCAGAAGTGGGTGATGTAATCAAAACTAAGGGAAGAGGACAGAATTTCCTCTTCTTAAGAGGACAGAATTTCTATCAGAAAGAGTGAAGGGACACTGGGCAAGCAGAAAAGAAACAATCAAAATAGATGTCATGTAAAGAGATTTTCTTTTCAAAATGGTGCACTCTTTGGGCGTGAAAATAGTGCATTCATTTTATTTCATCATCGGCCTTTGGATTAATTTAAGCAACTGCTTAGGGATGTTAATGACAACCTCAAAGTCCCTTCACCTTTCTCACATTCTGTTAGAAGATCCTGTCCACACTTTAGGGGCAGAGGTTATACAAGGATATGGCTCATTGGGTATCATCTTCAATTGCATCTACTTTCTTAAGTAGGAAGCAGGAACATTAATTGTTTAGCCAGAAGTGGAGGTTTGAGAAAATAGGAAAAAAGAATGAAATATATGTAAGAGTGAGTATACCTTTTGACTCTAAGAATCTCTTCAAGATTTGTAGGGCTTCTCCAGTATGTGGTTTCCTGAGATAACTGCTTATCCAATTCAGTCCTCACACTTTAATCAATAATTAAGTATTCTGGATGGCATTTGTGGGACTTGGTCACACATAGTGAGAATAATTGATTCTACTTGTCTTAAAATTTATTTATTGGTGGTTTCTGAACCATTAAAAATACTTAAGAGACTTTAAAAGTAGGTTTTCTCTTACATTTGATATTGAAAAAAAATTGAAAACATGTAACAGAAAAGCTGTAATGTATATGTGGGCCACTTAATCACTGAATATTTTGAGTATATTAGGCATTGATAATCTGCCTGTTTAAAATGACCCCTGATTGAACTCTCATGCTTTGAAGAACTTTTTAGTTATAAGCTCTGAAGAAATAAATTTTGAGGAGGTGTGGGAGGAATACATTTTATAAAATCTCACAGTGAAGCCACAAGTTTTAAGTAAGCTATTAAAAATTCTGTAATGGATAGTTAAGGCAATTGCCAGACAGTGAAAGAAGCATGTGAGCTTGCCAAACAAGGATTTCAGTGCAGATTTTGTCTTTGCTCAGTTATCTTAAAGGAACAAGTTCAAGATTGAATAGAAGAACCTGCCATTGTTGTTCCACAACTGGTTGTTACTATTTACGTTCCTTTGTTGAGCCTATATCTTCATAAGCTGTTTAGCAGGTATATATGGAACACTTCTATTTCATGGTCAAGACAGGATCAGAGGCCATAGACAATGACAACTGATTGGTCTGTTTTATTCTGTCCTTTCCCAGAATGAAGTGAGTCTACTACATCCTACTCTAGTTTATAAGCAGACCTGCAAAATCAATAGGTTTGTGGTTATCTAGGACTAATACAGAAAATAGTGATGTTATTTTTGGTTAAAAAAATCAATTTTGTATCAATTTTTTCAACAAAAAATGTGAATTTTGGAAAAAAATATTGATTTAGGAGGAATTAGGAATTAGGAATAATGGAGAAATGAGGTTAATATTCAGCAGCATATGGTTTTCTAAATCTTATTGTTTGAAAAGCACATCAATATATAGTTTTTAAAAATTTCTAGTGCATGTTCTGTTTTAATAGGAGTGTTAAATTTAGCAAAACATTTAATGAAAGGAGCACAAGGATTATGCAAATAGCTCAGAAGCTATGATTATTTCAAATTTAATACTTGTTAGAAAAAAATGACTTATTAGAAGTCTGTTTAACTGGGACTCTTCCAGAATTTCTACCACTAAGACATTAAATCAACAGAAATAGCCTTACTTTTAGGCAACAATATAGTAGTTTTTCTTTGTTTGTTTGCTTTACAGAACTTCCCTGAAATTGACTTTGTGTGAAAGGCTCATTAACCAAAAAACAACTTCTGAAATAGTACAATTTTATTTTTAATGTTTTAGTTAATAAATGTAAAAGGAAATTACACACACACACACACACACACACACACACAAAATTACACACACACACACACACACACACAAATTATATATATATATATATATATATATATATATATATCCCAATACTATTTGGCTACAACCGTCAATCATGGAACTTATCTACAATCTTCTTACAAGTAGCCTACAAGGAATCAAATAATGTTAAAAACCTCTAAGCAACACATTGTTTTGTATATGCAGTGTTCATATGAATCTATGCTAAGTTCAATAAGCATTTAATTTGCCCCTACTGTGTCAGGCACAGGGGGTATAAATGTGGAAAGGACATACTGAGGCCAGGCTTCACAGCTACAGGAAATGCTGCATTTCATTGCATTGAGTGTTGGGTCCATGACAACACTAAAGTTAGCCCAGTTCAGTGGTTGAGTGTTGACCCATGCACCTAGAGGTCTCCAATGTGATTCCTGGTCAGGGCTCATGGCTGGGTAGTAGGCTTGATCCCCGGTGGGGGATGTGCAGGAGTCCGTGATCACAGTGTTGATGTTTCTCTCTCATCAGTGTTTCTCTCTCTCTCTCTCTCCCAAAATGAATAAAAAAATATTTTTAAGTTAAAAAAAGATATTCTCTACCCTCAAGGTGCTTATAGCAGATATAAAGATGCTCATGTATAAAAGCTTATCTCAATAAAAAGGTAGTAAGTGCTAGATGAATACTCTGAGTGCCTAATCTGTGTGAGTGTGGGGAAAAACTTAGATAAATGGACCCTTTAGTAAAATGACAGTTTGTTCAGGTCTATCTCTACTCAGCTGTGAGACATGGCAACTTCCTTATGTATAGTTTCTTTAACTATAAAATAAAGGCTCCCTCAGAATGTTGCATGTATATTACATAAAATAACATACAACACTTAACATGGTGTTTGATACACATTACTTATTAGAAATATTATTTCCTTTTTATTTTGCTTTTTTGTCCTACTCGCCTCCTCTTTCTTTCTTTTTTTAAATATTTTTATTGATATTTTACAGAGAGAAAGGGAGAGAGGATAGAGAGCTAGAAATGTCGATGAGAGAGAAACATCGACCAGCTGCCTCTTGCACACCCCCTACCGGGGATGTGCCCGCAACCAATGTACATGCCCTTGACCGGAATCGAACCCGGGACCTTTCAGTCCGCAGACCGATGCTCTACCACTGAGCCAAACCGGTTTCGGCTCGCCTCCTCTTTCTAATAGGAGTAAACAAAGTTAGGAGGGACAATGCAAAAGGTATCACACACACACACATACATACATACACACACACACACACACACACACACACACACACAAATCTTCATGTGGTTATGAAACAAGTTGTGTTTGGTGACCCTTCCAAAGTACAATATTATTGTAGAAGAAAATTTAAGGAAAAATAAAGAACCAGGAAATGAGACTATCACTATAGGCATAGAACAGTAATGGGACATTTTATATGCCTTCTGAAGAAGTTTGTGCTTTATTTGATAGGCAACTGGGAAAATAACCTTGACTCTGATTCTAGAGATTGATTGGAAACAGCCAATACTGTAAGAATATGAACTAGTTGAAAATATGAAATGGGCCAAGAGAAAAAATGATGAACTGGATATAGTCAGTGCAGATAGAGAATAGCATACATATTTAGGAAAGGAATAGGTATGTAATGTTTGATGGGATTCAGGGCATGGGAATGTGATAAGGCCAAGAATGACCCCATGTTTCTGGTTGAGTGGTTGAACAATAATGTTCTGAATTGAGATAGGGAAGAGAGTATAGGAAGATGAGCTATTCTACTGCTGGAAGTGAAATTGTTGGTCATGTGGTAAAGATATGTTTAAGTTTATAAGAAACTGCCAACTGATTTTTGAAAGGTGAAATATTTTATAACAGAAATAGTAACTTTTAGCATTGCTAGTCTTTTTAATTTTAGCCATTTTTATGAGCATCTACTAAGTAGTACCACATTGTAGGTTTTTAAAATTATTCATATACAGAAATTTTAATCTATTTGTGTGCATGTGTATTGGGTGCATGAGGGATTGTATAGCTCTTTGAACTTGGCAAATGGAGAGTCAGGTAATCATTACCTTGATAAAGATATAGATCGGTCACCCCCCAAATTATCTGGTGCTGCTCTTTTGTAATCAACCCCATCCCAACCCTTAAACCTCGGTAAGCACTAATCTATTCCTTTCTTCATACCAAGGCGGCTATATTTTTATTGAGGGATGTGTTTATATCTTGTACTGTGGACATTGTATAATGTGTAGACGATTAGATATCTTTTCATATTATCTAGTCAAAAGCTTAGCTGTCAATATAGCAGTTTATTTGCCATAATATTCAGTTTTCATTGAATGCTGGATTCAATAAATGTATTCCTATTCATGATCTACTTTTCACTGAGACTATGTACTGTCACATGCTTTATATTCTAACAAGTCACTAACGCCATTTTTTGAAACAAAGTAGATAAGCAAGCCACCCAAGGGTAGAAAGTAGGTTGCAGTAAAGGGGCCAGAATCAAACCCAGTTACTTTATTTTTTTTTTTTCTTTTTCTTGCCAGGCTTCAAAAATGGATTCAAATCTAATAAGCAACAGAATAAAAGCATCCCAGTTTCCCTCAGTGAATATAAATTAAGTCAAATCACTATTCAAAAGTCAAATTGGGAGGATTAATAGAGAAGATTGGCTGGGCTATGAACCCAACTCTCCCTTTGGAGTGCTTTAATTTCTGATCTTGCATCAGATCAGACCTGAGGACAGCTGCCAGATAATCAGAACCCTCAGGAATTCACCTTCACTGACTTGCCTTTATTGTTATACTAGAGGCCTGGCGCATGAGATTTGTGCACTTGGGGGGTTCCTCAGCCGGGCCTGCGCCCTCAGGGGATGTCCGACTGACGGTTTAGGCCCTCTCCCTGTCAGCCGGACATCCTTAGCACTGCCTCATGGTGAGTGTGTGCCATAGTGACCAGTAGTGCTGCAGTTCAGTCGATTTGCATATTGGGCTTTTCTTATATAGGGTACTTAGAATAAATTATTGTATTATTGATCCAATAATCATCACAATGTCTAGTCATATTAAATCCTCTTTAGTGTTAAAGTTTGAGGATATTTTCATTAAAAGTTTTACATTCTTTATATCGGAGGTCACAAATTAATGACCCATGAAATGAATCCAATCAGCAAATATTTTTTAAAACTTTGCAATATTTGCCAACACGTTATAATTAGAAATATTTACACACACACACACACACACACACACACACACACACACATATATTCTCATTTTAGTGACCCATAGCTATAAAGGGTGACATGGACAGGAGCTGATCAGCAACTACTCCTTGTAGGACTCTCTGGAAGTTTTAAACCTGATACATTTATTTACATGACCTGATAGGGTCCTGTAGGTTTTTGCATTTTGACCCTAGATAAATGCCTGTTTGAGAAATTTATCTTTTAAAACATACCAACAAAGATTTCATCACATAAGGAAGGAGGTGCTTCTTTTCTGGCAATAAGAACAATATGGTATCTTGTAGTAACTACTCAAAGGGTCAATACCAAACGTGTAGTCAGTCATATGTGCATTTAAAAAATTCCACCATTCATAATTTATATATTAATTTTGTAATTATTTTTTGTGGAAAAATTTTTGACAAGCGTCAGAGTGCATATTCTAATAAAAGGAGACATGACCTAAAGTCTGATTAAGAATGACTCAAATTTTAAAAAAGTGAAATGAGAAAATAATGTATATTAAAAATATTTTATTTGGAGATTAATTCTTTAACTATAAACACAATACTCATATGAGGAAAAATAGAATATGAGCTCAGCTCCTATTTATATCATTGTCATTAAATATTTTATACAAAATACCTAAAAAGAGCGCTTTAATTAAATATAGCAACATAGCACATTTTCAAGAATATAGCAAGTTGAATTTTTTTTATGTAATCAAGAGATTCAATTGCACCATTTTAATATTAATGGCTTAATAGTCTGAAACATGGCTAATCTAAGTCTGGATAATTAAAAAAAACTATATGTAGAGCAGAACTATTCAATAAGAATATGGTTAGTATATACAAAAAGAAAAAAATGGTGACATGATACTCCTAGGTGACTTGTGTTCAAACATATAAATTGCTTAAGTTTACTGCATGCATTACAACGGAATTTCTTTCCTATATTTTTCTATTTTGCATTTGCTATTTTCAAGATCAGGGTCAAGACTATATTAGTTATCAAGAAGGTAATATAGTGGTTTGATAATGGTTTTTGTAAAATCGACTCAAAAATACTTTTATGCATAGAAATATTTTAAATGTTATTGAGTAGCTGAAGTTTGTCACTGTGTCGTTTGCAATGATCTTTATTCATATTTCTATCCCATTCTCTCAAAAAGTGAAGCACAAAAGCACAAAGGGATACAATCATTTACCATAAGTTGAATTATAGATAGAATTATCTTACCATGGTACATCATTGCTTTGTGTAATGAAATAGTTATTTCAATGGGGTAGCTTCCAAAAAACTTTTCATCTTTGTTTAAATGTATTGTTAATTTTCATATAAATAGAAAATTTAAAATTCAATATACATGATGCTTTTTAAAAAATGAAATCTAGAACATTCAATAGGTAAAGTGCCACTGTTTTGAGTTTAGTAAATTTTAGGTCTAAGACTATCTGATCAGGTCTGAAATTTTCTTTTAAAAAATATATATATTTTTATTGATTTCAGAGAGGAAAGGAGAGGGAGAGATAGAAATATCAATGATGAAAAGGATCCCCTATTGTGGATGGAGCCTGCAACCTGAGAATATACCCTGACCAGGAATAGAACCGTAACCTCTTGGTTCACAGGTCGCTGCTCAACCACTGACCCAGGCTGGCCGAGCTATATTAGTCTTTGATTTCATCAGTTAAATAGTAACCAGATAACAACAAAAGCTAATCACATTTAAAAATGCTCCCTTCATTGATAGCTGGAATAGAACAGCACAATTACTAAGTTTTTATTTTATTTGACTAAAAATAAATGAGTCTAAGTCAAAATAGTAACTGAATTTTCAAAATTAATAACCATATGTCAGGCATACAATAACATTTAGCCTTTATATGGATATATAACAAAGTCAAACTCTTTTGCTTATGGCGAGATCAATTTTTTATTTTGAAATTGTAGATATTTAGAAAAATAACTGAAATTTTGCTGGTTGTAAATAAAGTAGCTCGGTACTATGAGATATGAGGGTGTTGACCTTAATTCAAAATTTAGGTATAGATTTTCGAGCACTGTTTCTGTACGCACTATAGAGTTTAAGAGCAGTGGCAGGATTTAAATTAACTGATTAGTTTGAAAAAGCACAAAGTTATGAACTTAGTATGTTTTTCAGGTAGCTTGTTACTTTTGCTGATTTGGGGGGGAGATCAATTTTCTAAAAGATGTCTGAGCTAATATATCATTATGCCTAAAGGATAAAATAACAAAGCTCCCAAATTGAAAAAAGAAAGGTATTTTTTGGTGTGTGTAACTCAGATGCACAGATTCCAAAAGTATGTACAATTAAATATATGTACTTTGTAAATGCTACATATCTCAAATAGAGAAATTATAGTGTGATGAATACTGCCTTTTCATTTGTTGATCAGACATTAAAAAACCACTGCATAAATAGAAAGGAATACATTTTTAATCTAAGATATAACATATTTCATTTATGCTTTTATTAGATGAAAATTTACTCCATATAACAAAATAAGTCATCTTTTAATTACATACTTTTAAAACACAATGTTAAAATGCAACTTATATAAACAATAATAGCAGTTTTGACAGTACAGGTCCTTAAGGGAAGCAATGAAAGAAATATTTGGTTTCTACAGTCAAAACAACTGGATTAAACCATAAAATAATTCAGTAGGATTCATGCATTGCATATATTATACTTTTTCTTTCAATGGTTAGTTTATTGAATTAAAACCTACAGTTTTAAAATTAGGAAATTGTTTTTTACTCTTATTTACTTGTGAGCTAAACTGTTACTGGTCAAATGGTAAAGGCAGCTGTAATGAATACCTGAGAGTTTGAAAGCATTCCTCCCTAATAATAGCAAAACTACCAGAGATAATTCCTCCCAGTAACTTTTGTTTTAAAAAGGAGAAAAACAACATGATAGTCATCCTATATAATAAAAGGGTAATATGCACATTGTCCAAATGGCTGAAAGCCCAGTCACTATGACATGCACTGACCACCAGGGGCAGACACCTAACGCAGGAGCTGCCCCCTGGTTGTCAGTGTGCTCCCACAAGGGGAGCACAGCTCAGCCACAAGCTGGGCTGACATATGGTTAGCACAGCAGCTGTGGTGGGAGCCTCTCCCGCCTCCGCAGCAGCACTAAGCTGTCAGTCAGACATCCCGTGAAGTCCCCTGGACTCCTAAAAGGCACAGGCCAGGCTGAGGGACCCTACCCCAGACCTCTGAGTGCATGAATGTCATGCACTGGGCCTCTAGTATAATGCTAAAGTATTAAACCACTATTTGATCAGATTCCAAACATTCTTCTCTGATTAATAACTTTCTGTAATGAGTCAGAATCTGTTTTACCTTACTTTGAAATCTGACTGCTTGTTACTGGCCAGTAGGGTAATGTGTTGGGAGCCACACCGAAGGTCAGAGTTAAACTGTGCTAATAGAAAATTACCTATTTCTGCCCTATGAGCAGGATAGGAAGTGGTGGCACCCGTGTTGAGGATATGCTGACCATGTTTATAAACTCTCCCTTAATCTTAGAATTATTTTTAAAAATTTATATCCTACTATAGTGAATTCAAATATACAATATAAGCAATGACAAAAGTTCCTCTGTAGTAGCTATTTCTCTAACCAATATTTAATAAAACATGGAATGTTATAAAATATTATTAGTTATGACATAGAGTTTATATTGATAATATATAGTGGTTAACTGGATATAAGAAAAAAATATCCACAGGTTATATCTATGAGTATTCCTATGAAGATGCTTGGTTACATCAATCATATAGTGACTTTTTTCTTGTGACTTCCTATAGAAAGTAGATTTTTACTATTACAATAATTTCCCAGGGCCTGGTCATTTTTTGAGAAATGGCAAATTCTAAGTTATAAAAATGTTAGTTTACTTCAAAACTGCTGATTAAAAATAAAATTTCATCCTATGATGGGCCATTTTATGATAAATTCCACTGCTAATTTGTTTGACTGTCTTTATACTTTAAAGACTTATATGCATTTTTAATATTACTCTATTGCTTCTCTTCAATAAATAAGAAATAATATTCATGGAGTAACATATATATTAGACTTTTAACTACAGTTCTAGTTATAAATATTAACTATAATAATAGAATATATTTTGTTCTCTAGTTTTTAAAATGAGGAAATACATTTAAAGCATACAGGTGTTTAATTTGTCGTAATATGGAAAACAATTGACCACAAGTATTTTACTTGATAGGAACCATGAAAGTACATATAACTGGAATATTTATTTAAAATAACTAAAATATTGTCTTTGAAACAATATTATTTCCATCATTAAGTCTTAATCAAATGCCAAATTTCAGGAATGAATTTAACATATAAAGAAATTTTCATTTCTATGTCCCTAAAAAACTAAAATAAGCTAAGTAAATGTTCTCAATTACTTTTGGTAAAAGTAGCTTAATTTAACAAAGGAGGCAATCTAAAAGTAGTATCAACTTTTTCTTATCTAACAGGTTTCTTATTAAATTGAAAAAAAATATGAGTAATAGAATAAGAAGTTAAAGACTAAAATGTTATCTCTAAAAACGATACAATTTGGACATATCTATCCCAAATAATAAAAGCCTAATATGCTAAGTGTCTGGTTGTCCAGTCGGTTGTTCAAAGTGTAATATTATAATGATATGTTAAGGCAGCTCAACCACTATGACGTGCACTGACCACCAGGGGGAAGAGACTCCAACCAGTAGGTTAGCTTGTGGCTGGGGTCCTGCTGAGTGGGACTGAGCAAGATGGGCCAGACACACTCTGCAGCCCTCCCGCGGTCTCTCCTCAGCTGGCCAATCTCCCGCGTCCCTCCCCAGCCCCGATGGTGCACTGTTGGGGTCCCTCAGACTGGACTACACCCTCAAGCAATCCGGGACCCCCTTGGGGGATGTTGGAGAGCCAGTTTCAGTTCAATCCTGCAGGCCAGGCTGAGGGACCCCACTGGTGCACAAATTCATGCACAAGGCTCTAGGTAACCAAAAATCTGTGAATGATAAGACATATTGTGCTGCAGAAAGCAGGCCTTCCGAGTGCAATATGGTTTACAGTAAGGTTTAAGATATATGAAAGAGTTATTCAGAATCTAAACACTAATACCATAAAGTTTATTGAACCATTGAAAAAACTCAGAGATGAAACAAGTACATTAACAAATACACAATCCTATTTCTTTGGGCCCAAAATACAGTAGGATAGAAAGAACTGTGTGCCAATTATTTTATGTAATAAGCATTTACCTATTGTAAAATAAAAATTAAAATGCCATGAAAGCAGCATTTCAATTTTAGTCAGAAATTTAGCAGAAGATGGCACAGGGAATGTTTTTGCACAATTTTCTCTCAGACATTGTCTCAGTACCGCATTGTGAACGGTGGTGATGGTAACATTGCTACCTTTAAAAAAGTACAAATTATTTTTATAAAAGAAAATAGTAACAGTGCATACTGACTCTTGACAGTTTTCTTTCCGTAACTCAAAACAAGACATTTATTGAAATTAGGTGTTTTCTATAACTATTAAACATAAAACTGCATTAAGATGAAGAAACAGGCAGCTGGTGCTCTAATGCGTAAGTTGCTCTTTCCTTACTGTATTTTTCAGCCCACTTGCGAGTGAGCTCCAGGTAAAGACTTGGTTTATGAGGCCGGTAATCCAGGTACACTCTTTTACTGGTTCGTTTGGGCACAGCTTTTTCAATCTGAGTTCCTTCATGCCACTCATTGAAAGAGGTGATAGAAATTACACTAGGGTGCACCTGGCATGCCAAATTCAGGGCATTTTCATAATACTTCCCATTGATTCGGTTCCGAGTGTTTTGAGTGTTCCATGGACGAATGCTGGTATCTATGTAACCTGGGCCCACACTTGGGATAAACAGCAGTTGGAAGTGATCACAAAATAATTTTATTTTAGGCCAATTCTCATATGATGAGCCATAAGTAAAGCCATTTGTGGCAAAATACGTGTAAATTCCATTAAAACCACCTTGGAGGATATCATATTTATGCTTGTCTTCAACTAGAAGAGCAATAAACAATGCATCATAAGGAGAATTGCGAATGCTCTGAGACCCTGAGGTGGTTAACAGATTGGCCCACTGCTCAGGCTTTGTAATATAGGAATCATAGACATAAAACATAGGAAGAGAATTGCCGGTCTTAGTCTTGTACCTGTAAAAGGCCGGATGATTTCCATATCTAGAATACAAACATAGGTAAAAGTGAAATGAACATTCACATTTCATTTGCCATAGATAATAATTATGTATGAACATCAAGGTAATCAGAGTTTATACACATTGTTCACCCTCTTTGGGGAGTCAGTTATATAAGTGTAATTACTAAAAATGCATTTTAATTTTATTCATTAGGAAAGGAAATACTAGATATCAAGACATTACTAAACAGTAAATTAATTCTTATATTGAGGTCTACAAATGACGAACACCATGAAAAGTACAATTTCTATAAGAATATATAGACTGTTTTTTTTTTGTATCAATACTAATGGCCAACTGTTGCTGACAAGCTTCTTTGTCAGCGTATGGCATCTGTTAGACTATTATCAATAGTACTCATGAATAAAGTGAAACTGAATTAATGAATTCATATAAACAGACTAAGTATAAATGAAAATATTAGATGTTGGGTCTACTGTTATAAAAGCAGTTCACACTTCATAATCTGAACCTTCTTTTAAAAAGACAAAACTCTATATCCATAAAATTTAAAGAATAATTTTAAAATGTCAGTATGAAGAAGTCATAAATAGCCTAAAATATATATAAAAATACTAAAGAGAAATCTTATATAGAAAGAGAGCTGTAAGGAACCTCAAATGTTCCTCAAAATGACTTCAATATTCACTACAAAGTTAATTTATAAACACAGGAGAAACTCACTTGTCTATAATGTATTTGACATTTCTGTACATGTTTTGAACATCTCGATTGAAATATGGTTCAATGTGAAAAGCGACCTAAAACAAAAATATTGATTAAAGAAAAAATCATCTATGATGTAAATATAAAAGAATATCCTATGTTTTAAATTAATCCCATGATTTAATAACCTTAACTTAAAAAATGAAGTTATTGAACATAGAAAAAAATGAAGTTATTGAACATAGAAGTTTCCAGAGAATTTTAACAATATTTACTAAGTATTTTATACATTTTACCTCAGTTAATTCTGACGATGTTATAAGGTAGTTACAATTACTATCTTCATTTGCTAAGAGAGGCAGATTTAAGAAAGGTGTTGTAACTAGTCACATCCAGCCAACTGGAGGCATTGAGGGCGATCTGACTTCAGAGCCCAAATGTTCAACCATTATGGAATACTTCTTCCTGTATGTTAATTCCTGATAAAGAATAAATAGAGGGCTTGGCTAGGTAGTTCTTTTGGTTACAGCATCATCCAAATACACCAATACTGTGGGTTGGTTCTCAAGGTCAGGGCACATACAAGAATCACCCGATAAATGTGTAAGTAGAAAAACAAATTGATGTTTCTCTTGCTCAAATCAATAAATAAAAATTTAAAGAAATAATAAATCGGGATATATTCTATATTCAGACATAACTATTATTTTAAGAAAGGTGCAAAAACAATAACAAAAAGAACCCCAAAGCAAGCAAACCATAGTCAAGAAAAATCTGGATTCTTTTTTTTCAGATGTAATCATTATGTGTACATTTAAATGGAATCAACAGCAAATGCCTTTAAATGACAAATTCTTCTATATTTAACTAAAGTAGAATTTTACAAAATAATGTATATTTAATTTATAGTATTGATATTCACTTGTACTGTAAAGGGCAACAATTTTCAGAATGCTCATTATTATTGACATGATTTATATATCTCTACTGTAATAGAAGCAGTAACCAAAAATATTTTTAAAAATACTGTGCATAGAAGACTCAATTTTTTAAAAACTGAGGTAACATTAATAAAAATTTCAGGTGTTCAAATTATAATTCAACATTATAATTCAACATCTGTTATGTGCTCCCCACACAAAGTCTAGTTTCCAATTTCACCACACATTTGACCCCACTTTGTCCTACTCTTCCCCCTCACCCCCCTGCCCCTCTGGTGACATCAATCTACTGTCTGAATCTATGAGTTTTTGTTTTGTTTCTACACTTTGTTTTTAATCCTATGTGACTGTAATCATATTCTTTGTCTTTTTCTGACTGATTTTACTTAGTATCATACTCTTGAGACCTGTCCATGTCATCACCAACAGCAATATTCTTCTTGTTTATGGCTGAGTAATATTCCACTGTGTATGTTTACCTCGTCTGTCAATACACACTTCTTTTCATATCTTGGCTATTGTAAATAATATTGCAATGAACATAGGGGTGCATATATCTTTTCAAATTAGTATTTTCATTTCAGATGAATACCCAAAAGAGGAATTGCTGGATTATTTGATAACTCTACTCATTTAAAAACAAAACAAACAAACAAACAAAAAACAGCCTTCATACTGCTTGCCACAGTGGCTGCAGCCGTGTACCAGGGTTCCCTTTCCTCCACAGCCTCTCCAATAGTTATTTATTTTTAGTTACAGCCCTTTTAACACATGTAAGGTGACATCTCATTGTGGCTTTGATTTGCACTTTCCTAATTGGCCACGTTGAATATCTCTTCATGTGCCTATTGGCCATCTGAATGTCTTCCCTGGAAAAGTGTCTATTCAGACTCTCTGCTCAATCTTTAATCTGTTTTGTTGTTGTGGTGGTGGTGCTGGTATGATATTTTTATTTGGATATTAATCCCTTCTCCCACTTAATTGGTTGCTGTGTTGGCAGTTTCCTTACCACAAAAGTTTTTCAGTTTGATGAAGTGCTATTTGTTTTTATTCCCCATGCCTTTGGAGTCAAATTCACACAAAAACACCACTAAGACTGATGTCTGCTAAATTTAGTGCCTACTTTTCTTCTAGGAATTTTACTGTCTCAAGATCTTACATACAAGTTTTTAATCCATTTTAAGATAAATTTTGTGTATGGTGAAATATAGTGTTCTAATTTCATTTATTTTGCACATGGTTGTCCAGTTTTCTCAGTACTACTTATGGAAAAGATTTTCTCCATTGATATTTTTTTTTCCTCTTTGTTCTAAATTAGCTGTCCTTATATTTGTAGATCTATTTCTCTGCTCTCAACTATTTTCCATTAGTATATAGGTCTTTCTGCCAACATCATACTGTTTAAATTACTAGTATAGAGCATTGTAGTATAGTTTGAAATTAGAGAGTGTGATGCCTCTTACTTTTCTTTTTTTTTTTTTTTTTCTCCCTGAGGATTCCTTTGGCTATTTGGGGTCTTTTCTGGTTCCATAACATTTTTAGGATATTTTGTTCGATTTCTGTGAAAAATGCCAGTGGGATTTTAATAGGGATTGCACGGAATCTATAGATTGCTTTAGAAAGTATGGGGATTTTAACAATGTTTGTCTATTCCTCCAATCCATGAATGAAGCCTGTCTTTCCGTTTTGGGATTTATTCAGTTTCTTTCAACAATGGCTTGTTGTGTTCAGTGTGCAGATTTTACCTCCTATGTTAAGTTTATTGCTAGGAATTTTCCCTATCAGATAGTATATGGAGGTGCAACAGATTTTTGTATATAGATTTTGTACCTTGCAACATTACTTACGATCCCTAATAGTCTTTTTGAGATGAAGTCTAAGTTTTTTTTCTATATAAAATCATGCCATATACAAATATTGATGGTTTTACTTCTCTTTCCAATCTGGATGCCTTTTCTTTATTTTCCTTACATAACTGCTCTGTCTACGACTGATAGTACTATGTTGAATAAAAGTGGTGAGAGTGGGCATCCTTGTCTTATTGGTGATTTTACATAAAAACCTTTCAATTTTTCATCATGAAATATAATATTAACTTTAGGTTTGTCATAGATAGTCTTTATTATGCTATGGTACTTTCCTTATATACCCATTGCATTCAGTTTTTATCTTAAATGAGACACCAAATCTATAGCTACATGTTGAACAATTTCCTTTGACAAAAACAAACACCTAAAAACTGGTGGAGCAACTCCTTTATCTGCCAATCAAGAGGAAACCCACATTGGAGCAGGTAGGAAAGCTGAGACATAATCTCACAAACTCTTCCATGGAACAGTGACCCACAATTGGCAGAAAACTGGAAACTAGGAGCTTCTCCATGAGAAGCAAAGGGTTTATACTCAACATCAGGCAACCTAACTTTTAATACCAGCATCTGAGAGACAAGCACAAAGCATCTATGTATAAAGACCAATGGGGCTTGTCACAAAGGGACTATGGTGAACTGAGAAATAGCTCCTAAAAGGGCTTATGCACAGGCTCAACTGCCCAGTGCAATGGTGCTCAGTGCAGAATCCTTGGAAAAGTACTCAATCTTGTACTAAGTACTCAATCTTGTACTAAGTACTCAATCTTGTACTTACTTACAAAGTACTTAAATCCTTGGAAAAGTACTCAAACTTTATGTGAGAAACAGGATCCACTCTTGAAAAGTGGTCGGCAAACTGCGGCTTGTGAGCTACATGTGGCTCTCTGGCCCCTTGAGTTTTTAGCAAAGGCCAGCTTAGGAGTTACCCTAATTAATAGCAATGTACCTACCTATATAGTTTAAGTTTAAAAAAATTTGGCTCTCAAAAGAATTTTTAATCATTGTACTGTTGATATTTGGCTCTGTTGACTAATGAGTTTGCCGACCACTGCTCTTGGAGAAATGAGGTTGGTGGGCAACATCTTTCTTTCTTTTCTTTCTTTCTTTCTTTCTTTCTTTCTTTCTTTCTTAAAATATATTTTATTGATTTTTAGAGGAAGAGAGAGGGATAGTTAGAAACATTGATGAGAATTATTGATCAGCTGCCTCTAGCACGCCCCCTACTGGGGATATGCCTGCAACCAAGGTACATGCCCTTGACCAGAATCCTTTCAGTCCACAGGCCAACACTCTATCCACTGAGCCAAACCGGTTTTGGCGGCACCATTTTCTGTGTGCCCTCTGTCTTGCTAAAGCTGCTGGGTGCCACCTTTTTTATTCTTCTTCCTTTTCTCTTTTTTAGGTGGATATTGTCTTCACAGTGGATCCAGCCAGTAGTATTCCAAAGTGACATCTCCCAGGTAGGATCTGCTACACAGGTCCGGTGCCCTGTGTTTCGTGGCTACCACCCAGGGCTATTACCCCTGATCGCCTGGCTCTGGAGGCCAGAGAGGAGGTGCTCTCGGGTTCCATGGGCCTGTGGCAATCTTGTTAGACTAACACTTCCAGGGCACTGCAACAGCTAGATGAGTAAGGTACATCCCCAGTGTTTCTGAGAAAGAGGCCCATTTGCTTGTTCAGAAGATCTGGCCTGATGGGTACATATATGAGGTCACTGCGGGGCTCTCGGGGAACAGAGGACAATGACTGCATTCACACAAGCTCACCATTATCTTCCAGAACAGAGCTTATATTCTGCGCTGGTGGCCTGGTTTGTGCAGCTGTTACCAGGGGATTCATCTACGTCGCCTGGCTCTAGGGGCCAGCTGACTTATGCTGTGGGTCTCACAGGACTGTAACTAACACATGAAGAGTCTTAAATAGCTACCGCCCCTCGGGTACAACAGAGCCATGGGCTAGCCTTCCTGTGAAAGAGGCCTATTACCTTACCATCACAGCTGTAGGCTGAGAAGCAGGCATCTCATTCAGCACACCTCTAAGAGAGACTGAAAACCTTTCCTGAGATGCTAGAGGCCAGGAATTACCTTCACTCACTCTGCCACATTCCAGGGCACCAGCATCTCTGAGAGGGTAAGCTCTCACATGTGTCTGGTGGCCTGGATTTTCGGCTACAGTCCAGGGGATAATCCTTAACTGCCTGGCTCTGGTAGCCACAGGGGGCTGTGCTCCTGGGTACCCAGGGAACATGACAATCAGCGAGACAGGTCTTGGCAGGCTACCACCAGGCACTACAGAGACAGAAGACTGAAGCATGTCCCTTTCCTCACTGTGAACAGGCCTACCTGCCTGGGACAAGTCTGGCACATGCAGGGGCTACAGAAATGCTCTCAGGAAATGGATCTCGGTGCTCTCTCTCTACCCCACTACAGCTCACCAGTATTTCTTGGAAAGGAGCTTGCACTTGACTAAAACACCAATTTTTAATTTTTTAAATATTTTATTGATTTTTTTTTTTTTATAGAGAAGAGAGAGGGTTAGAGATTCATGGATCAGCTGCCTCCTGAACACTCCCCATTGGGGTTGCGCCTGCAATCATGGCACATGCCCCTGACGGGAATCAAACCTGGGACCCTTCAGTCCGCAGACAGATGCTCTATCCACTGAGCCAAACCGGTCTTGGCTAAAACACCAATTTTTAAGACAGCCACTCAGGGGACACCTCTAAATAGCCTGACTCTGGTGGCTAATGGGGCTAACACTTTTGGTCCCATAGAATGTATATATTTGCATTCTTCAACAGCTGTTGCCCAAGGGTCTGGCTTACAAAAGCCTGAATCTAGATGTTGAGACACTCTCCTATAAGGAATCAACTGATCTTTGCACACCCTGAACTATTATGGATTATTAAAAATAAAATAGGCTGCTTAGATAATCAAAAAAGGTTTTAGCCTGGCCGTGGCTAGGTTGAACACTGACCTATGAACCAGGAGGCTGCAATTTGATTCCCAGACAGGACACATGCCTGGGTTGCAGGCTCCATCCCCAGTGTGGAGCATGTAGGAGGCAGCAGATAGATGATTCTCATCACTGATGCTTCTATCTTGCCCTTCCTCTCTGAAATCAATTAGAGAAAAGGTTTTAGAGACAGCCAAGGTCTAGATCAAGCCAGTGATAAGGCTAATCTCCTAAACCAGGGGTAGGGAACATTTTTTTCTGCCAAGAGCCATTTAGATATTTATAACATCACTTCACAGCCCATATAAAATTATCAACTTATAAATTAAGCCTGCTATATTTTGTCAAACAATTAACTCACTCCTAATGCCTTGACAGTGCTGAATGTTCCCCACCACTGTCCTAAACAAAGTGAAACCCTCAAGACTGGGAGAGATGGCTGTTTCATCTCATGCAAAGAAACAAACACAGAGTGAAGCAATTAAAGAAATATAGAAATATGCACCAGATAAAAATAGAATCTTGGGGAGGTACTAAAAAGGAATTCAAATTAATGACTATAAAATTGCTTATAAACAAGGGTTGGGAGAAGAATGAGTGGTCACAGTGAGAACTTCAATGTGAAGTAAAGAAAAATATAAGAAAGTAACAAACATAGATAAAGAATACAAGTAAACTGAGAAATATACTAGAGGTTTCAATAGAAGACAAAATTAGTAAACATAAAGACAGGACAGAAAAAGTCACCCATCCAGTAAGAAAACACTTCCAGATCAAAAAAGCCTAGAGGGTTCCAAATGAAATGAACCCAGAGACCCACAGAAGACATATCAATTAAAAAGTCAGACAAGAAGATAATTTTTAAAAGCAGTAAGACAAAAACAAAAGCAACTTGATATACAAAAGGGAATTTATACAATTTTCAGCAGAAACTCTGCAGGCCAGAAAGGAGTGATATTCAAAGTGCTGAAAGAAAGAAAAAACACTTTCTGAACAAGAATACTCAGCCCAGTTAAGATATCATTCAGAATTGAAGGAGAAATAAAGAGTTTTCCAGACAAGTTAATACAGTTCAATACCACAAAACCAACCTTACAAGGAAAAGTTAGACTTTAAACTGAAAAGAAAGGTGGCTAAATAATAACAAAAAAAACATCTGAAAGTATAAATTTTACTGGGAAAGGTAAAAAGGAAGTGGATTACTTATAATGCTGATAAAAAGATTACAAGACAAAGGTAGTAAGAACAATTAAAATAGCTACTTTAGGGTACACAAGATAAAACTATGTGAAATATGACAACCATGCAAATTGGAAGGGAAGTATTAAAACTATTATTTGCAGATGGCATAAAGTATATATATAGTAAAAACAAAGATTCCACAAATAACTATTAGAACTAATAAATTAATTCGTTAGTGGCAGAAAACAAAATTAAAAATACAATTGACTACTTAATATTATATACCAAAGATTAATTTACATTATTAATTGTAAATAATTGTAAATTAATCAGAAAATTAACATTTATAATTGCATTAAGAAATTAAAATACCTAAGAATAAATATATCCAAGGAGGTAAAAACCTATTACTCAAAAAATAAGACACTTAAAAAACTGAAGGTACAAATAAATCAAACCATATACCACACTCATGGATAGGAACAATTAACATCATTAAAATGCCCATACTAGTCAAAGCATTCTATAAATTTAACTCAAAGTCTATCAAAATACCAATGACGTTTTTCACAAACCTATAACCATCTTAAAAAGCCAGGAATAATAAAAGCTATCTTGAGAAAAAAGAACCAGTTGGAAGTTCACACTATTTGATATCTAACTACACTACAAGGCTATATTAATCAAAATAGTTTCCTGAGATGGGGGTGAAGCAAAATGTTTGAAGTTGATGAAAGGTACAAACTTCCAGCCTAAAATTATTAAGTCCTGGCATGTAAAGTAAAACATAGTAACTATAGTTTATAACTGCATTGCATGTGTTAAAGTTACTAAGAAAATAGATCTTAAAACTTCTCATCACAAGACAAGATATTGTTACTATGCATATGATGGATATTAACAAGACTTATTGTGATGAGCGTTTCAAATATATACTATGTTATAATGAACACCTGAAACAAATGTTATATGTCAATTCTATCTCAACAAAAAATTAAAATACATGATATAAAGTACCTTTAGATTGTATTTGTGAGCTTTATCCAAAATAATTGGTACCAAGTCATCAGTAGGTATTCCATTTTCATCATGTGAATCAGGTGGATACCAAGAAAGGGCTAATACACCTAACAGAAAAGACCAGAAAGAAAAAAAATGAACACAGAAACAAGAATGACTGCAGGAAGTCTTTAAAAAGAAAAAAAGAAAAAAAAAAAAGAAAAAAAGTGCGTGAGGGGCACAATAAGAATTAATGTTTTAACAAAAAAATATCTGACAACATTGTTTTTGTTACATTAGTTAGATACTACCTCAGACTATTAGGCTACTTTGTGAAATAAATTTTATGATCTCTTTTTATCAGACATCAGTAACTTTGAATTGACAGGTTTTTATTTTTTAAAACAAATTTTAGGTTTACAGAAAAACTGCATAAAAAGCACAATATTCCATGTATGTACTCCCTGTCTACCCAGCCCCTCTCCATCCCATATAGTTATTATTATTCGCATTTTGTTTTAGTGTGGTACATTGGTTGAAACCGATGAACTAATATTGATAGTACATCATTATTAACTAAAGTCCACAGATTACACTAGCGTTTACTCTTGTGTTGTACAGTTCTATGGCTTTTGATAAATACATGTTGTATGACCACTATGACAGTATCATCTAGATTAGTTTTACTGCTCTCAAAACTGTGTTCCACCTATATCCCTCTTCTCTCCCCTCAACTCCCAGACCAATAATTGATCTGGTTCCTGTTTTTATAGTTTTTCTTTTTCCAGAATGTCATATAGGTGAAATAAAAAAAGTAACTTTTGTTCAGACTGGCTTCTCACACTTAGCAATATGCATTTAAGGTTCACGTATGTGTTTTTATGGATTTATTGTTCGTTCTTTTCATTGCTAAACTAGACCCCCGGTGTATGGATTCATGCACCAGTGGGTCCCTCTGCCCGGCCTGCGGGATCGGGCTGACACTGGCTGACATCCCCTGAGGGGTCCTGGGTTATGACAGGGCGCAGGCCAGGCCGAAGGATCCCACTGTTGCACAATCAGGGCCAGGGAGGGTTCTCAGGAGGGCTCCAGTGCATGTCCAGCCTGTCTTAGTCCCGACTGGCAGGACCCCAGCAGCAAGCTAACTTACCAGTCGGATCATCTGCCCCCTGGTGGTCAGTGCATGTCATAGCCACGGGTCAACCGTGCCCTGGTGGTGAGTGCACTTCACAGTGAGCGACTGAGCAGCCTTAGCATATCATTGGCATATTATGCTTTGGTTGAACGGACAACTGGGCGACTGGACACTTAGTATATTAGGCTTTTATTATACAGGATAAGATCCCAATGTAGAAATGCACCACACTTTACTCACCTACTGAAGGACATCTTGGTGGCTTCAAGTTTGGGACAGTTATGATTAAAGGTGCTAAGACTCGGGAAGGATATTCTTTGTTCTTCCTTATCCTGTTACTGTACTTCAATGCCTTTATTGTATCCATTATCACTTCTATGTGCTTCATAATCCAATCTTATCTTTGTACAGTAAGTCTTCATTTAACGAAGATAGCCTTAAGTCTGGAAGGTTCAACTTCCAGACACCCCAGGGGATAGCTGCATTGCCCTGCCAAGGGGATTAACATCCCTCCCTCCACCAGGTAGGAAGGACCAACTTTTCAGGGAGCAACCAGCAGCTTCCTATAGAGTACGAAGGTAGGGGATGGGGAAAGAGAATCAGTAAAGGAGATTCTTATACTGAGGCATGTGCAGTAGAAGTCAGATGAGGAAGCAAAACTGTTAGACCCCTGCAATAGGAGCCAAAATGTGACATAACAGCCTGGAAAAATCTGAGGGAAGGACTAGATAGGATACGGAGACAGAACTCCAAAGACCAAGGGAAGGGATTGCATAGGGGGAGGGCCCAGCACAAGCCCAGGAAAAATTAGAAAGAAGACTGGTTAGATTGAAAGAAAGCTTATCCCTTCACAAGCCCAGAGTAATATGATCAAAGCTTACTAACAAACGCCAGGGGCTGGTTCCTTCAAACCTTCTCTTCCCATTGCAGCCGCACGAGTTAAGCACGGTGCTGATCAGGCCAGAGGGCGGCCGGGAGCAGAGACTAGGTTGGACTGCCGGAGCCCAGGGTGGTGGGAGTCCAGTTCCAGATCCTGACCTCTCGGTGGGTGGTGCACCTGTGCTGACCAGGCCCCGGACTTCCACAGCGAGATGGAGCTCAGCCTGGTTTGGATGAGACATCGGGCACCGGGGGGCAGTCCTAGGTTTCCACTCCAAAAATACTGCCACTATCACCTCCTCCTACGCTTGAGTCCCCAAAATGCTTTTTTCACAACTCCATGGAAGTATCCCATTTCCACTGGCAACACTATGGCATCTCGTCAATGTTATAACAAAAGACGTAGTCAAACATTATTTGAGGACCGGCTGAATAGTGCAGAAGACTCGCTCATGAGCTCTACATAAGTAGTATTCTGGGAACCAAGCCAATGTTGATTGTAGCCTGGACCATTTACAATGGTAAATGAGTCCTTCATAGTCACCAGATTCCTATAAACCACATCAACCAGGTATCATGTATAAGTAATACTGATTACTATGTATTTCTAGCCTTTCCAATTGATTGATGAAAAGTAATACTCATTGAAATCCATTCTTAGAATATTAGTATTTTAAATGCAGATCATGCCATATTGATGGTGTCATCCCTCCAAAGAACTTATCAAAGGATGACCTTCAATATAGCTGACACCCATTTCCCCCCTGTTGAGTTAAATAATGCATTGAAACAAGGTAATAGTTAAGAACACCAGATATGATTTTGATAGACTTAGAGAGTCAAGTCCCAGTTATATTGTCTGACAGGTGTTTATTTTTATGTGAGTAATTTTACTTAAGTTTTCACATGTGTAAAATAGAAATAAATTCATAACCTAAAAAGCTGTTTAAAAAATATAAATCAGCCCTGGCCAGTATGGCTCAGGTTGTGGGTTTGATTCCCATTCAGGACACCAGGTGCAGGTTCAATCTCTAGCCAAGGTGCGTTTGAGAGGCAGCCAGCCGAGGTCTCTCCTATCTGTTTCTCTCTCTCTCTCCCTCCCTCCCTCTCTCCTTCCCTTTCTCTTTCTCTCCCTTTCCCTCCCTCCCTCTCAAATCTATTTAAAAAAAAGAACATATCCTGGGGTGAAGATTAAGGAAAAAAGATATATAAAAACATGCATCACACAGAGTAAGCTCCCCTCAAAATTACAAAAAACAGTAACAAGAAAACAGTACAATAGTAAGTAAATTTAGATCCCACAGTTTATGAAAGCTTCTCCTACATTATAGGAAACTTACATATAGTGCCCCTTAAAAATATCTCAAACATTTTTTCAAACGAAAGATTTATCTGAAAGAAAGGCATTTCCATTCCCAGACATAATCACTATTATCACTGTACAGAATGACATGGAACATTACAAAGCACATAAAAATTAAAAGGCACATAAATAAGCAAAGGAAGCAACTCACTGACAAGGGAAAGCAATCAATGAAACCAAATTCAGACAAGAAACAAATGCTGAAGTCATTAAACAGGAAGCATAACATCACTATGATTATATGATAAAGCAGTGGTTGGCAAACTGCAGCTTGCGAGCCACATGCAGCTCTTTGGCCCCTTGAGTGTGGCTCTTCCACAAAATACCATGTACCCTAATTAAATTAATAACAGTGTAGCTACCTATATAGTTTAAGTTTTTAAAATTTGGCTCTCAAAAGAAGTTTCAACCATTGTACTGTTGATATTTGGCTCTGTTGACTAATGAGTTTGCCGACCACTATGATCAAGAATCTAAAGGGAAAGATAGCAAATAGGTAAATTCTGGTGAAAAATAGCAGAGATAAAAATTTTAAGAATCAAACATAAATGCTGCAAATGAAAATCATATTAAGAGATGAAGAATATCTTCAACAGACTCATAAATAGACCCAACAGAAGTGAGCAGAGATAATTCTGGCAAGTCACAAAAATTATCAAAATGAAATATAATGAGGAAAAACAATGGATAAAAGTACACAAAACAACATACCAAAATGCTCTGGATTAGTCAGACATAGAAGAACAAATAATGTAAAATATCTCTTATATGTGGAATTTAAAAAACAAAGAGCTCAAAGAAAACCAGTGGAATGGAGGTTGCTAGCAGATGGAGAGTGGGGAAGGGGGTGTATGTTGATAAAGGCACATACTTGCAACTACTATATAAATAAGATAACCTAGAGATCTAATAGACAGTGAGTATAAACAAAACTACTGTAACCATTAAACTTGCTAGGAGACTAGATCTTAATTGTTCCTTATCACTAGAATAAGTAATAATTATGTGATGTGATAGAGAGGTTAACTAATGCGAAAATGACAAGCATATTGCAATGTAAATGTATCAAATCAATATGCTAGAAACCTTAAATTTACCAAATGTTAAATGCAATTACATCTCAATTAAAAATGATTTCTATAATTCAATATGTAACTAATAAGGAAATAAATTATTTACCAATGGGTTAGAATGTCATTTTTTTAAAAATTTTCTCCTGCAGAAAATCTACCAAAGAAATATTTGCCTCAATACTGAAATTGTCAAAATTTAAGATAATTCGGGAAGAGATTAACCAATGAATTTATATGCATATAAGCATAGCCCATGGATAGACAACAGTGCAGGGATGAGCTGGGGAAGGGTGGGAGCGGGATGGAGGGGTTTATGGGGGAGGAAGGTGAACATCTGTCAAAAATAATTGTTGCCAACAACTAGGAAGATTTAAAAAATTTAAAATTGTATAGTTGACAATGTTTTATTTGAAAGGACTCATGTTCATACATATTATGTAGTATATAATTATAGGGGGCATCGTCTTCATAAACATTGGATAAGCATAGAACTAAATATGAACTGAAACTTTTTCTTAATCATAATTAAACTATAATATATGCAATATGCCATTTACATATTGCTCACATATAAGCAGTCATGCATCTGATCGAAGGGGAAAAGAGCCTTACTGTATACAGTTTAATTTGCATTAAGAAAACTAAAACTACCAGGAATATCCTTTTTTTCCCCTGTCAATCAAGCGTGGCTTTTATAGCCACAAACACATCAACCTTGAAATAAAAAAGAATTGACTGTAATACAAATTCTTTATAGAAAATAGGAAAAAGTCATTTGAAAGGTCTTCCCCCCCAAAAATGTAAATTGTAAATAGATACGAACACATACACATGCACTAGTTAAAGCTATCTGAATTTATCAATCCTATTTTGTCATAACTTATGTCATAGAATATAGAAATTGGAGCTATTAAGTATATATTATAAACTTTGATTTGTTTTAAATGGTTAAAAAAAAACCCACAGAAGAAAAACAAGCTATCTTATACATAGTTGATGTAGATTCACAAAATTCTGTATTGTTTTGCCCATGAAAAAGCCTTGCATGTCTCTACATTCATAGATGATTGATAGTGAGTTTGTACCTTTTGTACAATTACAAAAATGTGAGCCGAATCCGGTTTGGCTCAGTGGATAGAGCGTCGGCCTGTGGACTGAAGGGTCCCAAGTTCGATTCTAGTCAAGGGCATGTGCCTTGGTTGCAGGCATGTCCCCAATAGGGGGTGTGCAGGAGGCAACTGATCAATGATTCTCTCTCATTGATGTTTCTAACTCTCTGTCCCTTTCTCTTCCTCTCTAAAAAATCAATAAAATATATATATTTTTAATGTGAGAATACCTAACTTCTTCTTATGACATTAGTGTTAGGGATGTTAACAAGACAGAAGAAACCAAAACAGGGAGGTTTTTATAAAACATATATTAATGACCTGAAGAAATTTTAGGCACCCAATATTTTTCTCATATTTATTAGTTGGATAATATGTCTCTATCAAATATGTATAATTGGAGTGCCAGAAATTAATGAGAATACCGTGTTTCCCCGAAAATAAGACCTACTTCATGGAAACATAATACATCCCCTGAAAATAAGACCTAGCGCATCTTTGGGAGCAAAAATTAATATAAGACACTGTCCTATTTTTGGGGAAACAGGGTAGAAAGTTGGAGAAAAGGGGGAACAAGAATAAAAATTACCAATGATTTCTCACCCACCCAAAGATGCATATTGTAAATGTTGCAACAATAGTAAAATAAATAAAATGGATTATATGTAATAAGCCAAAGGAGAATATCAAACAGCAAAAACATATTCAATATAAGAGAAGGAAGGGGGGGGGCAGAACAGATGGGATAAAGAAATAGTAAAATGAAACTTTTAAAATCAACCGTACCTAAATGTAAATAAACAAATTAAAAAAGAAGAGATTGCCAAGCTGGTGTGGCTCAGTGGCTGAGACTAGACCTATGAACCAGGAGGTCACAGTTCAATTCCTGGCCAGGTCACACGCCTGGGTTGTAGGCCTGATCTCCAGTTGTGGGCATGCAGGAGTCAGCCAATCAATGTTTCTCTTTCATCATTGATGGTTCTCTCTCTCCCCCTCCATTGTTCTTTGAAATCAATAAAATACATTTTTTAAAAAGAGAAGAAATTGTCAGACTGGTTTAAAAAAAAAAAAAAAAGACCAAATCATATGCCTAAACCTAGAAATGGCGCAAATGTCCATCAAGATGAATGTAGAAACAAATTGCTATAATTATTACAATGGAATACTATTCAACAATTATAAAGTACTGATATCTTTAACATAGGTAAATTTCAAAATAGCAGTCTGAGTCAAAGACCACACACACAAATGATGAGTAATTCTATTTTATGTAGTAAGAGAATATTCACAACCTCTCTACAGTTATAGAAATCACATTCATAGATTTCTGGGGTGGGATGGTGGGGCTGAATAAGGGAATCACGGCAAGACTTTTGGGCTATACAGTATTTTATTTCATGACAGGTGGTATTTAAACGGGTGTACATCTTTGAAAAACATTGAGCTGTATACTTAAAGGGGAAAATTCATGGTCTCTTACAAAAATAAAAAATTAATAATTTGAATAGTACAAAGGAAATTAAAAAATATCCAGAAATCCTACAAAATTTTAAAATTAAACCAATTAGTGTTAAAAGGCAGTTTCTGCCCTTGTTAGTGTTGTTCAGTGGTTAGCATGAGCCAACCTCTGCACAGGACTGTAGGATCCATTCCCGGTCAAGGACATGTGCCTGGGGTTGCAGGCTCTTTCCCTGGCCCTGGTCACCAATCGCTATCTGTCGCACATTGATGTTTCTCTCTTTCTCTCCCCCCTCCCCTTCTACTCTCTCTAAAAATCAATTAAAAATATATATCCTTGGGTGAGGATTTTTTTTTTAAAGTGGTTTTTCTGTATGTTTAAGAACATATATAGTTTAATTGGAGTTTATAATTCTACACTTATAATAATGTGGTTAGTAACAATTTTCTACAAAAATTATATATTTTACACTCAGACACACACAATAAAATAAAATAATTACCAATTGAAGCTGAGTATATCTGTTTCATGTGAGTTTCAATGACAGAAGGATCCCGAGAGCTGTAAGCTCCCAATTCAGGGTAAAAGCTGGAGCCGATATCATCCGGAGGTTTGTGTTCCCCTTGTGGGTAATTATTGTTTATTCTAGGGTCCCAATGCTTCAGCATTGAATGGTTCCAATGTATGTATTTACCATCAAATTGTGGATTTCCATACCAACTGTAATAAAATACATGTATGTAATAATTCAGAGGTTGCAGTTCTTCCAGGAAAGGTTCAGAGGCTTTGGGAGGTTTCACAGTAAATTCCACATTTTTTAAGTGCTTGATATTTGTTTCACTGTTGATTGTGTCACTCATTTTAGAATCAAAAATTTTCCCCAACCGAGGAATTTGTCGACGAACTTCTGGAAGAAGATCAAGTCCAAAAGGAGCTCCAAAAGTACCTTTATTTGGTCTCAGCATTTTTAAACCCAGCATCACAGAAAAAATAAATAGAATAAAAACTGACAAAATGATGCAAGTCCTTCTTCGAAACTTTGCCATGATGACATACTTTAAAAAACTCCAAAATGACAAATGTTTAGCTGTAATTTATTGAAAAACAGTAATTAGTAAATGATCTTATTAATATTTTCCAATGTATTAAAAAATGAAAACTCAAATGCACAAAGTTCATTACATTGAAAAATTTAACAGTACATTAGCGTATTAATTATATCAAATACTTATGTCTACAACAGAATCTATATATGGCTAGACTAAATGCAGAATTTGGAAATACCATAATTATATTTTGTCAGATAAACATTTTGAAAATATTATTTAACAAAACAAATATATTTTTTATCATTTGGGAGGATTTTACAAATACTGAATATAATTAAAACATTCTATGTATAGGGACTAAAATTTTCAAAATATAAAGTTAAGGTTCATTGTTTAAAAAAGGAAATACTTGTGAGATTTTCAAGAAACTAATCTTTTTTCAACAAAAAAATAATTAAACAAGAAGGGAGTAATCACCCATTTTAAATGACATTTGTTATATGGAATAGA
The DNA here is from genome assembly GCA_963924515.1 of Vespertilio murinus. Classification (NCBI taxonomy): domain Eukaryota; kingdom Metazoa; phylum Chordata; class Mammalia; order Chiroptera; family Vespertilionidae; genus Vespertilio; species Vespertilio murinus. Next base: position 157,450,212 of record OZ004705.1, on the reverse strand, counting down.
ATGAGATTAAAAAATTTAAATGATCACAACTTAGATTCCTGATTTTTAAAAATATTACTTTATCACTTTGAAAATCACATTGAACAGAGGTTGTAAAGTTAACTTACAACTTCTAAAGTGGTTTCATATACATGAAGATATACATACTTTGTTATGTTTTGTGTATATATAACATGTAAGGGTGTGTTTATGTACATAGGCATATATTATATATGTATACATGGATAAAATAAGTCTTTTTATGCACAAATTTTTATTATCTGATGAAACGTTTACATTGACTGTATTTATAAAATATGATTTTCTACTATTTATCACTTTTTTGTTACTCTAAAGCATTAAGTTAAAATAAATTAACCATGATGGAAAAGACACAAGTAAAATTTAAACTAAAACCCAAGTATTTGTCACACACAAAAACTGTTTATAAACTGATGCTCTACTATGCATATGCACAAGAAATACTAAGATGAGCATTACTTTTTAAAAATATATATTTTATTGATTTTTTACAGAGAGGTAAGGAGAGAGACAGAGAGCTAGAAACATCGATAAGTGGATGAGTGAGAAACATCAATCAGCAGCTTCTTACACACCCCCTACTGGGGATGTGCCTGCAACTAAGGTACAAGCCCTTGACCAGAGTAGAACCTGGAACCCCTTAGTCCACAAGCGATGCTCCATCCACTGAACCAAACCAGCCAGGGAAGCATTACTTCTTTAAAGGCTAAAATTCAGAGACTCTCCTCAAAGTCAACTTTAACTGTGAACAATATCACATCTAAAGATTAATATTAAAAAAAAAAATGTTTAGTTTGAAAATAAAAGTGCCAGCTTTTAAAAGAAGGAACTATTCAGACTGAGGAGACAAAAGGAGGTAAGTTTAAAAACATTAAAGAAACATATGGGGCATAAAATTCTAACATGTAATTAGTTAGAATTACATTGTTAGAAAAATTCTAACATATCCCAAAATGGAAGATAAGAGAGCGATAATCGAGTCAAGGCAATATTTGGAGATATAATTGATAATTTTCCAAAGCTAGGAAAACATATCAACTCACAGACCAAAGATGCAATTTGAACCTAAAACAAGATAAATATTATTAAGACCATACTGTATATGGTTTTTCTATCATAGAAAAACAGCTGAAAACCAAAGGTGAAGAAAAAAATATTAAAATTAGCCACAGGAAAAAAATATATTGTCTTTATGCTTGCCCCAACTTTTTGCTTCTACTTAAGTGTATTTTATTTTTTTATATCCTACATAATCCTATTAATATGCAAATAAATGAAATGCAGAACAACTGAACCCAACAACCAAACAACGGGTACCTGTGATGTGTACTGACCACCAGTGGGTGTGTGTGAAACATGGTGGCCATGGGCAGCAGGTGGCAGAGCACGGAACATGGCAGGTGTTGGCCATGGCAGGATGGTGGAGTAGTTAAGCAGGGGCACCAAACCAAGGCAGGGCACTGGTCACTGTCATCAGGGCAAGCCTCTGGTGGTTATTGAAAATTCTTTGCTCTCATGCACCAAGGTCCCGCCGGTGCTCATACCTGCTACTGGCACCAGCCCTGCTTGCACATGTGGCCAGTGCCAGAGCTGCTGCTTGCACCAGCCCCCAACGCTTGACACTCATCAGTGCGTGTGAGCAGCAGCTGCTGGCCCTGATCACCCCTCAGAGCTTCTCCACCTCCCCCTGCTCCTGAGGGCCGATCAGGGCTGGCAGCTGCTTCTCCACCTGCTTCTGGTGCAGGCCCCAATCACTCCACAGTCAGCAGCCTCAACTGCTCCATGCAGTGGGGGCGAGCGGGCCAGCACCATCAGCACATGTGAGTGGTGGCAGACAGGGCACCAGGAACTGTGGAGGGAGAGGCCAGGCGAGGGCACAGAGGCTGTGCCCACCACAGCCTCACAGCCCACAGTTCCTTTCAAGGTGCACAAATTCGTGCACTGGGCCCCTAGTATATCATAAACTCAATCAGATATCATATTGTTCTGTATAGCCAATGTTCATTATATTTACCCTTTGCTTTGATCTTCACATCTTCCTGCATCTCCATACTTCTTTTAAAAATAATTTCCTGCCGAAACTGGTTTTGCTCAGTGGATAGAGCATCAGTCTGTGGACTGAAAGGTCCCAGGTTCGATTCTGGTCAGGGGCATGTACCTTGGTTGTGGGCACATCCCCCAGTAGGGGGTGTGCAAGAGGCAGCTGATCGATGATTCTCTCTCATCGGTGTTTCTAACTCTCTATCCCTCTCTCTTCCTCTCTGTAAAAAATCAATAAAATATATATTTTTTAAAATAAATAATTTCCTTAGAGTGAAGAAATTATTCCTTTCTACAGCCCTTATTATAGACTGATATAATTCTTTCCATATTAGTTCATTTGAAAATATCTTTATTTTTCCTTCTCTTTAACATGTATGTATAGATTTCCATATTGGCAATTATTTTCATTTAGTATTCCCTACTATCTTTCATCTTTCACTGTTTCTGTTGAAAACTCAACTAGTGTGTTTTTTCCCCCTTGATTCTTTAAAGACATTTTAGTCTTAGAATTTACATTCTATTCATTCCAAAGATCAGTCTCTGTTATAATTATCTATCTTCTCTCTTACTTCCTTAAATATTTTAATTGCACTTATATAAAGTGCAACTCTAATAACCTGAATTTGGATCTTAGAGATTCTATTTCTATTGCCTATTTTATTTGTTTCTCTCTTAATATCTGGGCATTCACTATCTTCTTCTGCTTCTGCTTCTGCTTCTGCTTCTGCTTCCGCTTCCGCTTCCGCTTCCGCTTCCGCTTCTGCTTCTTTTCTATAAGCTTGGTTTTATTTTTAGTGAATGTTGCATACTGTGTATAAAAATTTTTAGAGACAATGTAAGACCCTATATATTATTTTCCTTTGAGAAAGCTTATTTTTTGCTTCTTAGTCTGCTAGAATGGAAAATTATCTTAATCTAATCACAAACTGGAATCTTCAAAATTGGGCTTAAGTCCCTATCAATATTTGTTTTATTTCTGATTCAGCCTTACTTAATAATAACCATAGGTTCTAAAAATCAAAGCATATATCTTCAATGGATTGGGAAGGACTCTCAATTCCAATTTTGGTCCCCCCCGAGTCCTAAAACTGCCAAAAACCCGGTTCATTTTCTCAGCTGCCACATTCTACTTATTATCTCTGCTTCTCTGCTGCTACTTTTGAAACAGGGGTTTTAAACAACACCCCTCTTTCGGACCCAAATCTCCAAAAGAATAATGCAACTTGTAAGGCTCAGAATCATTCAAATGATTAAATAAATAATCCCACCTGAATTCGCTTATAACCTGAGTGTAGTGATAGGCTTTATAACTTATGACTCAAAATTCAGAAGGAATAAAGGACAATAACTACATAAAATCTTTAAAAATATATACTGAGTGTTCAAAATGTATACACACTTTGAATATTTTCTAATTCCAATGTGTTAAATCTGAAAAGAAAGAAACTCAATTGAGCTATCAAAAAATGTATGGGGGGCATCCTAACTATCAGAAAACACTATGAGGAAAGTAAAAGGACAACTGGCAAACTGAGTGAAAATATATTGGCAAGACCTGCCTCACCCAAAATTATAAATTTATTATTTCTTACATAAGACACTGGAAAAAAAGAAAGCATGAAAATACATCCTCTTGCAAGAAAGTGAAAAAACAAGCACTCCCATATATTGCCAGTGAAGGCAAATTGGTGCAATCTTTTTGGTTTGTTAGGAATTTGGCAATACCTAACAAAATTACACATCCATTTACCTTTTGAGTCATCAATCCTACTTCATAGAATTTAGCTTGAAAATACACAAACAATAGCACACAAGTTCACAGACAGCTTTGTTTGTACTTGTACTGGTTGGCATATTCAGTGGGAAAGAAAATGAAGAGATTCTTGAAATCCCATAAAATGATTTTTTTGGATATACTGCTAAGTGAAAAAAAGCCAAATGCAAATAGAAAGTATACATTTTCTCATGAGCAAAAGAAACACAAAGACTAAGCAAGACTTTAATTAGGTTGATTATTTAAAAGGGGTGAGGAGGAACAAAGTGGAAAATATGGAAGAGATGAAAATGAAATAGAAGGGTTGGGGAATGAAAGACTCTAATTATAACTGCATAGTCTTATTTTTTTGAGCCATTTTACATTTAGCACACTTAAAACAAACATCCATTAAATGTTGAACTCCAATTAGTAAGTTGTGTTTTTTCCCCCCACCCCAATGGTATCAGTTAGCAATTCTTGAAGTACTTAATGTGTATTCTAGAAGTAAGCAAATAAGCAACATATGCTGGAAAATGGGACAAAAATAAAGATGAGTTATAAAAAAGTAGGAGACTAGAATAAAAATTGTGTGTTAGATTGTAATTGGCAGTTTCAGTATGGATGTGGGGCTTTTACCATCAACAGATGGGTATAGGAGTGTGTGTATGTACATGTAAATATATGCACATTATTTCCTAGTTCTGACCACTGAGTCTAGAACCAAAGCAACATCAGCAGCAATCAACACACCTGATGCCAATTTTGGTTTTTAAGTACCCTTCTCTACTTAAAAGAACCAGCTTCTTTGGAGAAATGTTGATTTTAAAGCAGTGAATGGAAATTTCTAAGGTAAGTCTAGAAAGTAGGGAAGTACACAAAAAAATGTAGGAAGTATATCAGCTTAACAGGGCAACCAATGGCTAAATCTGGGACAATTTCAGCATCAAAATAAGGAATAAGAATAAACTAAGGCATTAAAATAAAGTGAGAACTTCTGAATCTATATTTTTTAAAATGCAAAAGTAAGTGGAATAAAGTAGTCTCATCTTAGAAAGTCAACTAACAAATTTAGACGGAATAATGGAATAAGGATATCATCATTTGACAACTATAACGATAATTATGAGACAGGAGTTATCAATGGATATTAAATGAGGGAGAAAAGTTTGATGAAAAACAGTATATCTCCCCAAAAGTTATCTAATTAACTAAAAAGGGAAAATAGTAACTTAACAGTAGAGAACCTAGCAGATACCAAGTTATTAGACAAGTAATAAAAATTAAGTTCTTCAGTTAATTTTGGAAGGAGACATCATGAATCTCCTTAGAGAATGTCTTAAGGACAGAAAATCACTGCTGTGGTATTTCTCAAGATTTAATATGGATCGATGCATGAGGAAACATCAAAATGTTAGACACACAGACAGGTCTATGTATACTTGTATATGCACACATGTGCACACTTACATACAATTACATGTATGTAATCATTCACAATGTACTATGTAAGTTTGTACGTGTACAATGATAAAGCAAATGTGGTAAAATATTACCATTTGATGAATCTTCAGAAAAAAGCAAAGGAGAACTGTTTAATACTTTTTATTTAATTTTGAAACTTTTAAGTCTAAACACGTTTGAAAATTAAAAAGGAAAAATAAAGAAAGCAAACTGGAGGATGTACACTGTTAACCTAACACCTGCTTATTTCTGGGAAGGGCCAACTCATGTCCTCTTTCAAGCTCTGCACTGAGAGAGGGACTCCAGGGAGTCAAATTTCTACCCATGGAATGTGGCAGCCCTGTAGATAAGAATAAAGGAATGATATAACTATTTGTGGTTACTTGTGATTTGTTTCCTTAAATTTCCATGAAGTTGAAAAAAAATATAAATATAACATTATCTCAATTATATAAAGATACACACAGAGGGAGAAAATAAGGTAAACAGGTATAATGATTACCTTTGAGTGAGAAACTACACTTATGTTTTCTTACTCTGTCTTCTAAAATGAAAGCAATCCTTTTAAGAAAAGTTTGGGGTAGATATTTTATCAGACAATAATCAATGGTCATGAATATTGATGAGTCACAGAGGATGGAGAAATAACTACTGAATTTAGAAATCAGCAAGACATTGACTTTTGAGACGCTGACTAGCTCAGTGGTGAAATGCAGGAGAGTCAGGATATATAATGCGAAGAATATTGATCTTGGAATGGAAGAATCAGTCATGTTGATTTAGTTGTGTGACCCTGAGTAAGTAACTTAATCTCTTCTTGCAATGGAGTACATGGCCTGTTTTGCTTTCTGACAAAGCTGTTCTGTGACAAGATAATGTAAGTGAAAGTATAAAAGGGTAATGTTTTAATCAATTGGTAAATACCGATTATATTTAAAAATAAATAAGAAGCAAAGAAATATAGGCAACATAGTTCTGATTTTTATGAATATATTTTATTGATTTTTTTACAGAGAGGAAGGGAGAAGGGATAGAGAGTTAGAAACATCAATGGGAGAGAAACACTGATCAGCTGTCTCCTGCACTCCCCAAACCTCGTCCCCCCTCCACTGGGGATGTGCCTGAAACCAAGGTACATGCCCTTAACCTTAATCGAACCTGGGACCCTTCAGTCTGCAGGTTGATGTTCTACCCACTGGGTCAAACCAGTTAGGGCTACTTCTGAATTTTTAAATATTTGTAATATATAAACTTCTCAGATCTACATATGAACATAAAACACACAAAAAAAAATCCATTTATGAAAGTCGATGATTTTTCCCCCTCTCGCCTGTCAATGTAATTTCTTAAACTGGACCCTCTTTGTGTCTCTCTCTCTTTTTTTTTTACATTCACTTAAAAAATATCACATCATTATAGATGACGCACTATTTCTATCCCAACCTTCATATCTCAGATAAGAGTAAGTCATCTCAACCATAAGCAAGGCAGCAGGTCATTATGATTAAAAGTACGGGCTCTACAGTTCAGATGCCCAGGTTCACATTCCAGTTGTATCCTTTTTAGCTATTTCACCTAGACAAGTGAAGTGACCTTTCCCTCCCCCCCCTCCCTTTTTTCCATTTATAGGAGTTATCATGTCACTCAGGATTTTTGTGAGGATAAAATAAGTTAACATTATAAAATTCTTAGAATCTTTCTGGCTTACGTTACACTGAATAAATCTGAGCATGCATTTATGAATATCAATGCTGGGTGTCAGGCAAAAAATTGAAAACGAAAACATGATTTATTTCCTCTAAATGCCTATTGTCTATATGGCTAACTTTTAAAATACTACTTATCTTTCAAGACAAAGCTGAAACGTTGCCTCTTCTTCTTGATACCTCTAATGGTTCTAGAGAGAAAAGCACTCACTTTCTCACATATTCTATTACTACAACATTACCTACTTTTTAAAATGGCATTTTTAAAAAATATATTGCATCATGTTGTTTACTACATAGGGAATCTAATAGAACCATTACCTCTACAGTCTAGTAGAACCCAATATATCTTATACATAGTCAGCGACTGTTAAGTGTCCAGCTTAAACAATTTCTGGCCCTTTTGTTCTGATACTGCTATATAATTGGGCAATATGTGTATAGACAGATTCTACTGACTATATATATATACATATACATATACTTAATATGTTTATAGTCAATAGTGAGCTGATTATACAGAAAGAACCATAGGTATACAGACAGATCCAAAAAATTTTTTTAAAAATCAATTATAATGAAAATTATGTCCAACAGAGCAAAACCACAATGACCCTTGGAATGCCTAACAGGTGCAATGATCTCACAGCAAAGATATAGAGCAGTGGTCGGCAAACTGCGGCTCACGAACCACATAAGGCTCTTTGGCCCCTTGAGTTCTTAGCAAAGTCCAGCTTAGGAATACCCTAATTAAGTTAATAACCATATAGTACCTACCTATATAGTTTAAGTTTAAAAAATTTGGCTCTCAAAAGAAATTTCAATCGTTGTACTGTCGATATTTGGCTCTGTTGACTAATGAGTTTGCCAACCACTGGTAAAGAGGAACTACTTATCAGGGTTCCACAAAAG